>JARQOC010000006.1:207681406-208232760 GCA_033576535.1 Allobates femoralis
GCTGGGGATTCCAGCCCTCAGCTGCCTAGTTGTTCCTCGCTGGCAAAGAAAAATGCGGCGAAGCCCCATATGTGTGTGTGTGTGTGTGTATGTATATGTATATGTATATATATGTGTATATATATATATATATATATATATATATATATATATATATATATATATATATACGAAACAGCACAGTCGCACACATTCGGGTGCAAAGCCCTCCTACCACTTCACTGGTATTAAAGTAGATGTAGAAAATGAAAGGCAGCACTTCCTCCAGTTAGATTCATGTGGGTTTAATAGTCCTAGGACTGCAACTTTTCGGCACACAGCCTTTCTCAAGCAGTGACATTTAACAAATGGTGCTCACATATATATAGCTCCCATGCAAGGGGC
Source organism: Allobates femoralis (assembly GCA_033576535.1). Classification (NCBI taxonomy): domain Eukaryota; kingdom Metazoa; phylum Chordata; class Amphibia; order Anura; family Aromobatidae; genus Allobates; species Allobates femoralis. The sequence goes on from JARQOC010000006.1 coordinate 207,681,791, forward strand.
TTCCAATAATTCAATTTATACAGTGTTATACAAAATTTGCTTATAAAAATACAATGTTATGTATACAAAGTGAAAACAAGTGCCTAATAAAGTGCATATAGTGCATTATATCATTATAAAAAATATGGGGAACATTGCTATATCTCATATCTACCTTTTCACCCTAATTATATCAATTAAAACACGTTACTTATCTCATGATCAGAGGACCCCATGCTTCTACTGTACACTGATACTTCCGCCATCATGACCTCGGCGTTCATATTATCCCACTGCGCATGCTCCATGTGAAATTACCCATGTTCCAAACAGTCGAAATCACATTGACCCATCAAGATTCTGCGTGATGCGCCTCGGGATCTTCCAATACACCCACTGCAGTTGCGCAGTAGTATACTTGAAGTCACTAGACCTACATTCGTTCCCGCGCATGCGCCCTACCACACTGGATTCTCGGGCGCCATCTTAATAATGACTGCAATTGCGCAGTAGCATAGGGAAGCACAGGTCTTGTGTAGAAATAAGACTGACTCTTAACCCCAGGAATGCCCGATTCACTTCCATGGCATAATTTCAGTGTTCACATTGGGCATTATCTACAATATATTAATTACCTGGGGAAAAAAACAAAGTCCCAATATATGTCAATATATATGGGAAAAAAATCTTTTTATATATATATATACATTGTCACCGCCCTGGTGGGCTTTATACAGTTAAGTATGCTAATATAGACATACAAACGAACACAATAATGTGTCCTTCTGTTTAGGTGACTAATCCCTTATTTCCAGTAATATACATATAGCGGACTTTGTTAGAAAAAAGTTTATTCAAATTGTCACTTAGACTGAGTCACATTTCATCAGAAGGTACATAGGCTATCACAAAAAGTCAATTACAAGTGGAACAATACGCATATAGTAAACTTGCAGCTTGTGGAATCCTCTGTCCAAACCTATAAAAATTTAAAAAAGAGAAAATATCTTTAATCAAAAATACTTAAAATATTTCATAAAAAGAATTCATTCAAGACCATATTTTAACAAATAACTCTTAATCTACTACAATAGTCAATTAATATCGGATAACCAAGAGGATATAATTTATAATAAACTATGAATTTTGTAATCCACGTTCAGGCCATTAGGTCTCGATGTATTGAGTCTGTGGATCCATTCCATCTCCCTTGTCATTAACAATTTCTGTCGATCTCCTCCCCGTCTTTGTATGGGAATCGTATCTATCAGACGGAACCTCAAATCTTTTTCAGTGTGCCCCATATCCACAAAATCCTTTCTTTTTTTCTTTATGGTATGTCGGTGATGTGCAATACGTGTTTTGAAGTCCCACGTTGTCTCCCCGACATACCACAGGGCACACGGACACTCTAGAAGATAAACTACGTATTCTGATGAGCATGTCAGAAAATGTTTTCTTTCATAACGCTGCCCAGTACCAGGATGTACAAAATGTGATCCCTTATTCATTAATCTACAGTTTATACAAGAGAGACAGGGGTAACACCCCTTCCTCTTTGTACCTGTCAAGAAAAATAATATTGTTGCGCCACTCTGACTATCTTTGGAAGCAGGTTATATGAATGAGGATCTCACCTGTGCTCGTTGTGCTGTCTGCACAACAAGATACTTTGTTCAATAATGTTTATCCCCCTATTCCTTCGGCTGTCAAACTGCTGTGGATAATGGAGATTTTTCGGCGTCCTCAATCCTAACTCCTCACACGTGAGCCGTCACGTAGCGGGTCTGTGGGCATGTCTAAGACGTCATCCAAGGTCCTATTGCCCGAAGCTGCTCCATACCTCTCTCCACAAAGCGGAGGATAGAAGTGTAATGATTCCACTTGAGGAAGACACTTGGAGAGCGTAGAAAACGCGTTGTGGCCTAAAGGACCCTGCCTTTTTATTGCACAAATAAAGCTATGGGGTAATTATTCATAATAGCCTTGGTGCCGGTTGATTCCCCAGCACTCACACAAATACCTATTACTTTCTTGAAATACATTCTTTGTACCTGTCAGATATGTTTGTCCATCCTTTTTCATAGACCCAATATCTGAATGAATAAGCTTATCTCTCAGACTCTGATTGCATCTATATGAAAAGAGTGGTGGTTCACCAAATTCTTTCACATGAGGTAAACACCTCCCCAACATATTCCAATGCTTATGTATTATTTTGGCAATCTCTCCACTCTCCTCACTGTACGTTGAAACAAATGGAACTCTCTTCAACTGTTTGTTAGAATTTTTTTCTGCCAGGATATCTGACCTAGACAACTTCACCACTTTCTCTTTCTGTTCCTTAAGTAGCTTTTTAGGGTATCCCCTTACAGAGAACTTAGTCATCATTTCATTAAGTCCTGATTCCTGGTCTTCCTCTTTACTTACCGTATATACTCGCGTATAAGCCGAGTTTTTCAGCCCAAAAATTGGGCTGAAAAGTACCCCCCTCGGCTTATACGCGAGTCAGTGCTGTATACCGATGTATACATCGGTACATAATGGTGTATACATCGGTATACAGCAGCCCCCGTAATCCAGGGCCCCCCCAGCCTCTCTCCGGTCACCTGGAAAGGAAACTATACTTATCAGTGTCCGCTGTCCGCGCCCGCCGCTGCCGACATCGCGATCCTCCATCTTCATGCGGCGTCTTCCTGTTTCTGTGCTCGTCGCAGCAATGACGTCATTCCTTGCGACGCGCACAGGAAACAGGAAGACGCCGCATGAAGATGGAGGATCGCGATGTCGGCAGATGCGAGCGGGCGCGGACAGCGGACACTGATAAGTATAGTTTCCTTTCCAGGTGACCGGAGAGAGGCTGGGGGGGCCCTGGATTACGGGGGCTGCTGTTATACTACCGCGGGGGCTGCAATATACTACCACTGGGGCTGTATACACTGCTGGGGCTGCCTGTATACTGCTGGGGCTACCTGTATACTGCTGGGGCTTCCTGTATACTGCTGGGGCTGCCTGTATACTGCTGGGGCTGCCTGTATACTGCTGGGGCTGCCTGTATACTGCTGGGGCTGCCTGTATACTGCTGGGGCTTCCTGTATACTGCTGGGGCTGCCTGTATACTGCTGGGGCTGCCTGTATACTGCTGGGGCTTCCTGTATACTGCTGGGGCTTCCTGTATACTGCTGGGGCTGCCTGTATACTGCTGGGGCTGCCTGTATACTGCTGGGGCTGCCTGTATACTGCTGGGGCTACCTGTATACTGCTGGGGCTGCCTGTATACTGCTGGGGCTGCCTGTATACTGCTGGGGCTACCTGTATACTGCTGGGGCTGCCTGTATACTGCTGGGGCTACCTGTATACTGCTGGGGCTGCCTGTATACTGCTGGGGCTGCCTGTATACTGCTGGGGCTTCCTGTATACTGCTGGGGCTTCCTGTATACTGCTGGGGCTTCCTGTATACTGCTGGGGCTTCCTGTATACTGCTGGGGCTTCCTGTATACTGCTGGGGCTTCCTGTATACTGCTGGGGCTGCCTGTATACTGCTGGGGCTGCCTGTATACTGCTGGGGCTGCCTGTATACTGCTGGGGCTTCCTGTATACTGCTGGGGCTGCCTGTATACTGCTGGGGCTCCTATATACTACCACTGGGGCTGCTGGGGCTCCTATATACTACCACTGGGGCTGCTGGGGCTCCTATATACTACCACTGGGGCTGCTGGGGCTCCTATGTACTACCACTGGGGGGGCCTTGTATACCACACTGCTGGGGGCTATATACCTGTGCTGAGGTCCACCCTCGGCTTATACACGAGTCAATAGGTTTTTCCAGATTTTTGGGGCAAAAGTAGGGGGGTCGGCTTATACACGGGTCGGCTTATACACGAGTATATACGGTACTATTTTCTTAACCCTTGTCATTTGACTAAATGGGATAAATTTTAGAGTGTTATTTGGGTGCTGGCTACTGAAGTGTAACAAATCATTTTTATCCGTTTCCTTCAGATGTAGTTTAGTTATGAACTCATCATTTTGATACAATATCTGTACATCCAAGAATTGTAACGAAAATTTTGACCAAACCAATGTAAATTTAATAGTCTCATCTATTTCGTTAAGATACCCATGAAATTGATGTAATGCTTCCTCTGTTCCTGTCCATATGAGGAAGACATCGTCTATGTACCTCCACCACGTGGCGACATAGTCATAGTGGTGGGATACATAGACGAGGTCCTCCTCAAGTACCTGCATAACTATATTTGCATAAGCAGGGGCCATATTGGCCCCCATTGCTGTTCCCCTGCATTGTAAAAAATAATCATCCCCAAACAGGAAATAATTATTCTTCAATACTAATTCTTGAAGGTCAAGCACCAAGCGACAGGCATCTTCAGAAACTTCGGCAACCCTCAAATTGTTTATCAACAGCTGCTAGACCCCGTTTATTGTCTATAAACGTGTAAAGTGACACCACGTCAAACGACGCCAGTATCACTTCACCACTAATGGATAAGGTATTTAACTTGCGCAGGAAGTACCCAATATCTTTTACATATGAGTCAGCTCGTCTTGCTATTGGATTTAGCACTTTATCCAAGAATACTCCTATGTTGGACAAAATCGAATTTGTACCCGAGACAATAGGTCGACCCGGAGGGTCCACCAGAGACTTATGAATCTTTGGAAGCACATATAGTACTGGTGTAGTTGGATACTTGATTGTCATAAAATCAAGGAGATCCTGATCTATCAAACCATCATTTAAAGCTTTTTCCAAGACCACCTCAATCTTATGTGCTATTTCAAATTTTGGATCCCTATCAAGTCTCCGGTAGACCCCCGGGTCATTCAACTGCCTCCTGATCTCTTTAACATACATGACCTTATCCATGACGACAACAGCCTCCCCTTTTATCAGCTTTTTTTATTATAATGCTGTCGTCACGGATAAGGTCATTAAGGGCTACCACTTCCTGTGCTTTAATATTAGGCTTTTTAAATCCCCCAGTGGTCTTTCCCTTTAATATATCCACCTCCTTGGTCACAGCAGTAATGAAAGAATCAATTATTGTAGAGTTAACCGGGGGTATAAAATTACTTTTTCTCTTTATACCTAAACATGCCATATCAAATTCACTTGTTATTGTTTGTTTTATTTTCCTTAGTGCTAAACCACTCCTTTAGCTTCAATGACCTAAAAAAAGTATTGCAAGTCCAATGACAGTTGGAAAAAATCAGTATGCGTGTTGGGCCTAAAGCCCAACCCCTTATTTAAAACAGATATTTGCATTTCTGTTAGTACCTTACTTGAAAGGTTTACTACCAAGTCCTCCTTCAATTTTTTGGTGGTGGTTTCTTCTGTTGCTTCCCTTTTCCCCGCTTGTCTTTTTTGTTGCTGGTAGTGTCGCCTTCCTCCTCTTCTTTTCCTCCGTTGTTCCTTGGATCTGTATCTATGAATGAAATCCATTATAGGATAAATCTTTCCACATGTGCATATCAAATTGGAGTCATTACCACCTGTTTTTCGCCATTTCCCCACACCCTCTCGTTGCCAGTTGTATATGTTTCCATTAGTGTAGTCCTCAGTGTCTCTCAACCACTTTCTTCTTTTACCTTCTTCCAAGTCGGAGCGTAATTTAGTTATACGTGTGTTCACTTGCTCTTTTAATTTAACCATCTCCTCCTCCTTCAAGATGTCATGTAGTTTCCACACCAACATGTTCTGTTTGTACTCTTTTTAACTCATGTTGCAAAAAATCAATATTGACCAATAGTAAATCCATCCCATATTTGTTCGAAATCTTGCAAAATTGGGAACAAAAGAAAGACTTACCAAACATTAAATTTGGCCTTACATTTGACCGTAAGCCACGTGGTATCATCTTAGCCTTATAATACTCAGACATGGTAGATAAATGCAATTGTATCGTTAGTCTTCTTAGCTAGACTTTCGAACTTTTGTTTTAAATCCACTACAGAAGGTACACTCAAAAAAAACGCATCTACAGTGCCTACAAGTAGTCTTCAATCCCCTGCAGATTTAGCTGGTTGACACATGCGGAATTAACTTGGCATTGTGACATTTGGACTGTAGATCAGCCTGGAAGTGGGAAATGCACTGCAGCCAAAAAGATTTTTTAATTTTTTCTTTTAAATTTTAACGCTTTAAAAAAAAAAAATTCAGAGGGTCATTTATTATTCAACCCCTCAAACCACCAGCATTCTGTTTGGTCCCCCTAAAGTATTAAGTAGTAGTTCAGGCACAAAGAACAATGAGCTTCACATGTGTGGATTAATTATCTCTTTTGCCAGCCTTTTCTGACTATTTAAGACCCTCCACAAACATGTGAACAGCACTCATACATGGTCAACATGGGAAAGACAAAGGAGCATTCCAAGGCCATCAGAGACAAGATCGTGGAGGGTCACAAGGCTGGCAAGTGGTACAAAACCCTTTCCAATGAGTTGGGCCTACCTGTCTCCACTGTTGGGAGCATCATCCGGAAGTGGAAGGCTTATGGAACTACTGTTAGCCTTCCACGGCCTGGACAGCCTTTGAAAGTTTCCTCCCGTGCCGAGGCCAGGCTTGTCCGAAGAGTCAAGGCTAACCCAAGGACAACAAGGAAGGAGCTCGGGAAGATCTCATGGCAGTGGGGACATTGGTTTCAGTCAATACCATAAGTAACGTACTCCACCGCAATGGTCTCCGTTCCAGACGAGCCTGTAAGGTACCTTTACTTTCAAAGCGTCATGTCAAGGCTCGTCTACAGTTTGCTCATGATCACTTGGAGGACTCTGAGACAGACTGGTTCAAGGTTCTATGGTCTGATGAGACCAAGATCGAGATCTTTGGTGCCAACCACACACGTGACGTTTGGAGACTGGATGGCACTGCATACGACCTCAAGAATACCATCCCTACAGTCAAGCATGGTGGTGGCAGAATCATGCTGTGGGGCTGTTTCTCAGCCAAGGGGCCTGGCCATCTGGTCCGCATCCATGGGAAGATGGATAGCACGGCCTACCTGGAGATTTTGTCCAAAAACCTCCGCTCCTCCATCAAGGATCTTAAGATGGGTCTTAATTTCATCTTCCAACAAGACAACGACCCAAAGCACACAGCCAAGAAAACCAAGGCCTGGTTCAAGAGGGAAAAAATCAAGGTGTTGGAGTGGCCTAGTCAGCTCCTGACCTTAACCCAATTGAAAACTTGTGGAAAGAGCTCAAGATTAAAGTCCACATGAGACACCCAAAGAACCTAGATAACTTGGAGAAGATCTGCATGGAGGAGTGGGCCAAGATAACTCCAGAGACATGTGCCGGCCTGATCAGGTCTTATAAAAGACGATTATTAGCTGTAATTGTAAACAAGGGTTATTCCACAAAATATTAAACCTAGGGGTTGAATAATAATTGACTCACACTTTTATGTTTAAAATTTATAAAAATTCAACTGAGCATCATAACTTTTTGGTTTGTAAGATTTATGCTTCTGTTAATAAATCCTACTCTCGTTTGCAGTTTGAAGGCTCTAACTTATTTGCATCTTATCAAACCACCTAAATCTGCAGGGGGTTGAAGACTACTTGTAGGCACTGTACATCATTCCCCTTGAAAATACGATCTTCATCTTCTAATGTGTAGCTTAAAGTCCCAGGTTCAAAGTTATTATCCATAACCCACTTCAAAAAATAAACTTAGCAAAAAAAGAAAAAACGGTGCAAATTTTCGTAGGAAAATAGAAAAAAACAGAAAAAACGAAACAGCACAGACAGGCATTACTAAGATGGCGCCCGAGATTCCCACGTGGTAGGGCGCATGCGCGGGAACAAGTGTAGGTGTAGCGACTTCAAGTATACTACTGCACAACTGCAGTGGGTGTATTGGAAGATCCGAGGCGCATCACGCAGACTCGGGATCTTGATGGGTCAATGTGATTTCGACTGCTTGGAACATGGGTAATTTCACATGGAGCATGCGCAGTGGGATAATATGAACGCCGAGGTCATGATGGCGGACGTATCAGTATACAGTAGCAGCATGGGGTCCTCTGATCATGAGATAAGTAACACATGTGTTTTAATTGATATAATTAGGGTGAAAAGGTAGATATGAGATATAGCAATGTTCCCCATATTATTTATAATGATATAATGCACTATACGCACTTTATTAGGCACTTGTTTTCACTTTGTATACATAACATTGTATTTTTATAAGCAAATTTTGTATAACACTGTATACCGTATATACTCGTGTATAAGCCGACCCCCCTACTTTTGCCCCCAAAACCTGGGAAAACCTATTGACTCGTGTATAAGCCGAGGGTGGACCCCAGCACAGGTATACAGCCCCCAGCAGTGTGGTATACAGCAGCCCCAGAGGTATATACAGCAGCCCCAGTGGTAGTATGCAGCAGCCCCAGTGGTAGTATGCAGCAGCCCCAGTGGTAGTATACAGCAGCCCCAGTGGTAGTATACAGCAGCCCCAGTGGTAGTATACAGCAGCCCCAGTGGTAGTATACAGCAGCCCCAGTGGTAGTATACAGCAGCCCCAGTGGTAGTATACAGCAGCCCCAGTGGTAGTATACAGCAGCCCCAGTGGTAGTATACAGCAGCCCCAGTGGTAGTATACAGCAGCCCCAGTGGTAGTATACAGCAGCCCCAGTGGTAGTATACAGCAGCCCCAGAGGTATATACAGCCCCAGTAGTAGTATACAGCAGCCCCAGAGGTATATACAGCCCCAGTGGTTGTATACAGCAGCCCCAGTGGTGGTATATACAGCCCCAGTGGTGGTATATACAGCCCCAGTGGTAGTATACAGCAGCCCCAGTGGTATATACAGCAGCCCCAGAGGTATATACAGCCCCAGTGGTAGTACACAGCAGCCCCAGTGGTAGTGTACAGCAGCCCCAGAGATATATACAGCAACAGTGGTAGTATACAGCAGCCCCCAGGGGGTATATAGCAGCCCCCAAATGCTGGCACTCGCCCCCCTTGTAAGGCCCAACCCCTTTCCCCCTGCCCCCTGCGGCTTATCTTACCATCCCGGTCTTCTGCTCAGCTCCGCTCCTCAGTGCTCCGTTCTTCATGCTCCGTCCTCGCTGCATCCGGGATCCCCTGCCGTCGCACGATGACGTCATATGCCTGCGACGGCCGAAGATCCCGGATGTAGCAGGACGGGAGCACCGAGGAGCGGCGCTGTGCAGAAGACCGGGATGGTAAGATACGCAGCGGGGGGGGGCCCTTACAAGAGGGGAGAGTGCCAGCATTTGGGGGCACATATGCACTGCTTCCCCCTGCCGCTGATTGACAGGGGGAAGCAGTGCATATATAATGAGCGCCGGGCCCCGACTACCGTATTGACCCGTGTATAAGCCGAGGGGAGACTTTTCAGCCCAAATTTTGGGCTGAAAACCTCGGCTTATACACGAGTATATACGGTAAATTGAATTATTGGAAGCCCCTTGCATGGGAGCTATATATATATGAGCAACATTTGTTAAATGTCACTGCTTGAGAAAGGCTGTGTGCCGAAACGTTGCAGTCCTAGGACTATTAAACCCACATGAATCTAACTGGAGGAAGTGCTGCCTTTCATTTTCTACATCTATATATATACATGCGCACTTATATATATGCAAATATATATATATATATATATAATCTAACTAACTATATATATATATATATATATATATATATATATATATATATATATATATATATATATATATATATATATATATATATATATATAATGTGTGTGTGTGTATATATGTATATATAATGTGTGTGTGTGTATATATGTATATATAATGTGTATGTGTATATATATATATATATATATATATATATATATTCATATTCATATATATATTCAACAAACGACTGCAGCACTCCTTGGCTTTTGTTACCTATTGCCTTAAAGCTAAGGAGTGCTGCAGTTGTTTGTTGAATATTGGAGGCAGTGAGAGGATTAAGCTGGACTGAATTGCACCCTGAAGGAGCTGTGCTGCTTTCTTAACATTATATATATATATATATATATATATATATATGTGTGTGTGTATATATATATATATATATATATATATATATATATATATATATATATATATATATATATATATATATATATATATATGTATATATATACACACAAATCAATACATGCAAAATATATATATATATATATATATATATATATATACTTTAACTATATATACACATATATATATATATGTTTGTGTATATATATATATATATATATAGTTAGAGTATATATATATATAAATGTGTGCATATATAATAGTGTGTGTGTGCGCATATATATATATATATACACATATAGCTTGTTAGCATTTGTACTTCATTGGTAGTAACTGAGTGCTGCAGAGAACTTTTTCTAGTTATTTGACCCAGCGTCCCTGCTGGCACCAGTTCACATTTAGTCTGTGAGTGCTGTGCAGTTTCTTTCTCTTTTTTGTATCATATGGAGATGCTGGCTCCATGCTGCAATTGCACCCTCATTGACCACAGGTGATCTAGGGTCAAGATGGAGTCTGCCCACTGAGAAGTGGGGGGTGGACAAGGAGGACAGGGATGTCAGCGATAGGACTCATCAGACCTGAAGTCACTTTGTCGCAGTTGATGAGCAAGCAGACATTGGCCAATGTATGTACCAAGAACTTCAGAAATAAAAAGATAAGATTTTTGAGTTTTTTGAAAAAACGTAAGTTTTTAAACTTTTTTCTCATACACATATAGCTTGTTAGCATTTGTACGTCATTGGTAGTAACTGAGTGCTGCAGAGAACTTTTTCTAGTTACCGTATATACTCGTGTATAAGCCGACCCGTGTATAAGCCGACCCCCCTACTTTTGCCCCAAAAATCTGGAAAAACCTATTGACTCGTGTATAAGCCGAGGGTGGACCCCAGCACAGTTATACAGCCCCCAGCAGTGTGGTATACAGGCCCCCCAGTGGTAGTATACAGCAGCCCCAGTGGTAGTATACAGATTCCCCAGCAGCCCCAGTGGTAGTATACAGATTCCCCAGCAGCCCCAGTGGTAGTATACAGGAGCCCCAGCAGCCCCAGTGGTAGTATACAGATTCCCCAGCAGCCCCAGTGGTAGTATACAGGAGCCCCAGCAGCCCCAGTGGTAGTATACAGCAGCCCCAGTGGTAGTATACAGGAGCCCCAGCAGCCCCAGTGGTAGTATACAGGAGCCCCAGCAGCCCCAGTGGTAGTATACAGGAGCCCCAGCAGCCCCAGTGGTAGTATACAGGAGCCCCAGCAGCCCCAGTGGTAGTATACAGGAGCCCCAGCAGCCCCAGTGGTAGTATACAGCAGCCCCAGTGGTAGTATACAGGAGCCCCAGTGGTAGTATACAGGAGCCCCAGCAGCCCCAGTGGTAGTATACAGCAGCCCCAGTGGTATACAGCAGGCCCCCAGGGGTACATATAGCAGCCCCCAGGGGGTACCCAGCAGCCCCCTGGCGGTACCAACAGCCCCCTGGGGGTACCAACAGCCCCCTGGGGGTACCAACAGCCCCCAGGGGGATCAACAGCCCCCAGGGGGGATCAACAGCCCCCAGGGGGGACCAACAGCCCCCAGGGGGTACCCAGCAGCCCCCTGGGGTACCAGCAGCCCCCTAGGGGTACCAACAGCCCCCAGGGGGTACCAACAGCCCCCAGGGGGTACCCAGCAGCCCCCTGGGGGTACCAACAGCCCCCAGGGGGGACCAACAGCCCCCAGGGGGTACCCAGCAGCCCCCTGGGGGTACCAACAGCCCCCAGGGGGTACCAACAGCCCCCAGGGGGTACCCAGCAGCCCCCTGGGGGTACCAACAGCCCCCAGGGGGTACCCAGCAGCCCCCAGGGGGTACCAACAGCCCCCAGGGGGTACCAACAGCCCCCTGGGGGTACCAACAGCCCCCAGGGGGTACCCAGCAGCCCCCTGGGGGTACCAACAGCCCCCAAAAGCTGGCACTGTCCCCCTTGTAAGGCCTCCCCCTCCCGCTACTTATACATTACCATCCCGGTGTTCTGATCGGCGCCGCTCCTCGGTGCTGCGTCGCCGTCTTCATCCTCCCGCGCTGGGTGCATCCGGGTTCTCCAGCGGTCGCGCGATGACGTCATATCGCTGCGACCGCCGGAGAACCCGGATGGATGCAGCGAGCGCGGACGGGAGGATGAAGACGGCGACGCAGCACCGAGGAGCGGCGCCGATCAGAACACCGGGATGGTAATGTATAAGCACCGGGGGGGGCCCTTACAAGGGGGGACAGTGCCAGCTTTTGGGGGGGCCATATGCACTGCTTCCCCCTGCGCTGATTGACAGGGGGAAGCAGTGCATATATAATGAGCGGCCCCACGTGACGGGGCCGCTCATACAGCAGCCCCCCCCCCGCCTCCTCCAGCCTCCACAGCCCCCACCACACAGCCCCCACCACACGGGTCTACCGTATAGACCCGTGTATAAGCCGAGGGGGGGACTTTTCAGCCCAAATTTTGGGCTGAAAAACTCGGCTTATACACGAGTATATACGGTATTTGACCCAGCGTCCCTGCTGGCACCAGTTCACATTTAGTCTGTGAGTGCTGCGCAGTTTTTTTCTCTCTTTTTTATATATATATATATATATATATATATATATTTATATAGTTAGAGTATATATATATTTATATTTGCATATATTTATATGTGTATATATATGCATGCACACAAATATATACAAATATATATATACACAGATATATATGTGTGTGTGTATATATATATTGTGTGTGCATATTTATATTTTTTATATATATATATATATATATATATATATACACATGCACACACACACATATATATATGTGCATCTATATATATACACACATATGAAATATGCCTAATCAAAGTTAATATATATATGTGTGTGTAATCCATATATACATGTGGATTACACACACACATATATGTGCAGTTTTGGGAGGGAGGGGGCCGCCGATACTCACCTTCCGAAGACGCCGATCGTTGCCTTGCGACGCTGGGAATCAGCGTCGGCTTCTCCCGCCGCACTGCGCATGCGTGGGCCGGAAATGACGTGGTCGCCGGCCTCGCATCAGGATGAGCGGGGCGGGAAGATTTGAATGGGCTCCCCCGCTCTTCAAATGGATAATGCCGCCCATTAGGGCGTTATGAACACTGCGAGGCGGGGGGAGCGCGGCTCTGGGGACACCGCCTTGCAGACAAGAACGCCCCACAGACGAATAAGTTGATAAAGTGTTTTATTCACCTTCTATAACGCCCTTTTAGGACAGGCAGGGATGGTTAGGGAGCTAGTTAGGGTCTGTAGGGGCAGGTAGTGATAGGTTAGAGGCCATAGATTAGGTGACAGGTTCCCTTTAAAATATCTTGTGTGAGAAATGTATCTCCTTGTTAGGCCCTATCTGCACCATGTAATTTTAGTTCAGATTGTGCCATTGTATCTGTGCCTAAAAGATTCTAAACAAATTATATTAATGTTGCATCTTTGTTCTGTTTATCAGGAACGTTCAAATGTGGCCAATTTTCCTGGACATTCTGGTCCCGTATCATGTGTGGCCTTTTCCGAAAATGGTTATTACTTGGCGACTGCTGCTGACGATTCCAGTGTCAAATTATGGGATTTGCGGAAGCTAAAGAACTTTAAGACCTTGCAATTGGAGGAGGGATACCAGGTATGAAATGTTACAAACATTAACGTGCAATCATCAAATGTATATGCTCATACTCTTGACCCCTTAATGACCACCGTTTCGTATATAAACAACAGTAGTTAAGGGTACTTCTTAATATCTGCCGTTTAAATACGGCAGAAAGGAAAAAGCCTGTAGTGTCGGAAAATCTTTGGGGTTTCAGCTACCAGGTTTAGCTGAGACCCTGGAGATTAGGAATCGGGTCATATTTTACCGGTACAGACTACTTGATTGCCACCATATACCGTAACCACATGAATCAAACTGACATCGCCGGTAAAAAAATATTTCTCACATGGTAAAACATAAAACAAACTGCACTTTACAATAGAATTGTTCGTTTGAGGGAGATGAGAGAGATGGCAAGACTTTTACTAACAGAATCACTGCTCTGTTAGCTCACCTGAGAGGGAGGCACACTATAGAAACACAGTGCTAGAGAAGGGATCTGCACACTACTTGTACAGCACTGTGTCCCCTGTTCCCTTGCACAAATACTGTACAGTAGAGTAGACTAGTACTGTACTATATGTAAATATCACAATCTCTATGGTGCAGTATTGTATACAGTACTGTATACTGTACAGCCCATGCCAGAGAGACCTGCTGCAGATGTTCATGAAGTTAAATGTTAATAAGTTACCTGATAGAATAATGTAATACAAGACAGGTTTGAAAGCAACATCACACGTACATGATGCGCAGGTACCAGACCGAACCTGTCTTGGCGAGATACGCAGCCACACGGAACATTCTGCGATTTGCCCCGCACGCCAAATTTTGAACATGTAAGGCCCCTTTCACACTGGCGTTTTTATGAAAATGCGGCAGATCTGGACAAACAAAATGCATCTGCAGCATTTTCCGCCTAATGGCCGCACTTGCGGTACAGTTGTGGCAAGCCCCATGCATTGTCTATGGGGCTTGCAGTAAGTGTGCGGTTCCGGCCGTGAAAAAAAACGCTGCTGACCGTTTTTTTTTTTTTTTCTCCCCGCGGCCGCAACTGCCGGAACCGCACTTGCCGCACACTTACCGCAAGCCCCATAGACAATGCATGGGGCTTGCCACTATTGTGTCGCAATGCAGCAGATGCATTTTTTTTGTCCGGATCTGCTGCATTTTCATAAAAACGCCAGAGTGATAGCACCCTAAAGGCCACTTTACACGCCACCACTGAAAAGTAGCAACTGCCTGGCATTGGGGATATTTATGCCTGTTGCCATGAAATTGCTACGAAATGGCGGCGTGTAAATTCCTTCCTGTGTCCTGCAGTTGACTCAGATACCTGTTGCTGAGCCGTGCTAAAAAACCGAAGGCAACACAAAGGCACAATTGCCATGGTAGTGGCGTGTCAACGGGGCACAGGCATGGATGTTGCGTCGCCTAGTAAACTCCCAGGGGCGTGCCACAGCTTCATGGATACCACGCCCCATCAGCGATCATTGGTGGGGTCTACTGTGTTACGATTGGCTGTCCCTGCACAGGGCGCCATATTTAGAGAGCTGACCATTCACACTCGACAATTGCAATGGCGTCCTGTATTATCCAGCCTTCCTGCGCAGGCTGGCCAATCATGATGCTATTGTGTTGTCCAATCAGCGTACTAGCGTCACGGAATACACAACTCTGTCACGCCTATGTACTTGCGGCGCGAAATATGTACTCCCATATTCCTTTGTGGTAGCGGCGTGTAAAGCGGGGAAGGTATTCAACAGGAAGTAAGCCGCAGGATCTGTTGGAACTTCCGGGGAACAAAGATACCTTCAGTTGACAACGCAATGGCGGCGTGTATATACGGCATCGGCGATCGGTATCCACCGTTAAAAACGTGCACGTGCGGTGGATACCTGTTGCTAGCCACAGTGGCGGCTTGTACAGGTACCTTAAAAGGAGCAGATATTCTCTGACCTATTGGTGCAAGCGCAATGGGATTTTTTTTTTTTTTTTTTTTTTAATTTTGTACGTGCAGATTTTATGTGTAGTTGTGACCGAACCCTAGTGGTTTGCCCATACAATCAGTATTTGCAGCAGTTTGGACGCAGCGTGTTAATTTAGCGCTGCAGAGTCTGAGGTGATTTTGGTGAGTGAATGCAGGAAAAGCCGCCATGCCCCGAACACAGATCATGGGCATGGGTGGCTGCGTTTACCCGCGGAGATCCCCGGAGTCTTTGCTGGAGAGAAGTCACTGCGTCCAGTATGCAGCATCTCCGGATCATGTGCACATATTCCCCAAAAATTAAGAAGTTTAGTATGAAAAAAAGAAAATTTCAAAATGAAAGATCTGTTATCAAATTCTGTGAAGTGCCTATGCTATCAAAATGCTCAATAATACCCCCAGATAAAACTAGTTTCCAAAATGAGGTCACTTGTGAGGGGTTTCTGTTGTTTAGGTACCTCAGGGGTCCAGGAAATGCAGGATGGTGCCTGTCTTCTATTTCAACAAAATTTGCTTTCCAAAATGCAGATAGCGCTCTTTCCCATTCCGAGCCTTCACGCTTGTCCAAACAGCGGTTTTTGAGCACATGTGGGGTATCTGAGCGTTCATAAGAAATGGGTAACAAATTCTGACATCCAGTTTGTCATGT
This sequence comes from Allobates femoralis, assembly GCA_033576535.1. Taxonomy (NCBI): domain Eukaryota; kingdom Metazoa; phylum Chordata; class Amphibia; order Anura; family Aromobatidae; genus Allobates; species Allobates femoralis. The sequence goes on from JARQOC010000006.1 coordinate 207,698,086, forward strand.
TCTTCCTTGTAAAAGTGAATAAATTGAGGCTAAAGAAATATTTTAAAGTAAAATATAAATGTATTTCTTTTTTCACTCCACTTTGCATTCATTCCTGTGGAGCAGCTGAGGGGTTAACAATCTTCTTGAATGTAGTTTTGAGCACTTTGAGGGATGCAGTTTTTAGAATGGTGTCATTGTTGGATATTTTCTGTCATATAGATCCCTCAGTCACTTCAAATGTGATGCAGTCCCTAAAAAAATGGCTTTGTAAATTTTGATGTAAAAATGAGAAATTGCTGATAATAGTTGAACCCTTCTAACTTTCTAACAAGATATTTTTCCAAAATTGTGCTGATGTAAAATAGACATGTGGAAAATGTTATTTATTAACTAATTCAGTGACATTACTCTCTGGCTTAACAGTATACAAATTCTAATTTAGAAAATTGCTACATTTTCAACTTTTTTTTGCCAAATTTCTGTTTTGTTCACGAATAAACGCTTTGATCCCTTCTAACTCCCTAACAAAAAAAAATATATTGTTTCCAAACTTGTGATAATGGAAAGAAGACGTGGGAAATGTTATTTATTAACTATTTTGGGTGACATAACTCCATGGTTTAACGTAATAAAAATTCATAATTTGCCAATTGCTAAATTTTTGCCAAAATATAGTTTTTTTTTCACAAATAAGCACAAGAAATATTGTTATAAATGTACCACTACCATAGAGTCCAATACGTCACAAAAAACAATCTTGGAATCTCTGGGATCCGTTGACGTGTTCTAGAGATAGGATTCTGGGGATTAATTTGGAAATTGGCTCCATCACTTAGGGGTTAATAAGAACCGGTCATGTTGCTTTACAGCCATGAATCTTTATTGCCCAAGCTTATAGATTCTAGCCAATATTTTAATTTTTTTTTTCTAGTTTTCTTAACCCTCCACATATACTTGGTATATTATCCTAGTTTCTTCCTTTGCCACTATGGAAATTTCCCTAATTGAAAAAACTTTGGAGCTCAGCTCCATAGTGTACTCACAAATCCCGTACAGTTGCAAAGCTAGTATAGCATGCCTCCATTATTAAATTCCCACATCACTTCTCACCAGTTAACCTCATGCCTACGCTGTGTATTTGCAGCGTATTTTCTGTGGGGTTTGCTGCAGATTTGAGTCAGATCTGCAGCCCCGCTTACTCCCAGCAAAGTGTATGGGCTTTTGGAAATATTGTGCCTATGCTGCAGATGTTTGTCGTGCTGATATCCCGCAGAGCATGTCCGTTTTTGCAGCAGGTACTTCTGCGTATTTCCAACCCTGAGACAGCAGGGCTAAATTGTAGTGTTGGATTTATGAAATCTCTCGCTCCTGACATATGGAAGAGTCAGAACTAGCACATGTCCCGTCAGTGCAGAGAAGTTGCGCATCTCCTGTACCCGCTGATTAAACTAATAGGGCAGTTCTGACAGTTCTCTAGTTCAAGGGCATAAGAACTGCTCCAGCAAAAGCCAATGGAGACTTACATAATCAATTATTATAATAAAGTTGTGGTTTGAAACCATTCGTGCTGCCCCCTCATCAGGTTCTCCCACAGTATAAGCATGTCCATAGAACTTTTTATTATCCTTTTCACAGAGTAAGACTGGGCACGAGTCCTTCTTCTGAGGCAGGTGTCAGTCGCAGCTGACCTGAAATCCAACACATGCAGGACAAAAATCTGCACTTTCCTGCACAAAATACGTGCCAAAAAGGCAGCATTGGTGTGACGCCTTTTATAGTGTGGATTTTTGTCTTCAAAAATCTGCACCTCCATTTTTAGCATGGGCACATGGCCTAATGCAGTTAAAAAAATAGAAAAGCACTTTTATGATGTACATGCACTAGTTAGGGTTATTAAAGCACAAGTGCAAGATTTGGGCACTGAGGAAGGCTTACACTAAGCTTGCATTCAGACTGTGTGTTTTTTGCAGTGCCTGCAGAAAGCTAATCACTCAAATGACATCCCAGCAAAGTCTATGGGTTTCCATTTTTGCCATTCGCACAAGGTACTTTGAAAGTGATGCATTTTTTCACTTTTGGAGGGCTCCGTTTTGGAAAAGTGCATGTCAGTTTGTCTGGCGTTTTTCTAATCCACTTTTCTCCATTCGCCTTCCACGACAGCATTGGAGGATGTCGTCCACGCCCTATTGGGGGACAGGAACACAGAGAGGTTAAAAGCCCCTCCCCTTCCTCAGTACTCCAGTGTCTTCCTGTCCCCCTTGGGGCATGGAGAGGTTCCAGTGCTGTCAGGCCGGCAGAGGCAGCATTGGGGTGTACTTACAGCCGGGCCAGGGATGGACGTCGGGGGCGGCCTCCTCCTCCTTCTCGGGGCTCCCGTGGTGGGACCATCCGGCCTTCCTGCGTCCTACGGGGCAAAGCAGGCCGTGTATTGCAACGCCTGAGGCCTGTTCAGCTCTCCGGCGTCTCCCTCCTCCAGCTGCGGTCCCTGGAGCATGCATCAGAGGTGCCGTGGAGGCACTTCCGGTTTCGGGGGTGGCACTTCCGGTTCCGGGATGGCACTTCCGGTTTCGGGCGGCGGCTCCTGTAAGGGCTGTGGCAGGCTGGGCGCGGCTCCAGGGAACCCAGCAGGACTTTCGCGCGCTACTGCCCGCGGCCGGTGACCAAGAGGAGGGAGGGAACAGGTGTTCCTCGTTGGGGGCACGGTACTTCTGGACAAGTACCCGCCGGAAGCTACACCCAGGTAAGGCTGATCCCTGAAACATGGTGGGTGATAGGCTTCCACCTCTGCTTCTGCAGAGCCCAGCGTTCCCCCAGCTCATGTAAGTGTTTCTGGGGGTGGTCACAAGGGGTAGTTATTTAAGCCCTGCACTCACACTGGGACCCCCTTCTCTTCCCTTTTTGTCTATAGGGAGACGAGGGCCGTCTGTGAAAGGGAGCAATGTGGCTGCGGCACAAAAGTTCCCACTTCCTACAACAAGGTGTCGGCTGTGACTGACAGGGTTGTCAGGATGGACTCCCCATCCTTGCTTGAGGAGCTCCAATCCATTAGGGAAGAGGTGCAGGCTTCTATCTTGGCACTGCGGGGTTTTGCTGCAGCTTCCGGGCCTTCCCCTCCGTAAGAGAGGAAGCTCCAGGATTGTGACTCTGTGGATCTCATGGAGGCTGGCCAGAGCTCAGCGTTAGAGGACGGCGAGGATATTGCCGCTGTTGCCTATGTCCAGACATGAGAATCTGGACACTACTATTTTTCCACGGAGTCCATTGGTGCATTGGTGGACACTGTCCATTGTACCATGGAGTAGAGGTGGTGGAATCCCCTTCTTCTGTGCAGGACTAAATGTTCAGAGGCCTGAAGGCTAAGCGGCTTACCCCATCCGAGTGGATTGGAGGGTGATGACTCTGTCTGGGAGGTCCCGAAGGTGGACTCATTCAGGCGGCCTGGCTGTTGCGGCCGGGATCTTGAGGACCAAGGGTCTCTCCCAGGCAGTGATCCGCACGCTTCAGCAGAGCAGGAAGCCTGTGACAAACGCTATTCACGGGAGGGCTGGAATCGGTTCCTGTCCTGGTGTGCTCCTTCCATCCCGACCATGCATCATCCTAATGTGGCCAGGGTAGCAATCAGCTGCTATTGTAAACCCATTGTGCTTGCCTTTGACACACTGTTGAAGCTAAGCAGCAGGAGCCTCAGTCACGGGCTGGATGGGAGACCTCATGAGAGACCCAATGGGAATCTCTATGGAAGTCTCTATAAAGTCAATGGGACTTCTAACATAAAGGTCTATGGCAGTATTCCATTTGGGAAGCTTAGCATATAAGACCGCGCTGCCTTTTGAAGATTCCTCCCGGTTGAAGGACCCCCTCGTTCGTAAAATGGAGAGTGTCCTCAAAAAATCCTGGGAGGCAGCAGCTATGTCTTTAACGGTGTACATTTCCTCTACATGTGAGCAGGTCTTTTCTTTAAGTGGCTCACCCAGCTGGGAGAATTCATCCTGCAGGGTACTCCCAGGGAGGAGCTTTGGACTCCATTCCACTTCTGAGACGTGCTACGGGCTTCCTGGCCGATGCCTCTGCTGAGTCGTTCCGCGTTGGCGCCAGGTGCGCAGTGTTGGTTAACACAGCTCACAGGGCAGTGTGGCTTACAAGGTGGAATGGGGAGGTCACGTCTAATCTCCAGCTGTGTGGCCTCCCCTTGCAAAGGGCATTGGATGACATCCTGGAAAAGGTGTCAGACCAGAAAAGGTGTCTCCCGGAACAGGAGCCCTTTCGGAGGCAGTCCTTTTGGCCTGAGCGCAGCCAACCCTCCCAGTCTAAAGGGAAGGGTAAGTCTGGTCGCTGGGCATTCCAGTACGGGAACAAGACCCTAATATATTTCTCCCCCAGCAGCGGCATCACCAGCCGCCCCCTAAACAAGGTCGCCTTCCCCATTGCGGGGCGGCTCCTGCGGTTTCTGCCACAGTGGCAAGCAATCTCCTTGTGCCCTTGGATCCTCTCGACCATTTGGGAGGGTCTACGCTTGGAATTCCAGAGCCAGCCCCTCCGTGTCTTCGAGTCCTCTCCCTTCCTCAGGGAGACTCTCGCACGGTTTTTCTTGTCGGGTCTGCGACACCTGTTGGATTCGGGTGTGGGGTCCCCGGTTCCTCCTGGACAGGAGGGCCAAGGGCGCTACTCCAGGTTGTTGTGGACCTCCAGAACGCGTATTCTCAGGTCCCCATTCACCCGTCCCACAAGCGCTTTCTGCGATTCATGATCTCCGGGGCAGGCGGGACGGTCCATTCTCGGCTTAATGTGCTGCCCGTTGGGATTTCGTCGAGCCCAGAGGTTACCAAACTCATGGGGGAAGCGATCACATTCATCCAGACCCAGGGGATATGTATGCTTCCCTATTTAGATGACATGTTGGTGGTGGCTCCTTCGGCAGTGCTTCTGCGCACAAAGGTCTCCAACACATTGGAGATTCTTCAGTCCCTGGGATAGGTACCCAATCTTGGGGATTCGGAACGGGTGCCTGCAACCAGACGTCAAATTTTGGAAGTCTTGCTGGCCTCCTCCAGACAGACCTCGTTCCTTCCTGCGGCATATTAGCTTTTGCGCCGCGTGAATCTGACCCGCTTCCGGGCAAGGGGGGTCGCCCTCCTTGCGGGAAGCAATGTCCCTGTTAGGGGCCATGATGGCCTGCATTCAGTCAGTAACATGGGCTCAGGCTCCCTCCCGACTGCTCCGGGAACACATACTGAGTTCCTGGGACAGACGTCAGGATTCCTTAAACTCACGGGTCCGGACCCCGGGGCGGGTGGTAACCTCGCTTTCCTGGGGATGAATCCCAGACACCTTCCTGTGACCTCCGTTCCCACTGATGCCAGCGGTTCCGGTTGGGGCACGATGGTAGTTCGCACACCGTGCCAGGGGATTTGGAGTCGCTCGGTCAGTCGCCAGTCTTCAAACTTCTGGCAGTGGAGGAAGCGCTTCTTGCTGCAGCTCCCGTTCTCCGGGGTCATCATGTCAAGGTCCTGTCAGACAATGTGACTACGGTTGCTTTCTTGCGGTACCAAGGCGGTACTCGTGGCTTACACTTGCAGGGGCTGGCAAGACTGTTCTTTTGTGGGCAGTACGCCATCTTCTCTCCTCCTCGGCAGTACATCTGAAGGGAATGGCCAATGTACAGGCAGATTCTTGAGCCGCACGGAGGTCCACCCAGGAGAATGGTGCTTCCATCCGGAAGTATTTCGCTCTCTTACGGACAGGTGGGGTGTCTTTTCGATCGACCTGTTCGCTTCGGGCTCGAATACAGAGGTGCCAACCTTTTTCTCCCTGATGCGGTTGGACCATCCTCGGGGGCTGGACGCTTTTGCCCATCCCTGGGACTTCCGGTTGGTGTATGCATTTCCTCCAATCCCGCCACTTCCCAAGACGTTGCAACGGATTCGGGCGGAGGGGGTGACACTATCCTGGTGGCTCCCCTGGGGCCCAAACTGGCGTGGTACGACGCCATCCGAGACCTGGGACTGGAGGGACCGATTATGTTAGCCCAGTCTCAACCTACTGTCCCAGGGTCCTCTGTTTCACCCGGGCCCTCAGTGGCCCAACTCTTGGATTTTTGCAGCGTAGCTTGGATTTGGGGCTTCGGCCGAGCACTCTTTAAGTCCAGAGGTCGGCACTTGGGGCGGTTTTTGCCCAGGATCTTGCTTCCCATCCATGGCTCAAGCAGTTTTTTACTTCTGCTTGGGGGTGGCGTCCCCGGATTCGGCCTTCTGTCCCTCCCTGGGATTTGATGCTTGTTCTCCAAGGGCTTGCTCGAAGTCCCTTTGCACCTTGTCTGCTGCATCCCTTACGTCTCTCTCACAAGGTGGCGTTTTTGGTGGCCATCACTTCAGCTCCCAGAGTTGGAGAACTGTAGGCACTCTCTGTACGGGCTCCGTGCCCCGTGGTGTCCGTTGTTCGCATTACGCTTCGGTTGCATTCATCTTTTCTTCTGAAAGTTGTCGGCTTTCCATCGGTCCCAGGATGTGGTTCTGCCTTCAATTTGTCGATCTCCTGCTAATGCGGCTGAGGCCGTGTTTCACTCCTTGGATGTTCGTCGGACTGTCCTCCTCTATCTCCGAGAGTCTGCTTCCTGGAGGTTAGATCAGAACCTGTTTGTTCGGCTTTTGGGAATAATACAGGGAAGAAGACTTCCCAGGCTACCATCACTTCCTGGATCAAGAAGGCAATCTGTGAGGTCTACGTCGCTCCGGTCCTTGCTCCTCCGGTGGGGTTGAAGGCTCTTTCAACTCGGGCTGCTGCTACTCCCTGGACGGAGCAGGCTGGAGCTTCATCGGAGCTGATTTGCAGAGCGGCTACGTGGTAGCCTCTCCTCACTTTTTCTCGCCTCTATAGGTTAGATCTGTCCTTCAGTCGGGATCTGTCCTTTGGTAGGAGAGTCCTACAGGCAATAGTCCCACCCTGAGGAGTATCGGTGGTATTCCTCCAATGCTGTCGTGGAAGGCGAATGGAGAAAACTGAATTAGTCCTTACCGGTAATTCCTTTTCTTGGAGCCTTCCACGACAGCATCAGTTCCCCCCCTTGTTGGTGTTTGGTTCCGGTTTATATCAGATAATCCATGGCTAAGGGTAATCTTGGTAAACACTGGAGTACTGAGGAAGGGGAGGGGCTTTTAACCTCTCTGTGTTCCTGTCCCCCAATAGGGCGTGGACGACATCCTCCAATGCTGTCGTGGAAGGCTCCAAGAAAAGGAATTACCGGTAAGGACTAATTCAGTTTTCCCATAGAAGCCATTGTCTATGGGTCAAAAAAATCGCAGCACCAAAGAACAAATCGGACACAGATGATCCGTTTTTGGGTGGGTTTTTTTTTTTTTGTGTTTTTGACAGCTCCTATTTTCCAGCAAAAAACGCAACAGAAGAGAAACTAAATGACAGTCTAAATGTAGCTTAGGAGGAGGAGCGTCCCTCCTGTAGAATTGCCAGCCTTTCTGTAAGCAAGAAAAAAATCCAGTGGACTCCCGTTTGCACTGCAGACTCCTTTAACATACACCTTGCAGCTCCTGCTTCCTACCTACACCCAGCACAGGAAAAGATCGGGGACTGGTTATAATGATATGGCTGAAGTACTTCTCTAAGATTTTGGCATCTAACTAATGCTTTTGCTAATGACTTTATTGCATTGTCAACTTGGTTTGAGTTGGTAATTTGAAGTGACATTAACCCCTTGCTTACATTGGCAAGGTATTCCTGCAAAGAGATGTACCAGTATGTAATAGTGATAATGCATCTAGAAATATGAGAGACAAAAGAGCGCATAGGGTCTTATCTTTTGTCAGAGAGGGGCAATTGCATGTTGAAAATTGTTCACCTGATCAGGTTGTGTTGACCCACAACCTGTATATGCACACAAGCAGCTGCTGCTGGATCCACACTCCCACGTGCAACGAGGCATACAACTGGAAAGAACAGGACGAAATGCTGGTGATCTGCGCTGCTGAAAGGATACCAGGACCAGAGAAGTTTGGTGCAATGATGTTTCTTTATTCTGACACGTTTCGGAGGAACCTCTGAAAATCCCTGAGGAAGGAGCAGAGGTTGCTCCAAAACGCGACGGAATTAAGAAACATCATTGCACCAGACTTCTCAGGTCCTGGTTTCCTTTCAGCAGCACGGATCACCAGCATTTCGTCCTGTTTTTTCTATGGTGATAATGCAGGGCACAATAGCTGGAACTCTGCTTATGCACAACCAAGCTTGTGTCAACACCTAACCGCTATTTAACGACTATATGCTGAAATCAGCCTCACCAGCTGCATCTAGATGTTTGCAAGCATTCAGTATTAAATGCTTGTGACCAAGAGCTGTCAGGCGACACGGCATTAAAAATGGGCATGATTCAGTCATGTAAATCACTGAATAGGCTCAGAAATATTTCAGAAATCATTCTATGACCACAATTTGCTGTGTAGTCTGCTAATGCAAATTGCTGCTAGTGCGTAGAAGGAAGAATGAATTGAGGCAAAATGGACAACTGTTCTGTTTTGAGGAATTAAAATGAAAAATGCATGTAATGCGCAAATGACTGTATCAATAAAGCTTTGTTATTGCTAAATTTCAGGAAGTGTCAAAAAACAAACCACCTTTATTTAACCATAAGAAATCAAAAAGGGACAAAGCACACAAAAAATAAAAGCACACTATGATAGGTGAAATGACTCGCTGCATCTAGGCAATCTGTCTTGAATTTGCAGGTGTCGGGTGGTGCTGATCTGATAATCCCATGCTGAAGGGAAAATGGCAACACTCACCTTCTTGTAATTGAAGATGACTTTAATATGACTTGAAGCTGGTCTGTCAATAGAGACTACAGTTGTGGTGGAGAGGGGTTAAAAGTTTATAGTGCCCCTCCACTGACTCGCAGACAGAGGGCTATGATTTTCTTAAAAAGGTAAACCCACCTAGATTGTCTGACATGCACAGAAATGTGTTAAATGCCCCAATATCTGAAAACGAAGTTACCCTTGTTATTCAATCGCTTAAATTGCTTTAAGCACCGGGCCCGGATGGCTACTCGGCGGAATTTTATAAGATGCTGCGGCCACTTCTTGCACCACATCTTACATCTCTTTTTAATCACATTATCACCTCTGAATCCATGCCAGATCGGTTTAATGAGGCATGTCTTTCACTGCTTCTTAAGCCGGGTAAAGACCCACTACTCCCTGCCTCGTACCGTCCTATATCTCTATTAAATACGGATTTCAAAATTCTCACTAAAATTATGGCTAATCGCTTGCAATCTATACTCCCTGATATTCTTACAGTATCCCAGACGGGCTTTGTCCACAAACGGTCTATTACCTATAATATTAGAACGGCTCTAGCCGCAATTATACACAGCCATCAAACTAAATCCAAACACAATATTCTGGTCAGCCTTGATGCTGACAAGGCGTTTGATCGGGTATCCTGGTCTCACCTTATTAGGACTCTCAAATATAGATTATTTGGATTTTCCTTTTTTAATCTTATTCGCACACTATATGCTAATTCCCAATCCTCCATCTGGCTCCATGGCACTCAATCATCCCCTTTCTCAATTTACAGAGGTACGAGGCAGGGATGTCCCCTATCCCCTTTATTATTTAATATCGCATTAGATCCATTGCTCCGTTACTTAGAGATTCTTCCGTCCTTTAGGGGAATTGGGATTGGTCACCATACACCCAGGATTCTGGCATTTGCCGATGATATACTGCTTATGATAGCTAATCCTAAAGAATCCGTTCCCTCTATCATGGCAGCATTTCAGGAATTTGGAGACGTTTCAGGTTTCCGCATAAACTTTGCTAAATCAAGGGCACTGGCAATGTTTCCGGAGGCCCGCAGACAGTGGTCATTTCCGTTTCCCTTTGGTTGGGGACAAAATCATATAAAGTATTTGGGGGTCTCTCTGCCATCCAACCCACATGATATCTACAGACTCAATATTAGACCACTCATCTCCTCCATCATTACTGAACTCCACTCATGGAAGTCAATTAAACTATCATTCGCGGGTAAAATTCACCTAATGAAGATGATGTCCTTTCCCAAAATTCTCTTTCCCTTACAAACTCTTCCTGTTCTGCTATCTAGGGCAGATGATCGGGTCTTGACAAAAGCCTTCCGACAATTCATCTGGGATTAGAGAGGTAGCTCCAGAATTAGTATTTTCAAGTTACAGCAAAATAAATCACTGGGAGGGCTTAATCTTCCGAACTTGAGACTGTATAGTATTGCGGCCACCCTACAGCATTCTTGGGATTGGTTGTGGGCCTCCTCTAGGTACACTAATACTACCATAGATGCAGCAATGTCCCATCCCGTTAGCTTACCAGCTCTTCTACACTCACAGACCCATAATGTTCCTACAGAGGTTAGGGAAAACCCATTGTTGTGGTCAGTGGTTTTGGCATGGCGTCATGCCAGAAAGATTGGTGGCTTGGATCCTTAAAGATCAATCTTCCTCCCTTTTATGGGGAATCAGTCTTTTTTTACATGGCAGACCGCCCCCCATCTACCGGGTGGGGGGAGGCCGGATGCAGACTGATATGTGATATCTTGACTCCCACGCAATCCCTTCGTTCATTTGATGATATGGTTTCCACTTATCCAATTTTGGTAGGCAATGTCTTTACGTTTGCTCAAATTAAACACTACGCCACATCAATACTAAGTGACATAGCATGTCGGGATAGATCTAGTCCTCTGCATCGGGTCACCCTAAGCGCTCGGTCGAATGCTTATTCCCTTAGCCTCATCTACAAAGCCATTAAGCCGTGTATCTCCTGGACTGATACTTCTCCTGGCCCGGGTAAGTGGATGTTACAACTTCCCTCTTATACACTAACTGATCTCCTCCAGGCCACTCTACGTTTAAACGCTGCCCTACCACATGATAGCTACTCTACAATGGCGCTCCTGATCTTCCACAGAGCATATATATCACCTACACTCAAGGCTAAAATGTCGATGGGAGGTCACTATCCTTGTCCTAAATGCTCTCATTCGCCGGCGGACATTTTTCACTGTCTTTGGGAGTGTCCTAACATACAAGATATCTGGAGACAACTCCATACTTATCTCCACACCTCCTTTAATATTCCCTTTGTGCTATCTCCAGAGTGGGCATTGTTTAACATATTGCCGCGGAGCCAGATCACAAATCTTACTACCTCACAGAAGCGTATCCTGATCATATGTGCTGCGGCTACTAGAAAGAGTATTCTTCATTGTGGGCACAACCTACGGTTCCTAATTTAACATTTATTTCTGGTAAGGTCAAATATCTCTTCCAATTGGAATGGACTGAAGCGTTGTTACATAAAGAGCAATATACAGAACGTTTCTTTCTTATATGGTCTCATTTTATGGACTTGCAGCCATTATCCGTATGCCAGTCACTTCATAGCTGTTTCCAGTTTACTGACTGGTACATGGGCCAGCTGGCGGCTGGTACAAGTCCGATTAGACTTGTCTAACGCATCTTATGCCATCTTCCCTGCCTGGGGAGGAGGGGGGGGGGAATTTGTTGAACGGTTTAATGCCTTGAATTATATATTGACAATGCAACATTTGAGGAAACTTGAAAAACCTTTGTCTTTAACATCTGACTGAAATTTATTGTACTTCTCTATATACTCAACTTGTATTTTCACTGTACATTGTTTTTTTTTTCTGCTTTTGCCCAATAAAGGCTTAATAAAAAAAAAAAAAAAAAGTTTATAGTGCGGAACATCATCAGACGGTGGCAGCTTCGCACAGTAATGCACTTCTACAAGTCTGAATCCATATCATGAAATGGTCATCTTCTTTTATAGGAAGACGAGTGCCACAGATATTTGTTCTATGCAAAAAGACAAAACCACAATATTAATGTTGTGGAAAAAAAACACAATGAAAAGAAATGCAAGTAACCAACAGTACTTTAGCTAACAGGTGCAGAAACCTCACCAAATACTTATCATGGGAACATGGCTTAACAGGAAATTTGGGTTTCAGCCTGTATTGAAACACTGACTGAGTCTCAAGACCTTGCAGCTCCTGCTTCCTACCTACACCCAGCTATCACATGAAGTGGAAATGTCAGCCCTTTTTATATTGTATATACAACACTCTGGAAGGCAGAGAATGTAATAAACCCTCTGTCCAATGCAGCAGCTGCATGGTTTCATGCAGGCAGCTTTACTTTGCATTGCAGTTTTAAAACATTGGTGCTGAGTGTGAACTGACAGGATTTTTAAATAATCTGGGCGGTCTGGAACTTGTTAAGAATGCACTTGACACTGAGCCTGACTCAAGTTTCACCAAATTAGCCATGCTATGGTGAAGCCGAAATTATTACCCCATCTATCTTTAATACCAAATGTCTATGTCCATCTAAATTAAGTAACTGAAATTTAAACTTGAAAAATACCGTATTTTTCACTTTATAAGATGCACTTGATTATAAGACGCACCCCCAAATTTGGTGAAGGAAAAGAGAAACTAATAATTTTTAGTGTTAAATGGGATCCATCTGATAATGCCAGGGTCCGTCTAATAAATCATATAGGGTATATGTTCCTAATAGCCCCCTCATCCTCGTACATTGTCCCTCATCCTGGGATATAGCCCCCCATCCTAGAATTAGCCCCCTTAATCTGGATAGGGCCCCCTTATATTGGATATAGTCCCCTTGTGCTGGCATATGTCCCCCAGTGATGCCACACATCCCCTAGTGATGCCACATGTTTCCCATTGATGGCACACGTCCCCCTGTGCTGGTACACTGCCCCTATGTGCACCGTCCAGTGCTGGCACCCGTCCCGCAGTGCTGTCACCCGTCCCGCAGTGCTGTCACCCGTCCCGCAGTGCTGGGCACCCGTCCCGCAGTGCTGGCACCCGTCCCCCATTGCTGGCTATGGCCCCTCCACGCTTCTGCCCATGGTAAAATAAAAAAAATTACCTTCTCCAGCACTGTCATCCCGGTGTCTCCCTCTGTGCCGCTGCGCTCCTCCACTTCCTGGTTCTCGGTAATGCCGGTCATGTGATCGGCAGAGCAGAGTGACATGATCTCTGCGTGCCTGATCACAGCGGCATGGGGAGGAGAGCTGGAGAATGTAAGTAAAGTCTTTTATTTTACTATGGGTAACAGCATGGGGGCCATAGCCAGCACAGGGGGGGGCATGTGCAATCTACGGGGGAAGGGGGGGAGTGCATGCAGCCACATATAATATGCGGTGATGGACAGCGGCAGTGCATATTATATGAGCGGGGGGCACGTGACCTCCCGATGCCTCCTGCAGCCTGCACCAGCCGTATATAATAAGTATATTAGGTTTATAAACGCACCCCCACTTTCCCCCAAATTTTGGGGGAACAAATGTGCATTTTATAATCCTAAAAATACGGTATATTCGTGATTACATTTTCACTAAACTACCACTGTTGTATGTGCATCTTTATTTCAAGCCAGTCCCCAAAAAAACAGACTGGCAGTTTAAAGGGGACAAGATGGTGGACAGGTTTTCCTTTAAAATAGTAGTGATCCGCTTTTAGAGTGAGTGTCCGCACCCACCGTGTATCATGTATGCTCAAAATCTTGCGGCTGCTACAAACAATTTCACCAGATATCAACTTTGTAATTACAACAGATGTCAGGAAAGGGTTAATGCTTCAATCCTAGGTTATTTTTTTATTGTTTGTTTTATTTTTTTTAGCAGCTTTGTTTCAAGAACACTGGTTTGGAAAAAAATCTTTTTTTGATAGCTGTCGTTTGCTTTACATTTGCTTTAGTGAAATGTGCAATACAAAATAATATTGTGGTACCTTGTTAGTCTGGTTTCACATAGCGATATTTTTCCTGTCCATGGGATCCTACTTTTTGCATTACCCATGGACAGGATAGGACACCATTGGAGGTGACCTATTTCTGTGTCTGGGGCCGTGATTTTCACGGGCCCAGACACAGAGCTGTGCGGGGCACTTTCAATTTTGCAATGTACATTGTGGAAGTGAAATTTAAGTAAAGCAGGTGTTAAAACTAAAAAAAACCCTCTATTCTCACCTCTCCAGCGATCCCCCGACGTCGGCATCTAGCTCCCAATGGTTACAGGACCTAGCTGGGTCGGGCTACCCAATCAGCATCATTGGTCACATGACCGGTTGCCGCGGTAATCGGTCATGAAACCCAATCAGCTGATGGGTTGCAAGCAATGACAGGTCCTGTAGCCATCGCAGATAGATGCCGACATCGGGGATTGCAGGACAGGTGAGAATAGATTTTTTATTTTTAATACATTGTGGAAGTGAAATTAGACAGCACACAGCAGTTTTAGTGTACTGAGCACGCTCAGTACCCTAAAAGCGGGACCGAGGAGCAATCATCTGTTTCCTCTGACCCGTGCTCATAGGCCCCCATGTTAACCAGCGCAGATCCTGTTGGATTTGATTGTGTCCGATTTTGTCCGCTGTGCCCAATATCGGAGCAGTCTCCCATTTTGGGCACAGCAGAAAATCGGACACAATCGGATCTGACACAAATCGGATACCATAAAGGTCAAATCCGATCAGATCCGTCGCCCTTAGGGACACATGGGGGCCAAATTGGATCCGAGGCTGTCTGTTTTACAATGGACAGCCACGGATGGCAGAAAAACGCAATGTAAAAGCAGCACATCAGCGGTAATCACTGATCACGGCAGTTGCGGTGAAAAAACCGCAACTGCCGTGATTACCGCATAACCGCTGCACTTGCGGTTCACATGCGGCAAGCCCCATGCAATATCTATGGGGCTTGCGGTAAGTGTGCGGCAAGTGCGGTGTCGACACTTGTGGCAGATGCGGCCGCGAGAAAACTGCGGCTGACCGCGTTTTTTTTTCGCGCCCGCATTTGCGGCAGGTGCCGAAACCGCAACTGTGCTGTTATGCGGTAATCACAGCAGTTGCGTTTTTTTCACCGCAACTGCCGCAATCAGCGATTACCGCTGATGTGAAAGGGGCCTTAGCCAGAAACGTGAAATGTGTAATGTTTGCCTTTTTTCACTTGTAATATTCCTTTTTTCTCTCAGGTGCGGTCGTTGGTATTTGATCAGAGCGGTACATATCTTGCAATTGGCGGCACCGATGTCCAAGTTTATATCTGCAAACAGTGGGCTGAAGTTCTGCACTTCACAGGTCTGTTTCATGGTGCTAATGGAGCATTTAAGTATTAAATAGCATATTTTCAGTTAAATCTAAATTATGTTGCACAGAATAAACTCCATAGTGTCTATCAATTATAGGCATGTAGGTAAAGGCATACTTCTTCCCATCCTGCTAAAGTGTAAGGCCTTATCTATTTGTCAATATTTTGCTCTGAATTTTGCATCAATATTGGTAAGCCAGGAAGTCACATGATCCTTTTAAAGACCCATACATTTTTTGTGCTTTCATATATTTCTTGTTCCAAGGGTCATTTTTTTACATTTCCTTTGCTCTTGCTATATGATGGCTATTATTTTTCGCAGGACAAACTGTAGTTTTTGAATGACGCCATGCATTTAACCAAACACTTCTCCAAGACCAATCCGTATATCAGAAGAGCGGGCAGATCAATATCCTAAGTCAGCCAGTACATCCAAAGTGATAATTTACATTAAATCTTAATACACATTGAATATACAACTTGTGTCAGCTAATCTTGCCTTTCTCAGGCTATGCTAGCACAGCAATGTCTTCTTTCCGGTAATTTTTGTGCATCTGAGTCAGCCATGCTATTAAGCTGTGCTATTGAGAGACATAGAGGGCAACATGTGAAATGTGTTACCTTGTATAAAATCTTCTGGCGGAGCTATGTCCCTGATGGAGGCTGTATAACATGATGTGAACACTGACTAACGACCAATAACTCCCTCACGTTTTTCCTGCAGAAATATACTTCCACTTAAGCAAGCTTTTATTCCACAATGTGTGGATAAGATTTGGTAACATTTCATACATTGTGTAGCTGCTGATGCTTAGGATTTTCCATCTTAGTGTATGTTTCCTTTATAGTGTAAATGCAATTTCCAGATAGAAAATCACCGCCATCTGAATTAGTTTCTGAACTGCCAAAGAAAATTTCAGCTTCTAAAAATGCCAAACCTTTTTTCAAAAAAAACATTTAAAAAAGATCCCAAGGCAAGGCAATGTGTTTCAAATGCACAGCAGTGTTCTTTGTCTAATAATTAGTAGTAAACCAGACTTTAAAGTTCGTTCGTACAAAACAGACTTTTTTTTTTTTTCACCAACCAGGTTATACATGGAAAATAATCAATCCGTAATAGGACTCTCTTACATATTGTTTTACACATAATTTTTCAGATATAGAGTGTTTACACCTAAATCATTAATATGCACAATGACCTGCTAAATTTTATGATGCTTTTATTAATTTCATCAAAAAGGTAAAATCTCAAGTACAAGAGTACAAAAAAGTAGATAAAGTAATGATACAAGATCAGGATACAGAGAATACAACAAGTTAATAGCCATTTCTCCTTAGCCATGCAGACAATACATGGGAGCATCATTTCTCAATGTTATAGGGCAGTAATGGAGATAATAAGGTAGGGTATGAAAGGTCCGTTTAGCAACCTGTAAAGTGAGTTTGTCAATTATCACAAACCCAGTGATCTAATACCAGTGTTCACAACCTCACACCCGCCCTCACTCCTATATCCACTAACCCACAAATTCTGTTTGCACTTACCCATGTTGTAGATCTGCTATGGTCAGGTGGCTCAGGGGTCGCCCCAACGCGTTTCCCTAAGAGCTTCCTCAGGGGCATGCTCTCATGTGCCTCTCCCATCTTATATACCCTCCGCTATTGTCGCCACCTGATTGTAATTACCCGCTCTCACGCCACACACGAGCGGCCGCGTCATCCCGCAGCACCGGTTTCCAGCCTTCATACACAGGAAGTGCGTCATTTGACGCTACATCCTGTGCTACAGAAGCCTTCCGTCGGCCGTGAGGGACGCGCGACCGCGCATGCGCAGACTGCGGCCGCCATTTTGGGAATGGGCAAACATGCCCATATCCTCTTATCCTAATACAAACACCCAGGGAATAACCACAATAACTAACATTGGAAAATAGGGTGACAATGATCATTTTAAATAGTCATCTTATGCCCATCAATACCATATAGTACAAGTAATGCACAATACAATTTGGTACTGGATCTTCGATGTATACATTCCCATTCACTTTCTAAGTATTCCTTATTATCTCCATTAATGAATGAGGAAAGGGGAGGGAATGTTGCTTTCACTGAAATCACCTGGAGCTGTTTTGTGCCAAGAAGGATGTTTGCTATCCAAAAGTGAACTTGCAAGAAGAAATTTCCAGCACCGGACCAATCTTCAAATATTCGATGTCTTTATTGGTGCATCATGAATAAAATAACATTCTGGGGGACGCAGCCCCCTCCTAAACGCTGGACGCGTTTCGGACGGATGTCCTTTATCAACAGCATAAAATTATTCCCATACTGCTTTTCCTAATATAGAAAAGCCCTCCTACAAAATAATGCACCCAAGTGAAACCAATTACTGATGGGCTGAAGATACACCCACTGACAATGCATATAATACTTTATACAAAAAAGGAAGAAATAACTAATCAACAGAATAGATAACATGATAACAAAATACATAATCTTAATACAATACCCATAAGTTTTCAGGCATTCTTTTGTATTCCATACATGAATTGCAAAAAACATGTTACATGTATAAGTACAGAATATCAAACCATTACTTTTTTATCTTTCACCATTATATTTTATCACTTTTTTTGTTAGTCTCAGAAACCATATGATTATACACTGAAAAGGGGGGGGGGGGGAATTCTCTTTTTTCCTTCTTTTCCTCTTTCTTTCTTCTTTTTTCCCCCTTTTTTCTTCTTTGTAGCTTTAGTAGAAATAGGCTAGGTCTGTGCGTAGATTTAACCCATCGGGTTGTCTTGTATCCAGTGTAAGTATCCATTTAGCTTCCCTGGACAAGACATCCCGATTTTTGTCTCCGCCTCTCCTTGAGCCCATGACTCGTTCTATGCCTTTCACTGTCAAACCCGTCATATTGCCTTTATGAGTGTCCAAGAAATGGCGTGACAAGCTAGACATGCCACGTCTACTAGCCTGTAGCCGTGGAAATACGCTCATCATGCGCTTTTTTAATGTTCTTGTAGTGCACCCGATGTAATCTTTTGCACAAATTTGGCAATGAAAACTAAATTTACCTTAGTGAACCGTATAAACCGGTACTTTTCATACACTACTTATATTTTACATGGAATTCATGAAAATGGGCTATATACCTATAGCGCAAAAACATGATGTGATAGAGAAATAAGATCAGATTTGAATTCAGCACCCTCAAATTAGTCTAAAACTGTTCTTAAAGTCCATGCCAGAATTTTTTTTTTTTTTTTTCCGTAGACCAATTAGCTGGAATTACTTTTTTAAACTGCCAGGCAGCTTATTAGATCCTACCCATTGATGAATACTAACTATTCCTGCTAATCCAAATTGCTGTTATTAGCGCTGCCCCCAGAGCAAACATAAAGTGTCCCTTATACTTCTCAACTTTGAAATTACAACACCAGAATGTGAAAAATTGGGGAAAAATGGAAATAACAGAAGAGAGAGACATGTTAACCCCTTCCTGACCCATGACGTAGGAGCACGTCATGGGTCTGGTCCCGGTGTTTGATGTGAGCTCCGGCACAGCTTCCAGATGTCCAGATCCGGCATCTGATCGGTGCTGTTAACCTTTTGGATCCTGCTATCAATTACTGACAGCGGGATCCAAAACAGCCATGGCAGGGAACACGCTGTTCCCTGCCTGCACCGGAAATCCCGCAATAATATCACGAGATTTCTGGTGCTCACGTGATAGCTTCTGGGTTCACACCAGGACCCGGGGCTATCACGGATCACTTACTCTCAGTGGTTGGCGAGTGCTGCCAACCACTGAAAGTGAAACCAAATGCCATGTCCTGATGTGCTGCAGCTCATCAGGACATGGCAGAAGTGATCAGATGGTGCAGTGCTGTGGCGCCCTATGGAGCGTGTAAAAACAAGAATTAATTTAAAAATATGAAAAAAAAAGTTAACATCACCCCGCTTTTCCCCCATTCAAAATAAAAGTATTATAAAAATACACATATTTGGTATCGCCGCGTTTAGAAATGCCCGATCTATCCATATATAAAATCAATTAACGAGCGCTGTAAACTGCGTAACGGAAAAAAATGGTCCAAACGCCAAAATTATTTTTGTATGGTCGCTGTAACGTTGCTATAAAATGCAATAACGGGTTGATCAAAACAGCGCATCCACTCAAAATTGGTATCATTAGAAACATCAGCTCAAGCCACACAAAATATGCCATCAGACAGTCCCAGATTGTTTGGCATCTACGAACTCGGACCGACTCAAGGCATCACTCCGTCACATCAGTTTTACCATATAGTGATCATGGTGAATAAAAAACCCAAAAAAACAAATGTGTGATTGCACTTTTTTTTGCAATTTCACCGCATGTGGAATTTTTTCCCCATTTTCCTGTACACTATATGGTAAAATAAATGATTGCATCTGAAAGTACATCTTGTCCTGCAAAAAACAAGTCCTTATATTGATGGGGAAAAAAAAGTTATGGCTCTTGGCAGCAGGGGAGCAAAAAATGAAAATTCCTGGGTGGTGAAGGGGTTAAAGATAACCAAATGATGTGAAAATTTTGGTTCCATTTATTCAACATGATTTGTCTCTAACTTGGCTGGGTACATGGCCACCACATAGAAACAATTTTAACTTGGGGAGCCACATTCTTTGCAGGACAAAGTGAAATTTTAGTGAGTTCATATTTTTGTTCTATACACTTATAAGAAATGAACACTTTTTTTGTCTGTTTTTGTCTATAAGTAATATATATTTATACATAAGGTATTTGTCGGACTAAAAAACACACTTTTTTTCCCCCAACTTTTGGGGGAAAGTGGATGGTGCGTCTTATAGTCCGAATTTACTGCTGTGTATGCTGTGCTGTAGGCTGGGGAGGTGGCTTTGGAGCAGTGACCGGACAGAGGCTGGGGCAGGCTGCTGCTGCGGCGGCCTGTGATCACGTGGGCTTATTAGGCTAATGTAGTATTTTTTGCACTGAAAATTACATTAGCTTAAATAGCAGGGACTGGGATTCATGGCAGCAGCTGCAGCAGCGGGTGATCGTGTGTTTGCATATTCACTGCTCCCAAGCATCATTGGCATGGTGAACAGTGAATATCTTGGAGAATCATATCACCCTCTCCATCGCTCCTGCCCGCAGCTCCACCAGCGATTTCCTTTTGTGTTCTACCGAACACTGGCTGATCAGTGTGTAGAGCAGGTGCAGGACAGTGACTTCATCAATATACACCCGCTCTACACATTGATCAGCGTTCAAAATCAGATGGGAAGGCATCGCAGGCAGTGCTGTGAGTGGAAGCGATAGCGAGGGTGAGTATGATGATTTATTTTTTTTTAAGTGATGGGGGTCCATGTACCAGGGTGGGAGGAGAATACATACACTACCAGGATGGGGATCATATGTACCAGCAAGGGAAGATCATAAGTACCAGGATGGGGAAGCTGATGGGGGGAGGCGGAGTCATATACTACCAGGATGAGGGGGATCATATGTACCAGCATGGGGGAATCATATATTTTCAGGATAGGGGGTCAAATATACAAGGGTGGGGGTCCATGTACCAGGATGGGAGATCATATATACCTGTAATGGGCCCAGGTTGGGGACATTAGTAAATAATTTGTGGACATTACCACATAAATGTCAGAAGCCGATCCCTACCCCCCTTTGTTACAACAAAGTAAATAGAATATGTATTATTAGTAGAAGTAGTAACATTTCACATCATATATTCAACACTAAAGATTTGCAACACAGATGCACTAAGTGTCCTCTCAAGAGACACAAATACCAAGAATGTTGTCTGGTTCTGCCTCTAGCTCCTCTCCTCCAGAAATGTTGTCTGGTTCTGCCTAATATCTCCATAGATTGTTGTCTGGTTCTACCTCTAGCTTCTTCTCCCCATAGAATGTTGTCCCGTTCTGGCTAATATCTCCTCTCCCTTAATAGAATGTTGTCTGGTTCTGCCTCTAGCTCCTTCTCCCATAGAATGTTGTCTGGTTCTACCTCTAGCTCCGCCCCTGCATACAATGTTGTCTGGTGCTGTTCCCCCATAGAATGTTGTCCGGTTCTGCCTCTAGATCCTCCTCCATAGAATGTTGTCTGGTTCTGCCTCTAGATCCTCCTCCTCCATAGAATATTGTCTGGTTCTGCCTTTTAGCTCCTCTCCCTACATAGAATATTGTCTGGTAGTCCCATTACCATATACGGCGATATTACCATATATGGGCGTATAGTGCAGTATAATGCAGTATCCAGTAGATCACACATACAAACAGTACAAGCCTTTTTTGCGAATGACTGTGAATTTTCCTCAAAACAGTCAGACGCTCCCTGAGCCAAATGGGGTGTGCATGCAAAATTTTGTGATTGTAGGTGCAATGTTGTGAATTTCTTTAGTGGACATACTCGTTTATATATTAGATGGGACTACCAGACAGCATTCTATGGAGGGTGAGGAGCTAGAAGCAGAACTAGACAACATTCTATAGGGAGGATGATCAAGAACAGGGGTCTCAAATACGCGGCCCCTGGGGCTTCACTGTCTGGCCCGACGCACTGTCAGCCACTTCACCTTGCCGGCGGTCCAGTGCATGGGGCCGCCGCTGTCCCCGCTGTGTTATTGACTTCTGGCCGCAGGACTGTGACAAGCGCTGCCGTTTAGTAACATTAATGCAAGCCGCCAGCCAATGAGAGGCCTGCATCTTCCGTTGGGTATGACGTCACCTGCAGGCCTCCCATTGTCTGGCGGCTTGCATTGATGTTATTGAATGTCAGCTCTTGCCAGTCCCGCGGCCGGAAATCAGTAACAGCGGGAACCACGGCGGCCCCATGCACTGGACCGCCGGCAAGGTTAAAAAAATGTGTGTGAGTGAGTGTGTTTGTGTGTGAGTGAGTGTAAGACCGGCTTCACACTACGATGTGATCCGGTCCGGGATGACCTGACAGCCGCGAACCGGATAAGCACACAGGACTGGGGGGCTAATATGCCCTCCGGTCCGGTGTGCAGCGCACGCAGTTCCCGCTGCAGATAAGTCAGGTCCGTGGGCGCCGCGGTCCTGACCTGTCGACGGCTGCAGCTGCGTGCGCTGCACACCGGACCGGAGGGCATATTAGCCCCCCAGTCCTGTGTGCTGATCCGTGTGCGGCTGTCTGGGTCATCCCGGACAGCCCCGGACCGGATCACGCCGCAGTGTGATGCCGGCCTAAGTGTTTGTGTGTGAGTGAGTGAGAGTGTGTGTGTGTGTAAGTGTGTGTGTGTGAATGTGTGATAATATGTGTGTGTCTGTGTAAAAAGAAGGTAGACTAGGTTGGGGACATCATTACAAAAGGGGACCACCATGGGGGGACACTTTTACGCTGTGGGGGCCAGGTTGGGGACATCACTACAAAAAAGGACCAGCATGGGGGACATCACTACAAAGGTGAGCAGCATGGGGGACATTACTACACTATGGGGGCCAGGTTAGGGACTTCACTACAAAAGGGGCCCAGCATGGGGGAGATCACTACAAAAGGTGACCAGCATGGGAACATTACTACACTATGGGGACCAGGATGGAAACATTACTGCAAAAGGTGACCAGCATTGGGGACATCACTACAAAAGGGGTCGAGTAAGGAGGACATTACTACACTATGGGGGCCAGGATGGGGACATCACTACAAAAGAGGTCCACTATGGGGGACATTACTACACTATGTGGGCCAGAATGGGAACATTACTACAAAAGGAGTCCAGTATGGAGGACATTACTACACTATGGGGACCAGGATGGGGGCATCACTGCAAAAGGTGACCAGCATTGGAGACCTCACTACAAAAGGGGTCGAATATGGAGGACATTACTACACTATGGGGGCCAGGATGGGGACATCACTACAAAAGGGGATCAGGATGTGGATATTGCTTCAAAAGGGGATAAGAATGGGTGACATTGCTACATTATGGTGGCCAGGATAGGGATATTACTACAAAAGAGGTCCAGTATGGGGGACATTACTACACTATGGGGGCCAGAATGGGGACATTACTACAAAAGGAGTCCAGTATGGAGGACATTACTACACTATGGGGACCAGGATGGGGCATCACTGCAAAAGGTGACCAGCATTGGAGACCTCACTACAAAAGGGTCGAATATGGAGGACATTACTACACTATGGGGGCCAGGATGGGGGCATCACTACAAAAGGGGTCCAGCATGGAGGACATTACTACACCATGGGGCCAGGATGTGGACATCACTGGAAAAGGGGATCAGGATGTGGATATTGCTACAAAAGGGATAAGTATGGGCAACATTACTACACTATGGTGGCCAGGATGGGGACATTACTACAAAAGGGTTCCAGTGTGGAGGACATTACTACACTTTGGGGACCAGGATGGAGACATTACTACAAAAGGGGACCAGCATTGGGGATATTACTACACTATGGGGGACATCACTACAAAAGGGTCCAGCATGGGGACATTGCTAACCTATGGGGGCAAGGATGGGGACATTACTACAAAAGGGTTCCAGTGTGGAGGACATTACAACACTATGGGACAAGCATGGGGGACATCACTACAAAAGGTGACCAGCATTGGGGATATCACTACAAAAGGGGTTGAGTATGGAGGACATTACTACACTATGGGGGCCAGGATGGGGACATCACTACAAAAGGGGCTCAGGATTTGGATATTGCTACAAAAGGGGATAAGTATGGGTAACATTATTACATTATGGTGGCCAGGATGGGGACCTTGCTACAAAAGAGGTCCAGCATGGGGGACATTACTACACTATGGGGACCAGGATGGAGACATCACTACAAAAGGTGACCAGCATTGGGGACATCACTACAAAAGGGGTCGAGTATGGAGGTCATTACTACACTATGGGGGACATCACTACAAAAGGTGACTTGCATGGGGGACATCACTGCAAAAGGTGACCAGCATTGGAGACCTCACTACAAAAGGGGTCGAATATGGAGGACATTACTACACTATGGGGCCAGGATGGGGACATCACTACAAAAGGGGATCAGGATATGGATATTGCTACCAAAGGGGATAAGTATGGGGTGACATTACTACATTATGGTGGCCAGGATGGGGACCTTGCTACAAAAGAGGTCCAGTATGGAGGACATTACTACACTATGGGGACCAGGATGGGGACATCACTACAAAAGGGGACCAGCATGGGGGACATCACTACATTATGGGGGCCAGGCTGTAGACATCACTGCAAAACGGGGATCACAGGATGGGTACATTACTATATGATGAGGACTAGGATTAAGGCATTACTACAAGAAGGGTATCAAGATGGGGTCCAGGATGTGGGACATTACTATAGGTTGGGGACCAGTATGGGAACATTACAATAAGAAAGAGACCAAGATGGGGACATTACTACAAGAAGATAATGATTTGGACATTACGCCATTGAGCAAAAAATTCTGGTATTACTAAAAATGTCACTTAGGCCGGCTTCACACCACGGTTTTTGTGATCCGGGGCTGTCCGGTGTGAACCCGGTGTGTTTTTGTGTCCAGGACAAAAATCGGACACAATCGGATCCTCCCGAATCCAGTGCGATCCGGTGCCCCTAACATGGGAGTCTATGGACGCCAGATCGTACCGGATCGACAGAAAATCGGATCCGTCTGCCGGACGCCGGGTGCTGAAGTTCAGCGGCAGCCAGCGCGAAATCTCACCACCTGGAGAGCTCCCGGCAGAAATTTCAGAACCCCCGCTAGCTGCGATCCTGAAATTTTAGGACTGGACAGTGGCAGCAGCTGCACAGTCCTGATTGCAGCAGAGAACAGGTCCGGAGGGCATATTAACCCTCCGGTTCTGTTTTCTCCGGGGCTGTCAGGCTGTGTCCAGTGCATCCAGCAAAACATCGGACACAGCCTGACACCACAAAACCGTGGTGTTAAGCCGGCCTTAGTGCTACAAGCAATGCGGCCCCCCTATATCAGTTATTTTTGTGCGGCCCACTAACCCAGCCAAGTTTGAGACCCCTGATCTAGAGGGAGAACCAGACAACATTCTATGGAGGAGGAGGATCTAGAGGCAGAACAAGACAACATACTGTGGAAGAATGGCCAGGCACCATACTATGTGAACGTATGCGGAGAATCTTCGCTGTGTTCACATCAACATGGCAGTGTATGCACGGCGTTTGCGACGCATGCAGACACAAACGCTAGTGTGAAAGTAGCCTTAGTGCATTTGTGTTACAAATCTGTAGTGTGGAATATATGATGTCAAATATTTTTATTACTTTACGTTTTGATGTATAATATATTTTCTGTCTATTTACTTTGTGATGTTTATGTGCAAATTATTCTTTTTTGTTATAACTAAAAGCAATTAGTTACTATCCCCGGGCAATGCCAGGCTCTACAGCTAGTATGCATATGTATGCATATATATTTATTTGGCCAACATCTTGCAGTAGTGTCCCTATTCTGATCCTCATCTTGGTAGTAATGTCCCCATCCGTGTTCCCTTATTTTAGTGATATACCTATTCTGGTACCCTTCTTGTAGTAATGTGCTCATCCTTGCCCCCAAACTTGTGTTAATGTCCACCTTCCTGGTGCACATCTTATAGTAATGTCCCCATCCAGGTTTTTTTTCTTGTAGTAATGTCCACATCCTGATCCTCACCTTGTAGTAATTTCTCCATCCTAATCTCCTTCTTATAGTTATGTCCCCATCCTCATCCTGTAGCTATGTCACCATTCTGGTCCCCTTTTTGTAGTAATGTCACCATCCTGATCCCCTTCTTCCCGCAATGTCCCCTATTGTATCAGTCTACATACACAGCTCTTCTCACTTGGCCTCCGTTCTCTTGTTGTCGTCGTTGATGTACATGCTGGTTTGAGGATCAAGGTCTGGTTCAGGAGTGCTGACCCCTGTGCTCCACTTCATTTGTTTTGCCAGTGCGTGCACATCACAAGCTCTCTGCACATCTCCCAATTAGTCGCCAGCCAATCAAAGCCCAGCAGCTGACCTCATACTCTGACATCAGCTGCTGACCTCTGATTGGCCATCGGTCACCATTGGTATAGCTCAGCCGAGCTTGTTCCTGTGAGCGCCAACGACAATGCAACTGAAGTAAAGCATGGGCATCGGCTCTCCTGAACTGGACTGAGATCCTTAAGTGGTCCCCAGTGCCACAGAAGCAACTTAAGGGGCCGCCCGCAGGCCATGTGTTTTAGACCCCTGGTATAGAGTAAGGCTGCCAAACACAGAAATCCCTCCTTTTGCATTCCTTGGCCACTATCCTTGATGTTATTAAAGGTTGTCTGTGTTATGTTTTGCCACACTGAATGTATTTGGGCACACAAATCATGAACATCTGCTGCTGGCAGCTGCCTTTGTTATTGCCGATCAATAACATCCTAGATGTGTTCAAAGGGAGACAAGTATGTAGACGCTGCAGGTCATGGAAGCATATTTAGGCCACACAGGCTGCTCATAGTAGCACAAGCAACACGTGGCCAGGTGTTGTCGTGTTGAAAAAAACAATTCCTGGGAGACTGAATAAATGACCAAACCACTTGGTTCAATTACCAAATCAATGTAACGACAAAATGTGGTTCTATCTGAAATTAAAAGTAGTGGGGTCTGGTTACCCCACACCACATTTATGAAAGTAAGACCCATGTGACATTTCTTGTGAACCTTATATTCTCTTCCATCTGCCACTGCATTACAAAATGGTAAATGGTAAGTCACATGTTGGGACAGTGTTAATGTATAAAATTAGCATACTGCTCAAAGTTACTGCTTTTCTTGAGTCAACATACTTTAAGTATTCTAGGTTGCAGCCTACATTCATAGTTCAAATGTTTCTTTGGTGCTAACTTTCAACAGTGTGTTGTCAAGTAAGTTCCTTGTTAGCTTATTTTCTAAACTTTCTCTTCGCAGATCACAGTGCGCTCACAACAGGTCTGGCATTTGGTCAAAATGCAAAGTTTTTGGCATCTACAGGAATGGATCGGAGTCTACGCTTTTACAGCCTTTGATTGGCTGTCTGGACATCTTCTAATGCTCTTGGAACCACACAACGGATATTGTTGCACAACATGTTCATGACTTGTAATATGTTAACATCTGTGTTATTGATAACTATTGGAGTGTATTTTCTGCAGAAGCTAACATGCTACCAAAGCAAAACACTCTCCTATGGCTGTTTGTGACTTCGACTTGCCTTTTTATCAATTTTTTATGCTGTTGCCTCAAAGTTATTCCTATTTGGGATATTAATGTAATAAATGGCATAAATGTCTATTCGATGCAGATAGCACCACTGGGACCCACATCTATCACAAAATATAGATGTTACTAATATCGTTCTGAAAAAATATATGCAGGGTCCAGATGGGTAAATTGCCTTTTACAAGGTATTATCAAGTCCACCCAAATGTCTTTTTTTCCCAACCAAAAGCTTTGATATAAAAATAAATCAGACTTTGCATTTACTCACTAAACCAATTCATTGCTGCTGTGTCTTTGCAGCTTGGCTTCCAGCTAGAACATTTCTACACAGACACTGAATGCGCTGTTGTGGACACTACTGCGATCACCACTGCAATAATCAAATGTCCTTCTGAAAACCTCATTATTGAAGGTCATGAGACTGTTGGAATCCCTTAAAGGGATTGTTCTTAACTTTAATCTGATATTGATGATCAACCTTACTGATAGGTCATTTGACATTGTGGGTTTAACACAGTGCACAACCACAATGAATGTAATCGATGGACGGAGTCACTTTGCAGCTTAATGACCAGACTATTTTTTGCATTTCTGACACTTCAATGAATCTTAGCGATTCTGATATTTATTTTTCGTCACATATTGAGATTCATGTTAGTGGTAAATCTAGGACAATATTTTTTGTTTATTTGTGAAAACAATTGTAAATTTGGCAAAAACTTTGCAAATTTTGCCATTTTCAAGATTTTAAATTTTCATTCCGTCAAACCAGAGAGTTGTGTCACACAAAATAGTTAATAAATAACATTTCCCACATGTGTGCTTTACATAAGCACAATTTTGGAAACAACATTTTTCTCTGTTAGGAAGTTAGAAGGGTTCACAGTTCAACAGCAATTTCTCACTTTTCCAACAATATTTACAAAGCCACTTTTTTTCGTGACCACATCAAATTTCAAGGCACTTTGAGTGGTCTATGTGACGGAAAACACCCAAAATTTATGCCATTCCAAAAACTGCACCCCTCGGACTATTTAAAACCACGTTCATGAAGAGTATTAATGCTTCAGGTGCTTCATAGAAACTATGGCAATGTGGAAAGAATAAAATTAACATTTTACTTTTTCCAACAAAAATGTTGCTTTACTTTCAAATTTTGCATTTTTACAAGGGAAACAGGAGCAAATGGACCCTAAAATGTGTTGGGCAATTTCTCCTGAGTACACAGATACCTCATATGTGGTCATAAACCACTGTTTGGACGCACGGCAGGGCTCTGAAAGGAAGGAGCGCAATTTGACTTTATAATGGAAAGTTAGCTCCAATCGTTAGTGGACACCATGTCACGTATGTAGCGCCACTGTGTGTTTAACTAACATTATATAATCACTGCAAAGGAAGCAAGCGCAGTATGGTCTTTTCGTTATATGCACAGTTTGGCTCTGAAGCCGCTCTATAAAACTGCTCACCTTCTCTGGTTGTGTGACACACAACCACTTTGAAAAAAACACGTTATAGTAGCTGCTGCGAGACACACACTTCTACGTGCAACATGGTAGAAAGATTCAAAGGGGATGGTGTGTTGTTGGTCTGCGCTGCTACAAAAGACACGAAGCCCAAATCTTCAGTTACTTGAAGTTTATTGGATCCACGTTTCAGAACCATTTGACTTTTTGAATAGAAAATTAGCTCCAATCGTTAGCGGACACCATGTTGCATTTGGAAATTTTCTGATGTGCCTAAACAATGGAGCTCCTGCACAAGTGACCCCATTTTGAAAACTAGACCCACAAGGAAATTAATTGGATGTGTGAGGAGCACCTTGAATTCCCAGGTGCGTCACAGCTTTTTGTAAAATTGAGCTGTGAAAATGGAAATATGGAGGCTAAAACAACATTTTTGTGGATAAAAAAAGTACTTTTTTCATTTTCACTCAGGCAACATGATAAAAACGGACTTCAGAATATCATGGGCAATTTCTCCTGAGTATGCTGGTACTTCATATGTGG
Organism: Allobates femoralis; assembly: GCA_033576535.1. Lineage (NCBI taxonomy): Eukaryota > Metazoa > Chordata > Amphibia > Anura > Aromobatidae > Allobates > Allobates femoralis. The sequence goes on from JARQOC010000006.1 coordinate 207,727,526, forward strand.
TGAGAAAACTATTTTTTGGCGCACAGGAAGGAGTGACGTCATGGAGTGGGGACTTGGTACGTGAATTTTAGGCTATGTGCGGACGCTGCGAATTTCTCCACATATTTTAGACAATTCTCATCAGAAGTGCAGTACCCATGCTGCGGATTTATCAGCAGCAATACTGGTGCGCATTTTATTGTGGAAAAATCTGTAGCATGTCAGTTCTTTTAGTTATTTTGCCATGATTTTCACCCATAGAACTAAATGACAGCTCCTAAATACTCTGCAAATACGTAGCACTGTTCACACAGTATTTGTGTATTTAGCAGAGATTTTGCACTGATGATAATGGGCTCCACTTTATTTTTGGTCACCAGCACAGGTACAGCAGGCAGGTACAGATTGCCACCCATCCCCAGCTGCCTAGTTTTACCTGGCTGGTAATCAAAATACAGCGGAGCCTTTTTTTTTTTTTAATTAATTCTTGAAATAATAAAAAAAAGACATGGGCTTCGCTGTATTTTGTTTCCAGCCAGGTACAACTAGGCAGCTGGGAGCTGGAGTCCACAGCATGGAGAGGCCCAAGCGTTCTGGGCCCCCAACACTGCAAATTGCAGCCCAGGAAATGTCATGTTCATTAGAAGTGCCATTTCCTGGCACTGTACCCTACTCTTCCAGTTGCCCTGGTGCCAGTGGAAAACTGGGTAATAATGGGGTTAATACCAGCTTTGTATTGGCAGCTGGCACTAAGCCCAAGGTTCATAATGTCGGGCCTATGTTAGACCCGGCCATTAGGAACCTCTAAGTCAATTGTAAATAAGATGCAACACTCTGTGCAAAATTCATTTTATTATAACAAAAAAACAAACATACATTTGGACTCCATCTTTATTAACCCCACATGCCCTCCGACATAGTCTACAACGATGGTCCCACGACAGTCAGTCGCCTCCAGAGACTGCAGCTAAGGATCAAAGGTCCTTTTGCTGCAGTCCCTGAGGGAGGGGGGGTAAAAATGCTCATATTCAGCACTTTCCTGCACAATCATGATCTGATTGGTTATATTGACTGACCGATCACATCGCTCTGAGTGTGGGGACCACTAACAAGGGTCCCCACACCTCTGACCCTTAGCTGTCACTGACATCTGTCAGAATTGAACTGTCACTGTTTGTTTACAAGTAATGCCAGTTCAAAGCCATGACGTGTTTAGCCGTCATGTTGCAGGAACTGACATCTTTCCATGACGCTAAACTCGTCATTGGTCGTAATGAGGTTAAATACTGGTTGCTCTTGCAGAGACTGGCAAATTATCTCCTATTCAGTTGAATAGGAGCTGAACTGCAGTTCTTAGCCACATCCCCCAAAAAGGTTTTCACAGCTGTGCTGTTCCTTTGTGTGCATGATTTTCATCCATCCAGCCAGAGCTGATATAGATGGCCTATACTGGAGATAGCTCATCAATGTGAAAGTAATAAGGTTACTATTATAGTTCTTTTTATACCAATCAAAACATTTGGTTACATTTTTATTTTTTTTATTTTCTCCTTACTCCTTCCTTGTTAAAAACAGCTTCTCATTAGTTGATCTAAACTTGTTTTTGCGTTATGAAAAGCACAGTTTTAATCTTTTTTTCCCCTACCTTTGGTAATGTTTTATTAAATTAGTAATAAAGTAGTGTGTCACTGACGTTTGTTTTCTGCCTATTTCAAAAATAAAACAATTTTGTGATTAATACATTGTGCACACTTCAATATGAAATTTAAAGAGGACCTGTCACACCCTGCTGCATGGCAAAGTAAATGCAGCACTGAATGCAGCATGTCTGCTGCATTCAGGGAAGGGGTGCCCCATGGCTCTAGCCCCCCTCTACCCCAAGAAATAGACTTTAGAAAGCTTATAGATAACTAGTCTAATGGGTGGGATCTTATTACCAGCTCTTCGCCGTTTGCACATTCCTCCAGCCTGCTCCGTGGTTGTTCCTCCACCGGTATGTCTCGGCCGCTGCCTCCTGCTGTGCTCTCAGCTTCTGCTGCACTGTCAATCACGCTGGCCGCATAGCGTGGCCTTGCGTAATGTCAACAGCTGAGCCTGTCCTGCTTTAGGCTTTATTCAAACAGCAGGGCGGGAATCTGGCGCCATATTACTGCCCTGCTATTTGAATAAAGCATAAGCAGGGCGGCCTCTGCTGCTGATGTCACGCTATGCCGCTCTATGTGGCCAACATGATTGACAGCAGAAGCTGAGGGCACAGCAGGAGGCGGTGGCAGAGACTGGGAGGAACAACCATGGAGCAGGCTGGAGGAATGTACCAGTGGCAAAAAGCTGGTAATAAGATCCCACCCATTAGACTAGTTATTACCAGCTTTTCGCCACTGGTACATTCCTGACATAAGCAGCAGAGCCCTGTGGGAGGAATTTTGAGGAAACCCACACAAACACTTGGAGAACATACAAACTCCTTGCTGATGCTGACTGTCATTAAAAATCATAAATCTCTAAGGTGTTTCTACATCCTTTACCTGTACCTGTCATCGTGTTTAAAGCCTTAAATTCAATACATCCATCTCACTAACAAATTGTTCCAATGGTAGATGTAAAAGTGAGAAAATTTAAATAAAGGAAGACGTTCTCTTTGTAAATTATAAGGCCAGCTTCACACCACAACAAGATCCGATCCGGGGCTGTCAGGGGTGAACCCGACAGCCCCGGACCGGATCTGCACACAACCGGAGGGCCAATTATGCCCTCCGGTCCGGTGTGCAGCGGGATGGTTCATTTGCAGCCGCAGCTGCTGATAATTCAGGACTGCGGGGAGTGAGCCGCAGTCCTGAACTGTCAGCAGGGGACAGCTCCGTGGAAGGGAGGGATTGAGCTGGAGGGACAACGTCACAGTTGGTACTGATAAATGATATACTCTACGGTATGTTGGAATAGATTTTACTACTAAGCTACTGATTATTATAAGTCATTTTGAGTCAGACTTCTGAAACTGGAACAAGTTACAAGAATCACAAAACTAAAATCATTTGATTTGGTTATTACATCTCTGCTCGATCAAAGCACATTGTAGATTTGGATTAACGTTAACTGTGTTTGGGTTGATGTTGGCTATATCTTCTGAAGGGTTGAGACTTGCTAAAATTGTTGACATTTATTATAGTCAGGAGTTTTTTTTTTTGGATAACAGAAGACCAGAGACCCTGATTCCAGTCTGCAAGACTTTGTTCAGTGAAGCTGGAATAGATAACAAGCTTCACTGACAGAGAGGGGGGGGGTTGGGGGGTTGAACTGACATGGCTTTATGTTGGAATATATATTAGTGACAAAATTTTATGGGATTCATTCAAGCCTCTGAGACAGGAGTAGGTTTATGAAATAGAACATTTGCATAATTAATAAAGGGTGTACACAGTTTAAAGTCTGCATGACTTTCTGTTCGCCACGGTAGATTTCAGCTGTAGAATGGATAATGTCCTGGGGGGGAAATGTGGGTAATGTCTCCAACTAATTGTTCCTTACGCTGCTTAAACTGTATTAATAGCATCATAGTTTTTTGGGAAATTAAAGTACAACAACTGGAATCATTCAACGGATTACATTTTTAACCATTTTGCAAGCATTGCCTCATCCAGGTTGGACAGCAGAGCTTGTCCAAGCATATGGTAGAAGGTATATTCTGGTACGAATAAATTCTCATTTTTGCCCATTTGAAGGTAGTGGTGGATTAACAATACGGCAGGTGTATAGAGAACTTGGGGACAGAGATATAGACTTTGTCTGTCCAGAAGCACTTGGGTTTTTCCAGCATTATATAGAAGGTCTCACAAGACACTAGCCCTGACATGACTACTATATAAGTATTTCTGACTTGACATGACATGTAGGGACTGCCTTTGTGCAGTTTTGTTGTTACGAAGGGGCAGGTCCCTGACTTGGTTTTTGGTACATATCGATGAGGAACCTTTGTCAGCATATGAGTATATTAACAGGAGAGGTAATCATTGTAGAGTTTTTCCTGTCCACGTGGTTCCCCATTCGCATACAATATGGAAACGTTGGACTCAGGTGGGCAATATAGGTGGTATACACCAAGGTCTAGGGACCAGGTAACGCATAATTACAGATACTCGGAGGAAAGTGTGGATTCAGGGATCGAGTTGTCTGCTTCAGATGACTCTGATATCAATGAGTGAAGGATACATCACAGTTGCTTTTAGGATTGCATTGTATGTTTTATTCCCTACAATTAGAATAATCAGAAGATTGGGTTTTACATTGACTGCCTTCAGAAATAGAGGTCCAGCTTGGGGGGTGTCAGTATACTGAAGATAGGGTTAGTGGCCTTGACAGTTACTGTGGAAACCAGGTTGCTGGTTTGGATGACAGATTAGAGCATTACTAGTTCAGAGGGATAACTGGATACTGAAGAGAGAGGTCACGGCTCTTGACAGACGTTATGGGAACCAGTATCACCAAGGCTCTTACTGAATCAGGACAGAGTATGGATCCTAGACTTAGGATGGTTGATTTAGTAGAAGCAAAAAATGGACAAAGGGCAGTCAATAACGTAGCAAGAATTAAAAAAAAGCGGGGATGCCTAAAACAGGGTGTTTTGAAGTAGGCCGTTGGAGGCAATTCACCCGTGAAAATGACCAGTGGATTCAGAAGCACGGATACGGGTACCAGGTAGTGTCCTGGATCCGGACTTCTGAACGCCACAATCCCCTTAAAGATGACGATGAATTTGGACATAAAATTAGACTGAATAAACCAGTTCCACGACCACCTGCACGTCCATCTGCACCTAGCGCCCTGCCCCATGTGTCACCATTCACACTTGGCCACCACGGTCCTACAACATCAGTCACTCCCCAAAGTACAGGCCAAAGTCCAACAAAGACGGACCTAAGCCTGTCGCCAGGCTCCACATCAAGTGCTAGCACAATATCATACACATCTGCCCCACCACACGCTTATGGGACTGAACATTACCAAATGCATGCACCTTGGCCAGGACCCTGTCAAGCATCCCCTCCTGCATATGATGCACGGCCCTTATACGGCCGTCTACCAGATCCACTTAGTGACGATTCATTTGCCTCACCAGAAAACTGTGATCATAATTTGAGTAGATCTCTCCAGCTGGATCCCTCACTATCTCCACAGGGTTGTGGCACATCACATTATGGTGGACCTCCACGCCCTGGGGGATCCCATGCCCAGAGTGTATCTTCCCCTAAAGAAAAATCACAGGCCTGCAATTCCACCACATATAACACACAGAACCTCCACACCCTACCACTAGGACACAGTGCACAGACAGAGACAAGAGCCACATGCTCAACTGCATGGATCTTTAACGACTGTGCTACGATAAATGACATACGAAATAGCTGTTGTGACTCCTGCCAAACAGAGACCAAGAAAGCGCCCCACTAATCCAAAGACGACAGATAACCCACAGACTGCAATTTTTCCAGTGGTCACGCAGGTAACGAGACGCAGCTGCTGAGGGGACGAGGGAAAAAGGGAGGTGACAGAGTGGTACAAACCTTGGAATCGCACTGATCAACTTAGCATGTTAACATCATTTCCAGACCCTTACAAAAACCCAATGGGCTTTTATAAGCGGATGAATGAAATAGCTCAGAATTATGAAGCAACATGGTCTGACATGCATGGGATGTGTAGTCTGGCAGCAGGAAGTCCCTTTGCAATGAAGGTAGAGGACATAAAGGAAGCAGAAAACAGGGATAGACTCCCCGACATACCAGCAGATAGGCGCAATAAAGAGTCAGGCATGTTATACATGAGCAGACTCAGGGCCCTAGCAAGGCAACTCGCAGAACTACCTGAGGTTATGCAAGAGCCTGATGAAACTGTTGACAGATTTCATGCCCGATGTGTCACTGCTTTTACTGACCATGACTATGATGTTAAAAATGTTAAGGAGATGAAGTTTCTGAAGGGCATGTTCTTTAAAGGGTTAAGAGAGGAACTTAGGGCAGAAATATCAAAGTCACGTGTAGAATGTTTGTATTACCCTCTTGATCATTCATTGCCAATTATAAGGGCCATGCATGATCAAATGATAAGGACAAAACAAAAGAAAGAAAAGAAAACAACTTCGGGGATGGTTAATATACATCCTGGAGCGTTTGACAATGCCATACAGAAATCATTATAGGGACTTGGGGTCAACCAGACAAAGCCACATGGCTACACTTTAAGAGATTGTGAACGGAAAGGACTGTGTTTTGTGTGTGGTCGGAGAGGACACTTGAGAAGCTATTGTCCTCAAGGGAATAAGTCAGGACAACTAAAATTTGCAATGATGAATGTTGACACCACTGGAAATTATGCAGACTAGGAAAGAGGCAGCCCCCAGGAAAAACATACAGTTAATGTCTCCCCAAGGGATCGACCATCCGCCATAACACAGTTAACCCTTCCTACCGGCAAAAGTGTAGATTGCCTAATTGATACGGGGGCTAGCCGCACAATAATCAGAAAACAAGATATGCCGGAACAATTTGTAACGGGAAAAACAATTTTTGGGATGGGCGCAAGTGGGCAACTTAGCCCTCTAAAGGAAACTAAACCCATGAATATCAGAATTGCTCACACTGCTGACTTGTGTGCACAGGTGCTCGTATCTGATTCCTGTCCTATAAACCTAATAGGTGCAGACATACTAAATGCTGTGCATGCAGTTATCACCTATGGAAGGAAAGGAGTCACTGTGACAGGTCCTTTGTCTGATTCAATACTTACTGTAATGATGTCTCTAATCCAGCTAGATGAGGAAAAACTGAATACGGACTTTGATGACCAAACAGAGGAAATGCTGCAGGAGGTACCATTGGCACTATGGGTAAAAAATAAAAGTGATGTTGGGCTATTGAAAATAACACCTGTAAAAATTAAATTGAAACCAGGTGTAGTACCGGTACGTATTAAACAGTACCCCCTGAGCAGAGACCAGGATGCCGCCATTTCACATCAGGTGGCAGAGTATGAGAAGGTGAAAGTTATAGAAAAATGCCGATCCCCCTATAATACACCGCTTTTTCCAGTAAAGAAAAAACAAATACCAGGTCAACCTGTTGTGTACAGAATGGTTCATGATTTACGCGAAATCAACAAACTAATGGTTATTGACACCCCAATAGTGCCCAATCCGCACACTTTGCTAAATCAAATCCCAGCAAAGGCCACAATTTTTACAGTAATTGATTTGAGTAACGCGTTCTTCTCGGTGCCATTGGACGAACAGAGTAAGTTGCTTTTTGCTTTCACACAATAATAACACCCAGAACTGTTGGACACGGCTTCCACAAGGTGGCGCCACATCTCCATCCATGTTCTCAGAAGCAATGGCTTGCATCCTTCTTTCCTGGCACCCAGAAAATGAGGATCTACAATTGATTCAGTATGTCGATGACTTATTGCTTATTGCACCAAACAAACCAATTTGTTAACAAGAGACATTGTCTTTATTAAACTTCCTGCATGCAGAAGGATGCAAGGTGGCAAGGGAGAAATTGCAAGTGGCACAAACCCATGTTGTTTTCCTTAGTCACTGCATTTCTGCACAAGCCAAACATATTACAAACGACAGGAAGAAAGCAATAAGTCACGCAAAACAGCCTGCCACAGAGCGGGCACTAAGAACTTTCCATTGGGCTGGTGGGTTGCTGCAGGGAGTGGATTCCTTCAGCATCAGAGAAAATGCAGCCACTGTATGACGTGTTGGCAGCATGCAACAAGGGCAAACCCTATGAGATCACACCTGAAGCAAAAGAGGGGTTTGACATGCTGAAGAATGACATTCTATCCGCCCCAGCACTAGGAATTCCAAACTATGATCTCCAATTTTATTTGTTTTGTCATGAAGTGGGAGGGCATGCCAAGGGAGTACTGACACAGAAACACGGAGGGAAACACCGCCCACTAGGATATTACTCGGCCCAACTTGATGTTGTGACAAAAGGTGCCCCCTCATGCATCAGAGCAGTGGCCGCCTGTGCAATTCTAAAAGAAAGGATTGCAGACCTAGTATTGGACAATGCCTTGGAAATACAGGCACCACACTCTGTGCAAGAGCTGCTGCTTCAAGCACGGACAAAACATTTGTCAATGAGCAGACTGACTAAGCATGAAGTGGCCTTGTTAACACCTCCCAATATTACAGTCAAAAGGTGCTCAGGGCTGAACCCAGCCACTTTATTACCAGATATTGATAATGACTTAACTCCTGAACCTGAGCACAATTGTTTTGAGCTAATGAGTATTGAGACACCAATTCATAATGCAGATTTGGAACTGTATGTAGATGGTTCCCGGTTTTATGTAGATGGGGTACCACATACAGGATATGCAGTTGTAACCTTGCATGAGGTTCTAAAGAGTGAGCCATTACCTTCTAGGATGTCTGCCCAGGAAGCTGAGCTAAAGGCTCTGACGGAGGCTTGTATCATGGGTGAGGGCCTATTGACGTCCATTTTTACCGATAGCCTTCACGGGTTTGGCATTTGCCATGATTATGGCCCTGTATGGAAAAGCAGACAGTTTGTGGGAGCCTCGGGAAAACCCATAAAAAAAGCTGACTCAGTGGCTCAACTTCTTAGAGCACTGGAGTTGCCAAAGAAGGTTGCTATAGTTAAGGTGCAAGCTCATACCAAAGAACTTTTCAAAGAAGCATTAAATAACAACCGTGCTGACCAGGCTGCTAAGGCAGCTGCTCTGCTTCCCCTCCCAGTAGAACATTACTCTGTGCGAGTTTCTGGAGATGTGGATCTACAACTTCTTATGCGCCTGCAAGCACAGGCTGCTAAACAAGAGAAAGAAGAATGGCAAGGTGCCAATGCCCGAGAAGAGGATGGTTTATGCAGTGGTGTAACTAGGTTTTCCGGGCCCGGGGCAAAGGTCTGTTTTGTTTTGGCGCCCCCCCCAAAGTAGGTGAGGACCGGGGGGGGGGTGCCCCAGGACAAAAGGTCTGCACCCCCCTACATACACCCCTGCATCCCTCTATATATATATATATATATACACACCCACACACCTATACCCAGATATACCCTATACCCCCATGTACAGCCCTCCATATATATACACCCCCACGCCTATACCTAGATATACCCCATACCCCCATATACAGCCCTCGATGTATACACCCCACACACTTATACCCAGATATACCCCATACCCCCAGCGGACACAGTAAGCAGCAGAGAGATGGTTACTTGGTGTTTGTCCTCCTCCACAGTGCGGAGCCCGGGACACACAGAGCCCTGTGCTGCGGCCCTGGTGACAGGGAGGAGCGGACACAGGACCCTGCTGAGCCGGGGAAGATTGATAGAGGAGAGCCGGCAAATAACGGCAAGAAGAGAAGAAATGTAAAATAATAAAAAAAAACTTGTGCGCACTTGTGCTGAGTTCCTCATGCCCATAGGAGCCGCGGCCCGTCACACTGGACTCTGTACTCTGCAGCGTGCAACTCACAGGAGAGCGGGGAGGTCTGGACTCAAGTCAGTGCTCTGCCCGGGGGGGGAAGGGTGCGGGAGGGGGGATGCTGCTGGCGCCCCCTGCTGAGCTGCGCCCGGGGCAAAAGGTCCGGCTGCACCCCCCTAGATACGCCCCTGGGTTTATGGAAGGCACTATACTCCATGATGTGTGCTCTCTCACACGGGCCAACTCATCAATCAAAGGATGCAATGGCTAATCAGGTCAAACACCATTGGGTGGCCCCGGGATTCCATCATTCTGCTGCTAAATACGTACAGGGTTGTGTGATCTGTGCATGCCACAACACGGGAAAAACGGTCAAGGTCAAACAAAAGTGTACGCCACGGCCTTTATATCCATTTCAGTGCCTGCAGATTGACTTTGTTCAGCTTCCAAAGGTAGGCACCTTTGAGTATGTGTTGGTCTGCACAGACCTATTCTCTGGATGGCCAGAAGCATGGCCCACTGCTAAAGCCACTGCCAGAACTGTCAGGAGATTTTGCAAGCTCTAGGAATAGAGCAGGCTTTCCACTGTCCTTATAGGCCCCAAAGTTCTGGAAGGGTGGAGCGCCTAAATGCTACTCTAAAGTTGAAAGTTCAAAAGGCAATGGCAGAAACAGGAAAGCCATGGACTGAGTGTCTCCCAATTGCATTGTATTCTGTAAGGGTAACTCCAAATAGAAAGACTGGGCTATGTCCTTATGAGATACTGTTTGGGGAACCGCCAAAGACAGGATTGTATTTTCCTCAGCAGTTACAGACATTACACTCTGATATGATGACATATGTAGGAGCTTTACAAAATGTATTACACCAAATTCACAAACGTGTTTTCAGTTCCATTCCAGACCCCTCCTCCTTGGAAGGTACACACTCCCTAAAACTTGGTGAGTGGGTCACGGTCCGGAAACACGTGAGGAAAAGCTTGGAACCCAGATTTGAAGGTCCATACCAAGTTCAGCTCATTACACCTACCTCGGTGAAGCTTGAAGGAAAGCCTATCTGGATCCATGCATCACACTGCAAGAAGTTTCACAAAGACTAAAAGGATGATCTTAGGGGAGTATTGTTTATTACTCTTGTTTTTCCTCAATGCTTTCCTTCCCAGAACAGCAGAAGGTGAACTTAAGCAGTGGGAAAAAGGAGTATTACAACAGAAAGAGGTAGCCGAACAGGGGAATTCACGATGGAATGAGGAGGCACCAAAACAATGGGATAATAAATTTGTTAGATACCATGATTATATAACAAGGGCCCGAAATCTCTCAAATTGCTGGATATGCTCACATGCACCCATTGCAGCCAAGACTATGCCTTACTTTGTAACCCCCATTGCAGAAGTAGAATTGATGGGTGTTCTTTGTTGGGAAATATATGCTTTAAACTTCAATGATAAGTAGAGTAAAACTTCTGCACCCCTGCCCATAGCAGGCTGGACAAGTCAGCCTTGGTTCCAAATTAATTTAACTTCAAAAGCTGGGGCCCAAGGTAAGGAGAGAAATAAAATGTTTAAGGTTAATGAAAATAATGGCTTATGGCAAAATCAGGAAACACGCAGGAGATATTTGAGGAATATACCCACCCAACAATTAAAAATTAGCTTTTCAATAAAGACACCTCACACAGCAAGGGGAAGTATGGATTCACATTGCTATAGACAGCCCTGTCTCCAAAGATATATACATAATGCTAATTGGTCAAGTGCATCTAAGTATGGGTACGGTAATACTGATAGTTGCACAGCACAAGGTGCAATACACATAGGCTCAAAAACAAGAAAGGGCCAATTAAGTGATGGGGCAGCAGAAATTACAATTACCCATGAACCTTATTGTATGCCTCTACGATATTATAGGTCAGTCACCACTGATTTGGAGGACTCATGGTGCCTGTACAGCGAAAATGTCCGACTTGTTTATATTGTTATGGCACTATTGAATGAATATCAATTTCAGCTTCCAAGTTGTATATACATTATTTGTGGGGAAAATGCCTATAGGTGGATACCAAAGGGTCATTCCATGTCAAGTGAACCAATGATTATTACCTCTATATTTTTAATTCTTTTGAGATTTTGTTATTTGATAATAGCATGTCAGACAATGCAAAATGTGAAGAGAAAAATTTAAAAAAAAAATATTTTTTTTTTAAATGATTATTTCAAAGTTTGGAAAAAGTGTGAATTTCGCTGTTGCCTGCCTTTACGTTTCTCCTCATAACTCAGGCTAGGAATAAGATAGAGAGACAAAATAAACACCAATCTACTCAGAACTATACAGGCTTTCATCAGATATGTCACAAGAGGATCTTTGTTAATATTTTACCCATGTGATCGCAAGCGCAAAACTTTAAAACGTATTTCCGAAAAATCGGCGAGCTTTAAATATTTCAAAAACTGCCCATGTGTCTGCTATGCTCTTAGCCACATCTGTACCAAATTTCAAGTTGGGATCGCAATGGGATCATATTTTAACATATTTTACTATTAATAGCGTCAATGGGTCATTCCATATCAAGTGATCTAAATATGAATATTTTTTTTTACCGGACGTCTTTAGATTTTTTTTTTTTTTTTCCTTTATGAAGTACTACTTTAGTTAATTACAAATTAAAAGTTTAGAATTTTTTTCTTCATCAGTTAATTTTTTACAGATTTTTAAAGTTTAAAAAAAGGGTGAATTTTGGCCTGGTATGACTTTACATTTTTTTATCTCGGGCTAGAAATAAGATAGAGAAACAAAATAAACACCATTCTACTCAGAACTGTCCAGGCTTTCACCAGATATGTCACAAGAGTATATTTGTTAATTTTAATTTTTTACCCATGCGAATGCAAACGCAACATTTTGAAACGCATTTCCGAAAAAACGTTTTAATAAAAATTTTCCAAAACTGCCCATGTGTCTTTTATGCTCTTAGCCACATCTGTACCAAATTTCAAGTTGGGATCGTGATGGGATCATATTTTAAAATATTTAACTATGGTTAATCTCATTTTTATTAAATTTTGAAAAAACATATGAAAGACATACATTCAATCTTTTAACAAAATCTTGAGACATATAAAATATACAAAAAGAGAATTCACAAAGTTATTAGTAACTTTAAGATAAGCTGCAAATTTACTTTTGCACTGATCTCTGGTGCAATATATACTACAATCTAAATATAATTCCAAACACTCAAGTATACAACCTTTCTCAGGGTTTTGAGATGTTCTGATGTCAAGGGGACAAGCAGCCCCAGCAGAATGATTTTTATCACTTGGCCCCTTCTAACAGGTTGACCACGTAAGTGGGTCATTACCCGTTGAGGCCTAGTTGGAATAGTCTATCGACTGGTGTACCGGAAAGGAAGGCCGAAATATTAATGATCTACTCACAGCTCAGAGTTTCCGATACCTGTCTAATGTTCACTAGAATTCTGAAGGTATAGGTGTAGAAAGGAAATACCTAGACTGAATGTATCAGATGGGAAGAAAAGAGAGATAGAAAAGAAGAGAGAGAGAAGAGAAACAAAAACCATTAGAAAAAGTTATACTGGGAAAGAAAAGCCATGTAAGAAAAAAAGAAAAAAAGGAGGGGGGGGGGGGGGACGGGTGAGGTATGGGAAGGAGAAAGGGTACTCATCCCACTGGCTCCCCATCAGCCAGAGGTCGAGCCAATTTATCTGTGCTGGAAAAGATACTCCTAAATTCTGCAGAGTCGTGAAAAAGAATCCATTCAACCCAAATCCCTAAGAATTTGTTCCGAGATCCCGACGCATCAGCTGCGAGCTCCTCCATTCGATATATGTCCATCAATTCTTTGAAGCAATCAAGTAGAGATGGAGCCCGGCTTGATTTCCAGAACCTCGGGATCACAGCACGAGCAGCCGAGATGCAAAAGCGGAGAATATCCCTCTTCTGTAGCCCAATAGGACCTGGAAAAATGGATAACATTGCCGATTCTGGGCAGCATTCGGCTTGTTTACCTGTTATCCGGGCGTATGCATTGAAAACCTCAGACCAGAACCGCCGGATTTCCCCACAACTCCACCAAATGTGTATCATTGTACCCTTCTCTTCCCCACAGCGCCAGCAGGTATCAGGGGTTCCAGGGAACATGTTCCGGAGTCTCGTCGGGCACAAGTACCATCTAGTGAGCAGCTTATAGCTTCTTTCTTGTGCAGAACAAGCGCTAGCTAGTGAGTGAGTAAATATAAAGCATTTCTGCCAATTAGCTTCTGAAATGCTAAACCCCAATTCCCTCTCCCAAGCACGTTGGAAGTAAAGGGTGCCCTGCTCTCTCATGGACCCTAAGGCCTGGTATAGAACTGATATTTTGCGCCTCGGTGGAGCCTCCAGTTGGAATAACCTCTCCAATACGTTGGGCGTCAATCTTACCCTGCAAGAGTGGCCAGCTGAATATAAGTATGCTCTGTATTGGAGAAATTCGAATCACTTAAGAGGTCTCGTAGGTTCTTTGAGTTGTAGCTCTGCCATCGGGGGCAAACCACCACTGGACAGAGTCTGTCCTACTCGGGTGTCATCCACAATCTGCCAACATAAACATCTCTGCCTGTCAAATCTGGGTGGGAAAGATGGGTTGGAAAAAAGGGGAGTCAAAGGGCTAAGTCTGTCGTTTAAGCGGAGGGTTTTCGTCACTAGGTGCCATACCTTCAAGGTGTTTCTGGTCATGTCTGTCAAAGGTACTAGGTCTGTGGAGTCTTTAGGGGAAATCCAAAGCAGGTGTTTCAGCGGAATCCCCAAACCCTCTTGCTCCACCCCTACCCATTTCTTGGAGGACGCATGATAATGCCAATCTAGAGCTCTAACAAGAGAGGAAGCCACAAAGTACGCTCGTATGTTGGGTAGTCCAACCCCTCCTCTGGTCTTGGGCAAGGATAGGATATTCATTCGCAATCTGGACCTCTTGCCCCCCCAGACAAATCTAAGGATCATAGATTGAATTTTGGAGAGGAAGCCTCTATCCAATAGAACAGGAACTGTCTGAAAAGTATATAAGAGTCGGGGCAAGACATCCATCTTGACTACGTTTATTCTCCCGAACCAGGATAGCTTTAATTGTCTATAGGAGGTAAATGCCGATTCCGCGTTAGTCAAAAGGGGTTGATAATTTAAATTGAATATTTGTTTAAGATCTTTTGGTATAAGGACTCCCAAGTACTTAATGGCTTCTACTTTCCATTTAAATGGGAACTGTTTAGGTAGATGAGAAACCAATTCTCCAGGCAAAGAAATATTGAGTGCCTCGGTTTTGGAGCAATTCACTTTAAAGTTGCTCAATTGTCCGAACCGGTCAAACTCCATTAAGACCGAAGGGATGGAGACCAGGGGCTGGGAGATGTAAAGTAGCAGGTCATCTGCAAATAAGGCTAATTTGTGATGACTCTGTCCCAGCTTGACCCCATGGACGCATTCATTGGACCTAAGTGCAACATATTTAACTATTATAGTGTCAATTCAAAAATCACCAAGAACGCAATCAGTCATTTTTTCACAATTGCCCCTCAATAGTTTGAATTTGATATAAAGAAACATAGTCTTGTAACATCTCAAATGAAAGCTGTTACCGTTCTGAGTAAAATGATGCCTCTCCCACTTCATTATCTTATTTCTAGCCTGAGATAAAAAAATGTAAAGTCATACCAGGCCAAAATTCACCCTTTTTTTAAACTTTAAAAATCTGTAAAAAATTAACTGATGAAGAAAAAAATTCTAAACTTTTAATTTGTAATTAACTAAAGTAGTACTTCATAAAGGAAAAAAAAAATAAAAATCTAAAGACGTCAGGTAAAAAAAAATATTCATATTTAGATCACTTGATATGGAATGACCCATTGACGCTATTACTAGTAAAATATGTTAAAATATGATCCCATTGCGATCCCAACTTGAAATTTGGTACAGATGTGGCTAAGAGCAAAGCAGACACATGGGCAGTTTTTGAAATATTTAAAGCGCGCCGATTTTTCGTAAATGCGTTTTAAAGTTTTGCGCTTGCGATCACATGGGTAAAATATTAACAAAGATCCTCTTGTGACATATCTGATGAAAGCCTGGACAGTTCTGAGTAGATTGGTGTTTATTTTGTTTCTCTATCTTATTTCTAGCCCGAGATATGATAGAAAATGTAAAGCCATACCAGGCCAAAATTCGCACTTTTTTAAAACTTTAAAAATCTGTAAAAAATTAACTGATAAAGAAAAAAATTCAAAACTTTTTTTTTGTAATTAGATAAAGTTGTTCTTCATATAGAAAAAAAATTTAAAAAATCTGAGGACGTCAGGGAAAAAAAATATTCATTTTTGGATCACTTGACATGGAATGACCCCAAAGGGAGCAGAGGGTACTTGTACATTAGCAAGACTGGAACCAGCAACATGGGTATGGGATGAGGAGGATTTTACATATAAAAGTATGCCCCACCATATGCTCACAAAAATGGATGCGGAACCAAAACTGAATTCTCATCATTCCAAACATTTATTCAGTACCCCATGGTATGCCAAGGCAGGAATGGTTCTTGCAGGTCCTCTCAGAGTAATGTTTGGAACGGTGAGAAATGCACAAATGATTGAACAATTGGGGGATCTTTTTGACAATATAACTGATCTTTTATTTGATGCCATAAACATAGAATCAGCATTTACAAAACAGCTAATTGTCATAACTAATCAACATTCAATGGTTCTAGATTATCTCACGGCTTCAGCTGGGGGATTCTGCACCGTAATTGGACCCTCATGCTGTAATCATATTGACCCTGCAGGACTCATGCAGGTGACCCACGACTTTAACCAAGCAAAAAAATTAAAGCAAGAATTTAGAAAGGCTCATGCTACAGACAATTTGTCTTTCCCTGAATGGCTTTCATGGATGAATTCTTTAAATCTTTTTAAGGGTGTAGGTGGATGGATATCTGGAATAATTCACTTTATAATCCAAGGAGCATTTATAATACTGGTTATTGCTGTACTGGTAAAGTTATTTGTAATGCTTGTCAAGAAAATTCTAAGATCTAACTGCAAATGTTTTTCAGGTAAATACAAAATGAAAAACTATAAAGATAAAGATACTGAAGCACTGCGTACTCAAGTGCTCCTGACTTATGTCACTACCCCAGGACGCAAGTGTGTGCTGTGCAACAAAAAGACTTTGGCGGAACTTTCAGACTGCACTTATTTGTGGAAATCCTCTGGATTCACCTCCACCACCAAAGATACAAGGAAATGAGAACTACAACATTGTGTGAAACATTCAATATCATGGACTTATGATATTCCACAGTCTAAATATATCATTTTTTTTTTTTTTTAGACCCCTCAAATTACTCAATATACTAATCTTTAGAAAGTTTTGCAGATATATACTGGGCACTGCTGTGTTGCAGGGACCGGTGCTACTTGCATATGTAAGGGTGCGAGGCTGTCCAGATACTTACCAGAGAATAGGAGCTGACCCCACATGGAAATATAACAAAGAGCTTCGAGGTCTCCTACGTCCGGTGCTACTTGCATATGTAAGGGTGCGAGGCTGTCCAGATACTTACCAGAGAATAGGAGCTGACCCCACATGGAAATATAACAACGAGCTTCGAGGTCTCCTACGTAAGTATGTGGAGTTTGGTGTAATTGAAAGGAAACAGGCAGAAAAATTGTTCATTGATTACCCGCGTAGGCCCTTTTGGTACCACCTACCCAAGGTCCACAAGAGGTTAGATAACCCCCCCGGACGCCCGATTGTATCAGGGGTGGGTTCTCTGACCGAACCTCTTTCACAATATGTGGACTGGTTGCTGAGACCCCTCTTAAAGAAGATCCCTGCTCATATAAAAGATTCTAATGAATTTGCAGCAATACTCGATCAATTTCAATGGAGGACCAACTACAAGTTGGCCTCCATTGACGTTTAAAGTCTGTTCACACGCATCCCCCAACAATTAGCAGTCGATATCGTCAGGGAAATTTTGACGGTAGAAGAGCAGGATTCCGGTATGATTGATTTTGTATCGGAATAGTTGCACTTCATTTTATCCCACAACGCCTTTGAGTTTGGCAATTCGTGGTATCGACAGGTGGAAGGTACCGCCATGGGTACACCGGTCTCCTGTACCCTGGCGGACCTCTTCTTGGCCCATTTTGAAGATAGAATGGTATACAGTTCCACGAACCCCTACCTCAAGTATATTAAGCTATATGCTAGATTTGTCGACGATGTATTCATAATCTGGGAGGGAGAGGAGTGCGACTTTGTCTCTTTTGTGGAGCTCTTGAACAGTACAAATCAGCATAATATGCTCTTCACGTGTTTTTGGCAACCAGATCCTTGATATGAAGGTAACAATAGAGAATGGAACCCTTGTGAGATCCTTATACCGAAAACCGACTAGTTCCAATGCTCTCTTGCATTTTAGAAGTGCCCATCCAATACATACTAGAAATGCCCTCCCATATAGCCAGATGCTAAGGGTTAAACGTATGAATAACAAGGAGGAAAATTTTGACCTCCAATGTAAACAATTAGAGAACAATTTAATGGCAAGGGGGTACCCTAGAAAAATTCTTGATGAAGCAAGGTCTAGAGTGAGTTTTGATCAACTGAGATCTGGGACCAGAAAGGAGAATAGGACCTTGAATGAGAATAAAAGGTTTGTGTTCTCGTTCAAATATGGCTCTATGTATAGGCAAATTACCAGTGCAGTAAGGAAACACTGGCATGTTTTAGAAAAAGATAGGGATCTAGGATCAAAGAATATTGGCCCCTCATTGTTTGCATATAAGAGGTGCAACAACTTTGGGGATCTGGTTGTCAGGAACAGGATTGAGCCTAAAAAACAAACTACATGGCTTGATAGCAGTGGCGGGACAAGGCATTTTGGTGCCCTAGGCAGGTAAGGCAAACGGCGCCCCCCGTGGCCACGCATTGGGCAATAAAGTCCACTTTTTTCTATTTTTTGTGCTGTTTTTCCTTTTTTTACACTCTCTATTATATATTACACACACACACACACACTTGAGACTGCTGTGGGCTGAATACACAATAGCTGTATCAGTCACGGTTCTGACGATTCTTGGTGCCAGCACCAATCTGTCCACGGTGTTTCTGGAGAGCTGCAGCTTGCAGATCGCTTCAGGGTGCCCCTTTCCTGATCACCAGCGCTCCGGCATTCAGCCTGCTGAGCACTCAAACAACCCAGTCCACACTTCCAGTTAGCGGTTCATCACTTCCGGTTAGCGTTATAGAAATGAAGTTGCAACATCGTAGGATCAACGGTGTTTATTCCCTCTTCGTGTGGTCTTACATGGTGCGGGTGGGAGGACGGGGGGGTTCTCAAAGGCGATGGCCGTTTCACACCGCAAGTGGCGCTTCAACAGGCATATAGTCCACCATATGCCTGTTGACTATATGCCTGTTGAAGCGCCACCCCACAAAGAGTGAATAAACACCGCTGATTGTGTGTTGCAACTTCTTTTCTATAAATCTAAACACAATAGCTGTATATACAATAGAGAATACAGAATAGAGACAGCTGCTACCTGTATACACAATAGAGATGGCTGCGGACCGTATACACAATGGAGAATGCTGCTGGCTATACATACAATAGAGAATACACAATAGAAACTGCTGCTGGCCATACACAATAGAGAATACACAATAGAGACTACTGCTGGCCGTACGCAATAGAGAATACACGATAGAGACTACTGCTGGCCGTACGCAATAGAGATGGCTGCCAGCCATATAGACAACATCCCAACAGCTTCCCTTTATTCCGACAGCCTCCCTCCATCCCGACAGCCTCACTTCATCCTTCCTCCATCCCAACAGCCTCACTTCATCGCGATAGCCTCTCTCCATCCCAACAATGTCCCTCCATCCTGACCGCCTCCCTCCATACTTCCTCCATCCCAACAGCGTTCCTCCATCCCGACAGCCTCCCTCCATCCTGACGGCCTCCCTCCTTCCATCCCGACAGCCCCCCTCCATACTTCCTCCATCCCAACAGCGGTCCTCCATCCTGACAGCCTCCCTCTATCCCAATAGCCTATTCCATCCTGACAGCCTCTCTCCATCCTTCCTCCATACCAACAGCCTCCCTCCATCCTGACTGCATCCCTCCATCCTGACTCCATACCAACAGCCTCCCTCCATCCTGACTGCATCCCTCCATCCTGACTGCATCCCTGTCTCCCCCACAGCCCCCGTCTCCCCACAGCCCCCCGTCTCCCCCACAGCCCCCCTGTCTCCCTCATAGCCCCCCTGTCTCCCCCACAGCCCCCGTCTCCCCCACAGCCCCCCTGTCTCCCTCATAGCCCCCCTGTCTCCCCCACAGCCCCCTGTCTCCCCCACAGCCCCCCTGTCTCCCCCACAGCCTCCCTGTCTCCCCCACAGCCTTCCTGTCTCCCCCACAGCCCCCCTGTCTCCCCCACAGTCTCCCCCACAGCCTCCCTGTCTCCCCCACAGTCCCCCTGTCTCCCCCACAGCCCCCTGTCTCCCCCACAGCCTCCCTGTCTCCCCCACAGCCCCCGTCTCCCCACAGTCTCCCCCACAGCCCCCCTGTCTCACCCACAGCCCCCCTGTCTCCCCACAGTCTCCCCCACAGCCCCCCTGTCTCACCCACAGCCTCCCTGTCTCACCCACAGCCTCCCTGTCTCCCCCACAGCCCCCTGTCTCCCTCACAGCCCCCCTGTCTCCCCACAGTCTCCCCCACAGCCCCCCTGTCTCACCCACAGCCCCCCTGTCTCCCCACAGTCTCCCCCACAGCCCCCCTGTCTCCCCACAGTCTCCCCCACAGCCCCCCTGTCTCACCCACAGCCTCCCTGTCTCACCCACAGCCTCCCTGTCTCCCCCACAGCCCCCTGTCTCCCCCACAGCCTCCCTGTCTCACCCACAGCCTCCCTGTCTCCCCCACAGCCCCCTGTCTCCCCCACAGCCCCCCTGTCTCCCCACAGTCTCCCCCACAGCCCCCCTGTCTCACCCACAGCCCCCCTGTCTCCCCACAGTCTCCCCCACAGCCCCCCTGTCTCACCCACAGCCTCCCTGTCTCACCCACAGCCTCCCTGTCTCCCCCACAGCCCCCTGTCTCCCCCACAGCCCCCCTGTCTCCCCCACAGCCTCCAGCATACCTTACCATTGGGGGAAGCTGTGGATGCGGAGCAGGGGTGCCGGAGCCCGGAGGGCGCACATCAGCAGGACGCTGCCTGCGAGCCGAGGAATAGCTGCGGGCCTGCGGCAGCTAGCGGTGGGCGCCGCAATGTTCTTTGTGGCCGGCGCCCACTAACAGTACAGCCGGTCGGTGAAAGCTGAGACTTCAACAAAATGGCCGCGGCTAATTGGAGACCGCGGCCATTGTGTAGAGGTCTCAACCTCTATTGACCGGCTGTACTGTTAGTGGGCGTCAGCTACAAAGAACATGGCGGCGCCCACCGCTCCCTGCCGCAGCTTCTCCCCGCAACTCCAGGGCCGGGCGGCGGTGACCGGACTCCGGTCAGGCGGGAATGCGCCCTGCCCAAGATGGCGCCCTAGGCGACCGCCTAGGTTCGCCTAGTGGTCGTCCCGGCCCTGCTTGATAGCCACAAACCTGTGGGGAACCTCCGCTGCAGAAATTGCAACTATTGCAAATATCACATAACCAGAAACCCTATTAGGGTGGGAGGGATTGATTGCTCCGTAAACTCATATATTAGTTGCAAAACTAATTGGGTAGTTTATGTGATATTCTGCATTTGTGGGAGATTTTACATAGGAAAAACTGTAAGGGAGCTCTATGTGAGATTCAGAGAGCACTGTAATTCTATTACAACAGGGATTGGCAGCACTAGGCTGATACAGCACGTCCGTGATTGCCATAATGGCAACGTGGAGGTGCTGTCTTTTGCTGGTTTAGAACGAATATCCCCATCACCACGAGGAGGAGATACCCATAGACGGTTATTGCAACGAGAGAGTGCATGGATAAATAATGCTCGGGCATGTGGCCCATTGGGATTCAATGATAGAAATGACTTGTCATCATTTCTATAGATTCCCAACACATGTCCATAAGGAAGTTGATAATGGTAGGCTGCATATGAATAATAACAATATCTAACACTCCCAAAAAAATTTAAAAATCTAAGTATACACTTTGTTTGTATTACTTTGAGAAATTATGGAAGGTGAATTTGTTTATCATTTCCATGATTTCTTATATATTTTTAGCCCTAACACTCTCAGAGATAGAAAATATGTAAAAAATATGTAATAATCCGAGTATGGGAGCTTTTGGTGATTGCTACTCGAGGAGTTTTCCCCTTCTAGGTGTATAGCCCCGTATAATACATGGTGCACGGTTTGATGAGCTTTTAGTAGTGCCATTTCGGTACTTTTCCACAGGGCTTTGTATGCCTCTATACACGTGACTCAGAGAAGGATTTATGCTGGACTGTCTGAGTTTGGATGAATAATGAGTAAGGTACTGCATTTTAAAGTTATTTTATGTCATTTAACACTGTGTCTTGATTTAAAATCTTGTTTTTAAATGTGTTTTCATTAATTGTGCACTACAACAATGTGTGGTGGACGTCGGTGTCCGCCGCCTTTATAGAGGTGGATATGACGTCACACGCCAGACAACAAGGTCCGTAGAAGGGGCAGGTGCTCTGAAACGGAATCCGTCACCTGTGTGTTTCCTCACTCCCTCCCCCATCGCAGACAAACTATGTGAAGAAGACTCTGAAATAAAAAAGAAAAAAGTTCTGCTCGGTGAGTGCCTCATTTTTTTCTTATTTAATACTAATCTTTAGGTTAGGGGTGATGAGGGATGGAATAGGCCGGCTAACAGGGTCTTCCTGAATGATCGCGCTCCATAATATGTGTAGGAAGTAGCCTTGCGTATTGTGTAATAGGGCGGGCTCTGCGGACCTAGGGGTAGGCAGGGATAGGTCAAGAATAGAAATGATAAAAAGAGGGGACTGTTAAAGACGACATCATATCTACTATGTAGCTTCCGCCATATTGTATCTAAAGAAGCCATATTTGATCATGTCTATTCTGACTAACTGGCTATGTAACAGTTTGTTCAGTGAAGAGGAGCACAACTCAGCACATTCTTGTATTTGTCCTTGTTTTTTAGGTAAGACCACCAAGCTATATGTAAGCCAGAGTGTACCGTTCTTATCTTCTGTAACTTTCTTAAAGGTCACTAATTAATCATCTCAAAACTGTCTATAATGCATGTTCATCATATTTGTCATTGTATATAAGCTGATGCAAACAATAAACGAGAGCTATTCTTTTGAAGACCAAGTCGGTGTCATCAATTGATTTATAGCCATCACCAGGTATACCTATGTAGAGCTCTTTATCAAATCAGTCTACTCTGGTTAGATGTATTTTATTGCATCTCTGACATCACACACCACAATCCCAAGCTCAATGTGGGCGTACTGTGTGAGAGAGGCATGGAGATAGGCGTGCCAGAGTGTGTCATGATACACCCCTACCACTCCGATTGGTAGCCACAACTGCGTTACCATTTGTCAGCGTTGTCTGCCAAGATGTCGACTACATTTACGCATTTGCCCTCTACCATTTCGCTAGTCAAGTGTATTGTCAATTCTCCTGGGTTGTGCAAGACACTGCAGCGTCGCCAAACTGGCAGACAGGAACGCTAATGTGGTGCAGTTGTGCTGAAAGTATGTATGGCTGTTGTGTAGGTGTCGTGTTGAAGTAGGTAAGCGACACACAATATTATGTACATATGTGTATGGATATGACATGTCATGCATGTGTGATGAGGTGAGCAATTCAGACTGTATCATAGAAATGGATATGGAAATGAACTGTGCACAGTCCGCTACTGCCCCCTTGTGGACAAGTGCTGAAACAAACGCAGAAAAGTGGGAAATTCCCTTTTCAGCAAAAGTGTTTACCCAGGAAGGGAAAGAGCGGGAAGTCAGTACAGATCCAGAGCTGAGCCAGGGAAGACCTGCGTGTGGATGTCTGTTGAAAGAGGGCTACTTTGCTACACCTTGCCGGAAAAATCACCCCGCAGAAGCCCCCGTGACAGATCCTGGGCCACTGGACTTTGGTGCTGTGACTCTGGCCACTCTGCAAAACCTTGCCCGCCGAGCACCCGGAGTGCATGTGCAGGGGCCGTGACCGACATAAGGGAGCCATTTGTACTGCCGTGATCTCCCTCCTGCTGTTCGGGGTGCCCCCGAGACTGAGAGAGACTTCTGTGCTGCTGTGATCTCCCGTCTGCTGCTCGGTGTGCCCTGAGACTGGGAGAGACTAACAAAGAAAGATTCCGTTACCTGCGGAAGGAGACCAAAGAAGAAGACTGAGGAGCTTCCCCTTCAGCGCTGCACCGGGACCCGTCCTCGTGAGATCCCCAGGCCTGCGACGTGGGAGCGACATCTTCTTCTGTGATAGACTGGTACGTGATTTTAGGGAAAGTTAGGTAAAGATATCTCCATTTTGTTTGTTTTCTTTTTCTTCTTCTTGCTGCGTACCCGGAAGAAGTGAAGATCCAGAGACTCTAATATATACAAGTGCGCATATAGTTCGGTTGACTGTGATATAAACATGTTTGACAGTAAAGAAACGTTATTACCGGTTAAACCTGAGTATGGGGATTCTGTTGAGAAAGATCATACACACACACCCGCGGCCTTGCCACCGGTCGCTTCATCTGGCGTAGTCGGCAGGATGTGTGATCAACAGAATCTCCTCCCGGTGGTAGCTTATAACCAGACTTATACTACGGCCTGCAGGTCCATATCCGGTGCCAGCACTCCGAACAGTGACACGGAAGAATTGAAGCAATTAGTAGCAGAGTTGCAGAAACAGATACTACAGCTACAGCTCATGCTAGACCAACAGGCAGACAGGCAAGCGAGACAGCAACCCAGCCGGCCTATGGGAAGGTGCTGGACATGCGGCGACCCCGCCATAGGGCAAACCGTTGTCTGCATCCTCCACCCGTGGTCCGATATACCAGAACCAGCAAGTCATGCCCCACAACAGCAGCCACCTTTAAACTAGACGCCCCAGCCAAAGTGGCTCGCTCAGCAGGGGAGATCAGGGAAAAGGGTGTGAAGAGACAGAGCCAGACCGATAAGCAAGTACTGGCCACTCGGGTCCAGGGGACGGTGAAGTGGTTTAATGTCCGCGATGGGTATGGCTTCATCAACAGGAATGACACAAAGGATGACGTGTTTGTACATCAGACTGCCATAAAGCGTAACAATCCTCGTAAGTGCCTCCGCAGCGTTGGTGTTGGGGAGGTGGTACAGTTTGATGTTGTGAAGGGAGAGAGGGGTACAGAGGCCGCCGACGTCACCGGTCCTGGGGGTGTTCCCGTTAAAGGAAGCAGATTTGCCCCCAACCGGCGCCGCTACCACCGACGATCCTACTCTCCCCGGGTAGAAAACGTGACTGAGTTTATTGGAGATATTGTGAGCCCTGAACAAGGGAGCGAAGGTGAACGGGGGGATGACGGTTTCCCCCAACAGAGGTCCCTACTCCGCCGGAGATCAATCCCTGTGATATCAACAGCCATCACTGCCTTGGAGCCGATGGTTGTTGACAGGGACTGTCAACCTTTAAGTGGGGGGGTATGTGATGAGGTGAGCAATTCAGACTGTATCATAGAAATGGATATGGAAATGAACTGTGCACAGTCCGCTACTGCCCCTTGTGGACAAGTGCTGAAACAAACGCAGAAAAGTGGGAAATTCCCTTTTCAGCAAAAGTGTTTACCCAGGAAGGGAAAGAGCGGGAAGTCAGTACAGATCCAGAGCTGAGCCAGGGAAGACCTGCGTGTGGATGTCTGTTGAAAGAGGGCTACTTTGCTACACCTTGCTGGAAAAATCACCCCGCAGAAGCCCCCGTGACAGATCCTGGGCCACTGGACTTTGGTGCTGTGACTCTGGCCACTCTGCAAAACCTTGCCCGCCGAGCACCCGGAGTGCATGTGCAGGGGCCGTGACCGACATAAGGGAGCCATTTGTACTGCCGTGATCTCCCTCCTGCTGCTCGGGGTGCCCCCGAGACTGAGAGAGACTTCTGTGCTGCTGTGATCTCCCGTCTGCTGCTCGGTGTGCCCTGAGACTGGGAGAGACTAACAAAGAAAGATTCCGTTACCTGCGGAAGGAGACCAAAGAAGAAGACTGAGGAGCTTCTGAGACCAAAGAAGAAGACTGAGGCCCCTTCAGCGCTGCACCGGGACCCGTCCTCGTGAGATCCCCAGGCCTGCGACGTGGGAGTGACATCTTCTTCTGTGATAGACTGGTACGTGATTTTAGGGAAAGTTAGGGAAAGATATCTCAATTTTGTTTGTTTTCTTTATCTTCTTCTTGCTGCGTACCCGGAAGAAGTGAAGATCCAGAGACTCTAATATATACAAGTGCGCATATAGTTCGGTTGACTGTGATATAAACATGTTTGACAGTAAAGAAACGTTATTACCGGTTAAACCTGAGTATGGGGATTCTGTTGAGAAAGATCATACACACACACCCGCGGCCTTGCCACCGGTCGCTTCACATGAACTATGTGTGTGCATACATGTATGTATGTGGGTAATGATGTGTACATATATTCTTAGCCTCCAAAATGGAAGTGTGTATGTGTATGTCCAGAGACCCATGTGTCAAAACAACTAAATGGACTGAGAGAGCATAGAGTCTGGGGCAAAGATCTTGACCTGTGGACTGTACATGTGCACACAATGCAGCAGATACCTTTTAATTTGTTTTTTTGTGTTAGCATTATGTTGTGCACAGAGGTATATTTGGTACTGCCCTTATGTATAATGAAAATACTGACACAGGTTTGTCTGTGCAGAAATGAAAAGTTTACTGTGGCCACAAAAGTAAAATCCAACACAACCAACTAAACAGAGGTAAGTGTTATGCACACAAATCATATCACAATAGTAAGGAAATTAAATGGAAACGTGGTAATGAAATAATGTCTTTGTGCACAAATAAAAGAACAAAATAACCCAAAAATACAACATAATTTCACATGCAAATAATTGAGACCAGACCCTAAACCACTTCTTGCTGCCACGCAACAGCCCCAGGGCCATTGAAGTAGGAGCAGCAGCTGTCTCTGCTGGACCTGACATCCTGCTGGTTACGGCCCTGGCTCAACGGCTGGAGTGGCGCAATACCAGGGTCATTTGCACGCCACTCACCCGGCATGATATCCCCAGTTGCGGGGTCAACAGAGCCCACATAACATGCTGGCTTGTATGATGTTGCATCCCTATGATGTAGAAAGTAATGTAGAACACTACATGCCATCACTACTGAATCTATAGATTCCAGTTTCATATTTACAGCAGTATGAAACACGCGGAAGCTATTGGCCATGATTCCAAACGCATTTTCAACCACACGACGTGCCCAGGATAGCCGGTAATTGAAAATGCGTTGTTCAGGGGTGATAGTCCTCTGTGGTTATGGCTTGAGTAGGTGTGTCTGAAGTGGGAAGGCTTCATCCCAAATGCAAAGTTAAGTTGTCTAGTAGTGTCATCATTTCGGGGCAAATTGAGGCGACTGTCCCTAAGGTCTTTATCAAAGGAGGTGTATGCCAACACACCACCATCAGATACACGCCCATTCATGCCCACATCGAAGTAGATAAACTCATAATTGGCATTGACGAGGGCCATGAGGACCACACTGAAATACCCTTTATAACTATTATAAAAAATTAGCCACTGTTGGGGCGGTTGTGTGATCATCACATGCTTGCCATCCACTGCTCCCCCGCAGTTTGGGAATTACCACCTCCCCTGGAAGTCAGCAATTTGCAACCATTCTGCGGGGGTTGTGGGAAAGCGCATATAGGATGGCACCAGACACCTCACAATGACTTCACACGTCTCAGGGATGAGGCGGCTCAACAGTGACAGCGAGACAGCCACAGAATACTGCAGGTCAGTCATCGAGCAGCCTGTTGCCAGGAAGCGCAGAGTCACAGCCAACCGCCCTCTGGTGGCACTGCTTGACGCTTCACAGTGTATTGATGGGTAATAAAAGGACAAACACATTCCAAAAGGTACTTAAAAGAGTCCTCTGAAATCTGTAGATAGTTTCGAAAGTTGCAGATTTGTGGCTTCCAGCTTATGGACCATACGCATGTGAGTGAGGTTGGACATTTGCCGGAGCCAATCACGAGACCACATATGC
Organism: Allobates femoralis; assembly: GCA_033576535.1. Lineage (NCBI taxonomy): Eukaryota > Metazoa > Chordata > Amphibia > Anura > Aromobatidae > Allobates > Allobates femoralis. Next base: position 207,755,210 of record JARQOC010000006.1, read on the forward strand.
CGTCGTCTACGCCTCCGCAGCCTCTCATATCTCTCCTCAAGCCACAAGTCCTCCTCCAATAAAGCTGGAGCCACAACTGCACCCTTTTCTGGTTCCATGAGGTATAAGCTGTGTTTCCAAAACGATATCAAAGAAGTTTATGAGCAAATGAACACCTTGCCACACAAAATGAACCCAACTAACCTATGTTCATAGTAACATGTTACCAGTTCGATGGGTTACATGTAATGTGAATCCTGAGCTAAATCCTTGCCCCATATACATCATTAAACCCACTCCAGTGTTGCAACTAACAACAACTATATTACATATGTTCACCCATGCTACTCGTCATGTGCATACAACAAATAATGGACATACACAATGGGTGTAGTGCCCCACATATGCTACCCATGGATGGCAAAGAAATATATCTCAAGCAGTAAACACAACTTCATTTTCCACAATACCGGAAAATAAATATCAGTGGAATATATCAGGATTATCATAAATACCCATCGCAATGTAACTATAAAACAGAAGGAGAAAAGGCGAACAAAGGGTATAGTGAATTATATATAATAATTTTATTAAGGACGTACAAAATCAGGTACAAACAGGGGGAACAATTATATATCCAGCCACATATGCGGTCTTAAGTACCAGGAATATTAGCATATAATAGTACAAGGACCAAAAAGGTGCAGGTGCATAAAACATCCACATAGGAAACCAATGTCATATAGAAATTAGATCATCACATATAGTACACATACAATACAAAGTTTCTCAACTTGAGGAATCTATATTTACTCAGATGAAAGAGTTAACCATAGTAACAGAGTGCCATATACATCATATCCACTCCTTATCCCAGAGGGAGGATAAAAGATTAGCCCAATTGCTGGATATATATGGAGAGGAGATATATATAAGTTAAGCTCTGGTTTCAGAGAAATCCATCAAAGTAGAAAAGTATAGAGGTGCACTACAGAGGTGTCCAATATATAAACTATGTAGCAGAGAACCTCCCAGTGTCAATAAATATGTAATACCACGCATATATACAGTAATGGCATTCGCTGAAGGGTAACCCCATGTAAGGACGATCCAGCAGGAGCACCCCGGGTCAATGTTATTACCTTATGAAGCCTGAGTACAGCCGCGCGCTCCGATGCGCATTTCGTTGTGATTAACTTCGTCAGGGGGCGTGGCGTAGGAAGAGGAAGGGGAGCCTTAAAAGTCGGTGTCAACCAATCATTGTGCAGCATTATACATTACCATAGCGACGGGCGCCCCCTCCGAATCGGCGTGATGGCGCGTCACAGCGTCGCGTCATGGAGGGGCGGAGCCGGGACGCACGGTCCCAGACTTCCGCACCAACATAAAGACAGCGGTGGTATGAGCGCACATCAGATACGGAAGGAGCGCTCGTTCCGGTGTGCATATATGTGCCCAATGTTAGTATAGCAGCAGGAGTACAGTATTGAATAATACTTAGTTGTCTATATTATAGGACAAAAAGGGAGGGGGGGGGAGAAAGAAGGGGGGGGGGAGGGGAAGAAAAGGAAGATAGAATAGTTGCAATATATCTACACTCCCTTATATTAGGGTGGCTAGTATTATATCCCACTAGCACAGTCACATTATAGTTGGTGATGGTGCAAACAAATGCAGAAATTTAATATAGAAAACAAACCTCAATTCCCACTGTACCCAAGCAAAACCAGACATAGGGAATACACAAAACCTATCATAATACAGTAATGTCAAGTATAGAGACGTATTTATATCAATTTAAGTACATTGTCAATGGAAGAGAATGCATAAACTATGTTATAAATACATATATATCACAATTTTCAATATAGCATCTTCTTCAATGTATCAAACTCTTCTTATTGAAATATAAAACTTGAACGTCTCAGCAACATATTGGAACAGACGAATGCTGAATAACCCTAGTTGGTGGCACTATAAAAGATAAAAAATAAATTAAAATGTATTAAAAGAAAAGAAAAAACACCCCAAAGATACGTGTATATATAGGACGAATTACAAAAAGGAAGAGTAACTAATATTCTCGTTAAGACCACGTGGACATACAGTTTTTAAGGTCCATATCCACCTTGCTTCGAGCTGCGCAAGTCTGCGGGTCAATGAGCCTCCTCTTACATCAATGGGTAACACATCAATGCCCCTGAACTTTATTTTAGTACTATCACAATCGTGGTGAGTGAAAATAAAGTTCAGGGGCATTGATGTGTTACCCATTGATGTAAGAGGAGGCTCATTGACCCGCAGACTTGCGCAGCTCGAAGCAGGTGGATATGGACCTTAAAAACTGTATGTCCACGTGGTCTTAACGAGAATATTAGTTACTCTTCCTTTTTGTAATTCGTCCTATATATACACGTATCTTTGGGGTGTTTTTTCTTTTCTTTTAATACATTTTAATTTGTTTTTTATCTTTTATAGTGCCACCAACTAGTGTTATTCAGCATTCGTCTGTTCCAATATGTTGCTGAGACGTTCAAGTTTTATATTTCAATAAGAAGATTTTGATACATTGAAGAAGATGCTATATTGAAAATTGTGATATATATGTATTTATAACATAGTTTATGCATTCTCTTCCATTGACAATGTACCTATATTGATATAAATACGTCTCTATACTTGACATTACTGTATTATGATAGGTTTTGTGTATTCCCTATGTCTGGTTTTGCTTGGGTACAGTGGGAATTGAGGTTTGTTTTCTATATTAAATTTCTGCATTTGTTTGCACCATCACCAACTATAATGTGACTGTGCTAGTGGGATATAATACTAGCCACCCTAATATAAGGGAGTGCAGATATATTGCAACTATTCTATCTTCCTTTTTTTCCCCTTCCCCCCCCCTTTCTCCACACCCCCTCCCTTTTTGTCCTATAATATAGACAACTAAGTATTATTCAATACTGTACTCCTGCTGCTATACTAACATCGGGCACATATATGCACACCGGAACGAGCGCTCCTTCCGTATCTGATGTGCGCTCATACCGCCGCTGTCTTTATGTTGGTGCGGAAGTCTGGGACCGTGCGTCCCGGCTCCCCCCTCCATGACGCGACGCTGTGACGCGCCATCACGCCGATTCGGAGGGGGCGCCCGTCGCTATGGTAATGTATAATGCTGCACAATGATTGGTTGACACCGACTTTTAAGGCTCCCCTTCCTCTTCCTACGCCACGCCCCCTGACGAAGTTAATCACAACGAAATGCGCATCGGAGCGCGCGGCTGTACTCAGGCTTCATAAGGTAATAACATTGACCCGGGGTGCTCCCGCTGGATCGTCCTTACATGGGGTTACCCTTCAGCGAATGCCATTACTGTATATATGCGTGGAATTACATATTTATTGACACTGGGAGGTTCTCTGCTACATAGTTTATATAGTGGACACCTCTGTAGTGCACCTCTATACTTTTCTACTTTGATGGATTTCTCTGAAACCAGAGCTTAACTTATATATATCTCCTCTCCATATATATCCAGCAATTGGGCTAATCTTTTATCCTCCCTCTGGGATAAGGAGTGGATATGATGTATATGGCACTCTGTTACTATGGTTAACTCTTTCATCTGAGTAAATATAGATTCCTCAAGTTGAGAAACTTTGTATTGTATGTGTACTATATGTGATGATCTAATTTCTATATGACATTGGTTTCCTTTGTGGATGTTTTATGCACCTGCACCTTTTTGGTCCTTGTACTATTATATGCTAATATTCCTGGTACTTAAGACCGCATATGTGGCTGGATATATAATTGTTCCCCTGTTTGTACCTGATTTTGTACGTCCTTAATAAAATTATTATATATAATTCACTATACCCTTTGTTCGCCTTTTCTCCTTCTGTTTTATACCCATGGATGGGTATGGTCAACGTCAAGGACAACAAATGAAGGCAAGGTCATGAGTACCTGTCAATTGGTGAGGCAAGATGACACATTACAATATGGCTCTACTCCAAAATCCATGGGTATGTACATATACATGTCATAGTGTGCTTGCATTATGCAGGATTGTCTTCAATCAGTGTTGAGCACTTGTTTGTGGCCAAAGCAGGATAGGATATTAAACACAATATGGATATTGTAAAGATTAACAGCTGTAGTGAGTAAATGGGTCCATCGTGGTTTGGCCACACAAAGTGGATGGTCACTGATGAGGGACAATCCTGCAGTGTCAAACCAGCCATACACTTGGTCTCACTGACCACAAAACATACACAGTATATTAACAGTGGGTCAAAGGACCTGGAGGTCCTGATGTTGCTCACAACACAGTAGACACCCCCAAATAACATTAGAAAGCGCAGTAGAGACTCCGGCATAATAAAATACCTGTGTGCACATCAATACTTACTCAATGGCTATGGACAGCAAACATGACATAGCTTGGGCGTTGACACTTTTTATGTGGTAAGCATCCAATCAAATCACCCCAGCGTCATCAAATGTGCGCACCAGCGTCGCCATTAATCCATCCCACTACTGTTATTGGCAGAATCTACAGCATTCTGATTAGTCGGACGCCCTTTAAAGGTTCCAACTGTTTTCATTCAGTCCTCTCACAAATTCCATACATTCTTCACAGGTACCTACCCAGAAACACAATATCATTGATAAATCGATGCCAAAGAAGGATCTTATCTTTAAATGCCAAAAGGATGCGGATGTGGGTCTCCTCCCACCATCCTAAAAATAAATTGGCATAGGATGGGGCACATCTCGCATCCATGGCAGTCCCAGTTACCTGTCTATAGTAAACCCGGTCAAAGGCGGCAATCACACGCTACAATATCGTGAGCGATATTGTAAGCGATCACGTGCACGCGCGATCGCTAACGATATCATTCACATCGCTGGTGAGCTGTCACACAGACAGACTCACCAATGATGTGGACCAGCGAGATCGCTGGTAACTATGGTACACATCGGGTTACTAGGCACCGCGCGGCGCTTAGTAACCCGACGTTTACCATAGATACCATCTCCCAGCATAGGCTCTGCCGCTGGGAGATCATTCATCGTGGTGTCATACACCACGATGAAGCAGATTGAACAAGCGATTATCGCTTGATATGAGCTCCGGCTCCCATATCTGCGATGTAACGATCAAGCGATTTTACATTGTAAAATCGCTTGATCGCACGCAGCGATGTACAAACGATATCGCTTAAGCGATCAAAAAGCAGATAGCTTGAGCGATATCGTTCATTAAATTGAACCGTGTGACGGCCGCCAAACAGGAAGTAGTTGTTCTCCAATGCAATTCGTAAGAGGTCCAGGAGGAAGGAGTCATGAGAGCGATTTCCTGTACTCTGTTTATCAAAAAAGAAGGAAATGGCCTGAAAACCTAAGTCATGATGGATTCAGGTATTTAGGCTCTCAACATCTATAGTTACCAGCAGTGTATTCGTAGGTAAATCAATCCCTTTGAGCAGTTCAATCAGATGAGAGGAGTCACGGAGTCCAAGAGAGAAAACCAGAGGCTGCAGATAAAAATCAATATATGAACAAGCATGTTCAAAAAGCCCCCAGATTCAGACACTATGGGTGTTCCTGCTGGTTTGGTCAGAGATTTATGAAGTTTTGGTAACAAGTAAAAATTCGGAGTTCTAGAATATTTCACTAAAAGAAAATCTTTCTCCCTTTTATTTACAATACCTAAATCATAAGCCCTCCATACTAGCGAGTCTAATTTTTTCTTGAAGACTCTAGTTGGGTCAGAGGGTAACAGTTGCTAACACGAGAGATTGTGAAGTTATTTATGTGCTTCTTCTAAGTACATCTCTATGGGCCAAAGAACTACATTACCCCCTTTTTTGACTTCTTTGATTACAAATAAAGGATTATTTTTTAAGTTGTTAAGAGCGCGTCGTTCTCCAACAGTCAGATTATAATTAGGACGGGGATTTATTTTCAAATCCTTTATCTCCTTGCTGGTAACCTCAAAAAATATCTGAACTGCTGGACATACAGCAAAGGGGGGTGTAGCCTGTGAAGGTAACCGATGCGGAAAAGTAATTTTATTGTTGATACCTGTTTCCTCCATGCCCTTTTGAATGAGGTCCAATAGATCTTGAAGAACCGCCCGATCTTGAGTGGGTAAAGTATCAATTACAGAAGGTCGATGGTAAAGAAATTTAAAGATCACCTGCCTACAAAAAAGGTAGAGATCTTTTGTAAGCTCGAACTTTTCGAGTGTTCTTGTAGGAGAAAAAGAAAGACCACGTGAAAGCAAATCAACTTCGCATTTTGAAAGACAATAGTTAGAGAGGTTAATGACTTAGACTTTACCTCCAACACCACTGCCACTCTATTCCAGTTGTCCTACTTCTTTCTGCAATCCGGATTCTGTGGTTGTATCGGGGACCACCGTCCTATTCGTGGGTTGCTGTTCCTGAGGCGGACTTAGGTTTACTCCTCACCCTTCCAATGGGTTTTCCAAGTCGCTTTCCTCCTCCGATAAAAAATCCTCACCTGAAGTGACGGGTGAAGGTACTCTGGGACAATTTCCTGTGCCACCACCTGGTCTTTTTGGCTGTTCTGGTTTCTGAGGTTTCTTGGGCCCCAGAGGTTTTTTAGGGGTCTATAGGGTCTACCATTATTTATATGTGACCATTTATACAGTTTGTTATCTTCCAAATCCTTTTTGTACCTCAAGAGTTTTTGGCAATTTCCATTTTTTATCTATTTTTCAAATTTATCAATAATTTCTTTACAAAAAGGGATCACTTGTTTCTGCTGGTCAAATTCCTTAAGTTTAGCTTCCAAAACCCTAATCTCACTTTTTGTCTTTCCAAGAAGTTTTTTGTGAAAACCAAGAACATATTGATAATTATAATTGAACATTTAGGCTATGTTCACACATTGCATATTTTGCTGTTTCTCTGCGCTTTTTACTGTGTTTTCTGCTTTTTCCTGCGTTTTTTGCTGCGTTTTTTTACGCACGCTATTTTGCAGTGAAAACGCAATTCTGGATACACAGTCCAGCAAAACCTATGGGTTTTGACAAAATCCATTCACACACTGCGTATTTGTGCCTTTTTTTACGTGCGCGTTTTCACTGCAAAAACGCGCGCGGAAAAAGAATCACCATGTCAATTCTTTCTGCAGTTTTTCTCTGCGTTTTTAAATTGCCCACATGATAAATTGGCTCTGAGTGCAGAGAAAAACGCAGTGAGTGAAAGGAGCTGCATAAAAAGACACAGTGTGTGAACATAGATAGACCAGTTTCCCAGATCTTTTTAAACTCAACATCAGCCTCCCAAGCGGGGAAGATTTGTACCCTAATGGTGGGTTTACACACACCAATTTATCTGTTCAATATCTGAACCAATCTCTGGTTGCAGTGAAATCATGGATACATTGCTCCATTTTGTGGCTGTGTACAACATGGAGCAATGTATCCATGATTTCACTGCAACCAGAGATTGGTTCAGATATTGAACAGATAAATTGGTGTGTGTAAACCCACCATCAGACCTCTGGGCGCAATACCCATTTTAAGATATTCCTCAAGGCTCACTATGTTCCACCAGATCCTGGTAACAGACTTTTGCAGACGTATCAATTCAGACGAAACAAATTCAAAAGACTCGTCAATAAAAACAGCATCAGCTTCACCAAAAAGACCGCCCTGCTGCTCGCTCCAAGCGGCCTCCCTACTCTCTAAATCCATAACACCGGCTGGGTTGAACAGTTGTACAGCAGAGCAAAAAGGCTCAACAAATGTGCACGCTTCCTGGAAGACAAGAATATTACTAGAAAAACAGTTTGAGGAGGCTTTTATTTAGGAGCGGCACTAAAAGGATCAACCAATCACACACATTGAAGACTTGTATGTAAGTAAATAAAAAAGAACCGTGTAGAGAAGGACTGGGATCACAGTCAGTAATCAAATATATAACAAATTTTATTAGTACAATATAAAAAAAAACAGTATATACAAAAGTTGCAAAAAACTCACATTTTAAAATAATTAAAAGCAGAAAAACCCTGTGTATGCAGAAGAAATATGATCCTTCAAACCACTGCTTGCTGAGACATAGGAATTGCAAGAAAAATGCATAAATGCCACCATGCTAAACTATCAATCACAATAGAATAAGGTCACATGCCCTAAAAATTAAGGCTGAAATTCTCAAACCCACAGTCCCCTACATATAAGGCATCTTAGATAAAGGACAAAATTCCTGCTATGATGCAATCATAGGATTGTTGCATAAGTGCAGCGAGCAATGCATACAGTCCCTCACCCAACGCGTGGCTTCCTCAGGGGTCAGAAGGGTACAAACAATGAGTGAGAAGCAGCTTAAATATACCAGTAATAGTTTAAAGATGAATATCAGCTGCTGTAGAGCACGCGCGAGGCCCTCGGCGTCCGGAAGAACCGCTCATTGTGTTGCAATGACGTCAGGGTGCAGGCGGCGCCTGCATAGATCAGCTATTCAAACTGAGTTCAGTTGTTTTTAAATATTAGGAGAAAGGAGGGTGCAGATCTAGGTGTAGCAGATTAGTAAATAGAGGTGATAGTGAAAATTATTCTCACCTTTTTGGTGTCTTGTATACTCGGCGTATATCCCTTTAACAGAGAGTTGGAGTGTCTGTCTGGATCTGCTGGCCTGCTGCTCAGTACCGGAGAAACGAACTGCCCAGTATAGGGTTCGTCAGGAAGAGATAAAACCAGGAATTTCCGGTTTGTCGTGGAGCGCTTCCAGATGATGCACAGGATACTCCGTATATTTTGAAAGTATCTAATTTATTATTCCACGTACATACAATGCGTTTCGGCTAGACATATAAAAATAGCCTTCATCAGGTAAAGTCCATTAAATTAACTTTTTAATCACCGTATTTTTCGGACTATAAGACGCACCGGATCATAAGATGCACCCAGGTTTTAGAAGTAAAAAATAGGGAAAAAAAGATTTTACTGTACATACAAGTCTTCAATGCGTGGGATTGGTTGATCTTTTTAGTGCCGATCCTAAATGAAAGCTTCCTCAAAATGTATTGAATTACTGAAATAAATTAACTTTTTAATTACCGTATTGTTCGGACTATAAGACGCACCGGATCATAAGGTGCACCCAGGTTTTAGAAGTAAAAAATAGGGGGAAAAAGATTTTAAGCAAAAAATGTGGTAAAAGGGGGAGACGATGCCACGGGACTGAGTGGTGTTGGTAAAGTACTGTATAAAAATGCCAGAAGGTGAATATAATAACTAGGGGAGGGGGCTTATAATTAAAGCACCACTCCAGTGCTGAAGAAAAAACACTGGAAGGCTGCTTTAAGATCTCATAGGTTCAATTCATATCAAGGGAGAACTACAACTCCCAGCATGACAAAGGATCTGCAGGACATGCTGGAAGTTATAGTTCTCCCTTGATATGAATTGCACCTATGAGATCTTAAAACAACACTCCAATGTTTTCTCTTCAGCACTGGAGTGGTGCTTTATATGTAAGCCTCCTCCCCGAATCTTAACTTACATTTATAGCACCACTCCAGTGCTGAAGACAAAACACTGGAGTGCTGCTTTAAGATCGCATAGGTGCAATTCATATCAACAGAAAACTATAACTCCCAGCATGTCTTGCAGATCCTTTTTTTTTTCCAAACTCTTTTTATTAAAGTTTGTAAGATTAACATAACAAAACATAAAAATATTCCATTCATAGTCTGCTGAGAAGTACTGCATTGAGAAAACTAAAATCGTACACATGTGAAATACTTGTTAGTTGACTAATATGTCTACAAATATGTCAAATTATAGAACTTGTATACATTCTGACAATATGGCATGTCATAGAACTCGTTCTGATGGGAAATCACATATAATTCTACCTTTGGTTTTTGGCTATCTATAATCCTTCCCTCTACTCCCCTTACATGCATTATAATGGTGTGGCTATACCTTCAAATTTCCAAACGTTCCCTGCAATTCCTCCAGCAAATACCACGAATGTTGGAATGGTGATACCGTTTGTCTCAGCTCGTCCGGCGTCAGGACTGTGGTGATAAACATTCTCCATGTCAAAAAGAATTTCTCCATTTGTACATCTTTATTGCTCTCAGCTTTAATTCTTTCAATTCGCATGGTCTCTTTCAATAACTGGATCACCTCTGAGACAGTAGGACAGGATTTGCTCAACCAATCTCACAATATAAGTTTTTTGGCTACCATTGTAATAATATAAAGTATCCTGGCAGATTTCCCCTCCCATGAATCCAAGGCAGGGAAATGGAGTAGCCATGTTAAAGGATCTAACTTCCAGTCTCTGCTGCAAATGAAGCGGGCCAGTAAAAGTATCTAGCCCCAAAATCTCCAGGTGAATTGACAAAGCCAGAGCCCATGGAACATGTTGGTGTTTAGTGAATTATATTTCGGGCAGTGTTGTAATCTGTCTGGGGCCTGAACCGCCGGGATATGGTGAAACCATAAATCGCTCTATGGATGATGCGAAACTGGACGTCTCTCCATTTCTAATTAAATATATATTTTCTAACCATCTCCAATCCCCGAACTATTTTGTTATCTCGATCCTCCGATTGTACACGTTTTTCCCCATCTCTTAAATACTTTTCCCGATATCTCCATTGTTATTATCTCCTTCAGCCGCCCATAAAGGTACGAGATATTGATATCACTGATATTCGTCTCCACCAGGGTATCCCATATGTTGGTAATGCATTCCTGAGAGACATCTCTTAACTGACACAAGAAATGAAACTGCATTTGATTATACTGAGTGTCGGCCAGGTGAAACACCTCCAGCACCTCTGGGCCTCGCAACCAGCGCTTCTCCAGCACATAAAGCATATCTCCCAACCTTACTACTCCCCTATCCTGACATTCTTTAAATAGTAGGTTTTCTCTTCCCAGTTCAAAATCTACATGGGCCCAGGAATTTAAGTACTTCGAGATATTCCACGCTAGGTGGAATTTCTTCCGTACCGCTTTCCAGCACATTGCTGTGTCACGATATATCAGTGAGGTTTTCGAAAATCATGGTACCCCAGACCACGAGGCGTGGATAAGGCTGACTGGGTCCCAGGGCCTGCAAAGCTCTGCCTCATCTTCATAGTTGGAGTATTTGCTTGATTTTTTCAGCCAGTCTAACACATGGCGTAAAAGACAGGCTAGGTTATACCCCCTAATATCCGGGTGTCCCAAATCTCCCCTGCCTTTTGGTAGCATCAGTATAGTACTGCAAATTCTTGCCCTCTTCCCTCTCCAGGTAAACCTCAAGAACGCTTTGTTTAACCTCTTGATATCCATATGGCGTAATAAAAGGGGAAGTGTCTGTAATGGGTACAGTAATCTTGCAAAGCTGATCATCTTAATCAGGTGACATCACCCCAACAGGGACAGTGGCAGATCTTTCCAACCCTCTAACTCTCTCTCTATGTTTGAGATCAATGGGCCATAGTTCAGAGAATGCAGCATACTTAATGACCTGCTCAAAAAGATTCCAAAGTATTTTATGTGATTCTGTTTCACTTGAATGCCACCTGTTCTACCCCTTCTCTATTATACAGCCTCTGCTAATTTCCACCCAATATCATAATTTTGCATTTCAATTTATTTAGTCAGAAACCCGAGAAGGAGCCAAAAATCTCCAGCTTCCCTGAGGAAGGAGCTCGGATAGAGGCTCTGAAACGCGTAGGATAAAATAAAGAAACATCTGCCCAGTTAACTCCTTGTTTCCTGGTGATTCCTGGTGGCAGCGCGGGCAATTCTGCATTTTGTCCCATTACAGCAGCTGGCTAAGTAGGCCTTCCAGGTCTCTACTCGGTCTGTTCAGAAATAAAATTATATCATCTGCAAACACGGCAGAGCGCACAGTTCTATGTCCTTTTTGATCCCCTCAAAGACATTGCTATCATTAAGGTACCACGAGAGAGGCTCTATTGCCAGGTTAAAAAGTAGAGGCGACAGAGGGCATCTTTGACATGTTCCCTTCTCCAAGGTGAAGGAGTCGGACAGAAAGCCCATTGTGTACACCCTCGCTCTTGGGTTAAGGTAGAGAGTTTATATGAAGTTTCGAAAGATACCTTGCAAACCGAAGGTGTCAAAAACTACGTCAAGCTATCCTCAGTTCACGTTGTCAAACTCCTTCTCGGCATCCAACAACAGCATTGCCGTTGGATCGTCATGCAGTTCTGTCCCTCGTCCCACCTCATCTAACACCATGACAGCTTTCCTAATGTTACCCAGTGCGGATCGTCCTTTAATTAAACCTGCCTGCTGCCGTCCAAGAAATTGTGGCATAATCTGTGCCAGGCGATCTGCCATAATCTTAGACAGTATTTTGAGGTCCTGCTTAATCAAGGATATGGGTCTATAGCTTGAGGGGTCCGTAGCTCCCTTCTCCCCCTTAGGTAGTAGTTTAAAATATGCTGTGATGGTTTGGTCTGATAGTTGCTCCCCCTCCAGTATACCATTTAAGAAGGATACCAGGTAGGGGTATTGTAGGACCTTATAATATTCTCCCGTGAAACCATCCGGGCCTGGTGCCTTACCAGTACCTAGGTTACATACTGTTTCTAGAACCTCTTCAGACATAACAGCCATATGTAACCCCTTTAATTCCTCTTCTTGAATGGTCGGCAATTTAACTTTCTGAATCCAATCTTCACCCCCCCATTTCTGGACCTAGGTCTGCAAAGTACCGACCCAGTAAAGAGTTGACACCTCAGGGAGTGGTCACCACGTTCCCATCTTTCCCCTTTAGGGACGATATTACCGTGAGTGGATGTTTCCCTCTCGCTAAATTAGCTAAAATCCTCCCTGCTTTGTCCCCAAACCTACAGTATATAGATTAACTTCCCACTTTGCTTTACATAGTAGTTCCTTCTGTCTGGCCCAGAGGTCAAATTCTTGCTTTGCTGCCACCCATTGTGCCTTGTGGGCTGCTGTTTGTGTAAATTTCAATTGGATGTATGCTGTCCGGACAGCAATACTGGGTAATTTAAACTGTTCATTAGTCTTGCTCTTTTGCGTCCTAGTGTATGCCAGAATTTTCCCTTTCATTACTGCTTTTCCCGTCTCCCAAAACAGTCGTGGGTTCAGTGTATGCTCTCCATTGTCCAGAACAAAGCCCGCCCACCATTCTTCCAGTAGTTTGTCAAATTTCCATCACGTGATAAGTACGATGGAACGATGAGAAATGTGCGAGCACACTGCCTGGTATGAAGAGTACATGTGTGCAGCAGCACAGAAGCAGTGTAACTATGAAAAGGAGAGGAAGGAGCTTCTGTAAAAGTGGCACAACTAATTGCAAGTGAAGAAGTTACATTTATTATTGCGTGAAAAACAGGAAACCTTGATGGATTTTAAAAACAATTAAAAACATACACCTTTTGTCTGACAGAACATATACAAAATAACCAGAGCCCTAATGGGCAGTAGTAGGGGTTCAATAAATACACCTTTTACATAGAGCAATGCTTGTTGGTCAGAAATAAGGTTAATCCCTAAGGAATTATTAAGAACTAGCTGTGAGCCCGATGCGATTGCATCGGGATTCTAGAATCTGTGTATAGGGCATTGCTCGGGCTGCTGCAACGACTCCCAACGCCCCCTTGGCGGGCATTGCGAGTGAGTAGCGTGGGCGATGCGCGCCCACGAACAAAGCCACGGAGGTAGCGGCGTGTGCGAGGGAAGTCGCTACGGCAATTATATAATAGATTATCAGTATTGCATCGGGATTCTAGAATCTGTGTATAGGGCATTGCTTGGGCTGCTGCAACGACTCGCAACGCCCCCTTCGCGGGCATTGCGAGTGAGTCGCGTGGGCGATGCGCGTCCACGAACAAAGCCACGGAGGTAGCGGCGTGTGCGAGGGAAGTCGCTACAGCAATTATATAATAGATTATCAGAATGTAATATATAATTTCCCTAACGCACTTCCGTAAGTTTCGGCGCTGTTTCCCTCGTTGTGGGCGTGGGCGCAGCGCCCACGCGACCTGTGAAGCATTGCCGGCGCCACTGATTCGCAAAGCCTCACTCGCAATGGCCGCCAAGCGGCCGTTGCAAGTCCTTGCAGAATAGGCGCGACTCACTAATTTATACATAATCACATACATAATACTGATAATTCCTATATAATCACATATATATATATAGATGGCGGGCCGATTCGAAAGAATCGGGTAGTCTAGAATCCATATATAGTATATTTACTAATAGTTAGGGGAGTGGGGTGAAATGAATTGTGTGTATACAGGTGGCTCAGTGGTTAGCAGTGAGTGGGGTGGCTCAGTGGTTAGCAGTGAGTGCGGTGGCTCAGTGGTTAGCAGCGAGTGCGGTGGCTCAGTGGTTAGCAGTGAGTGCGGTGGCTCAGTGGTTAGCAGTGAGTGCGGTGAGATTGGTGAGCACAGTGGCGTGGGCAGAGTGCTGAGTGCAGCGCTGTGGGCAGAGTGGTCAGCACACACATACATACATACACACACACAGACACTTCGCTATAGTTAGCACCGACCCTACGTCTTTTCTGCCGGCTGGATCCTGAGTTGACATGTCGGCGCCCGTGGACAACTGGATCCAATATGGCGTCCGGGAAGTTTGGCGAGACTTTTTGGACACGATATTTGATCGAGTAGTTCGGGGGCGGCGACATGTCGGTGATGCAGGGCCGGTGGTAAGTATAGCGGAGTATGTGTGTGTGTGTGTGTATGTGTGCGGAGAAAGTGAGTGAAGTGCGGAGAAAGTGAGGTGTGGTGATGTGGCCCCTGGCCGGGTGCATCACACGGGTTATCAATGCAGGTCTGTGTTCACATGGGCCGGTTTTCCTGATTGTGTGTGGTGTGTGAAACCTGTCCGATGTACAGGGGGTTAACAGCTGAAGGGTTTTCATGAGCTGAGTAAAACAGCTGAGTGTGAGTGCTGAAGATCCGATACATTCATGAGCCTAATGAGCGGCTGAACCTGTGGGGATGAGTGCTTTGCTGGGCTAAACCTGAATGGTGCACAGGGGGTTAATCACATCTCAGGTCTGTGTGTGAGTGAAGATGTGCTGATTGACTCACTGGGTTGCAGCTGTGCGTGAGCAGGCTGTATAGGAACCTGCCAGGTGTCTGAGTGAGGAGAGGACGATGGGATTCAGAAGTCCAGAGCACTGCCATGTGAGGAGGTGCTGGAAGTGATCCGTCCCCAGTGGGTAAGTGATGGGAGCCTGCCAGCTCCATGCTAGTGCACCTGATGTGTGCATGGCAGCCAGTGTCCAAGGGCCAGGTGGTCACAGCTGACTTTGGGACTGACTGTGTTCTTGTTACTATGTGATGTCTTATGTAAAAATGCCATGTATGATGAATCATGTGCGTGGTGGTGGTGGTGGTGGTGGTGGTTTACTGCTCGCAATGCCCGCTTTGCGGCATTGCTTCGCGAGTCGCGTGGCCGCTACGCGCCCACGGACAGAGTCCTGGAGAAAGTTCCGAGCTACGCGAACAAAGCCACAGGAAGTAGCGCCAGTCGCGACGGAAGTCGCTACGGCAATTATATAATAGAGATATGTAGAAGTAAACGAGCCGCACTCACCAGTAGTTGATCTTGTATCTTTTTTATTCCAAGTTCAATCCAGTTCAGGACATGAACACAAGCAAGGGAGGGGGTGCAGGGATGGAGAACAACGGCCTGCCGTTTCGCGGTCGTGTACCGCTTCGACGGGTCCTCTGCTACATCACAGGAGTGATAGCCCGTGCCAGCAAACACGTTAAGTGCCCAGTGTCTCCTTTGTAGTTTTGCAATTATATAATAGATTAGACAAGTCACAATATAGCGGCTTGAGAATTAGTCCTTAAAGCACCATAGACGGACTCCTATATATCATATGTAATACATATAGTCCATATGGCCCCAAGGGGTCCCCATTAGCAAGTAGACAAGGAGTAATTAGAGTCTGGTCTGAGGGTACCGTTACACACACAGATAATTCTGCAAAAATTGTTCACAGAACACTGGTTGCAGTGAAATCATAGACACATTGTTACATTTTGTTGCTGTGTACAAATGGTAGAATGTGTCCATGATTTCACTGCAACCAGAGATCTGCTAATAATCTCTGCACAATTATCTGTGTGTGTAACGGTACCCTGAGAATTGATTATACAGCCTATGTGAACAGAGAGTCAAATTCCCCAGTGGCTATAGTGAAACTTAAGGCCCTGCCACACATAAAGAGATGGCTAACAAGTTCGCTGTAATGTCACAGATTTTGTGACACAACAGCGATCCCGCTAACGATGTCGTTATGTGTGACACGCACCAACGATCTGACCCCTGCTGTGAGATCGTTGATCGTTACACACTGCTCTGGATCATTTCTACGTCGTGCGGTCTCGCTGGGAGCGCTACACCAATGTGTTTGACAGGGACAATGTACAACGATCTCAATGCTATGCTATGGAGTGACAATTCCCAACGACCTTGGTATAATTCTGGTTCGCTGGTGCATCGTTTTTCACATCACTGGTGAGATACCCGTTTGACATCTTACCAGCGATGTGAAAAACGATGCACCAGTGATCTCTGCACATCGTTATCGTTATCGGGATCGCTGGTGCGTTGTTATGTGTGACTGGGCCTTTATATAGTGATTGACTACTTAGTCACATGGGTTAACAGGATGAACAGGGTAAACGATTTACAGCCAGAGCTCTCAAGTGTTCAAGTGTTGTATACCTCGGATGTTAATGAGGCAGTCGACAGGGTAGGGGATCAAGGCTGGTCGGTCCCCGCTCCCGTGACCTGGACCCTCAATGGCGGGGAATGGTGGGGGATAAGGGGATTGGTTACATGACGACACCTGTGGTACCTGGTAACGGGTACACCAGCGCTGCGGCCGGCCACTGAGGTGATGGAGATGCAGCTCAGTGTAGTACAGCTCCCTACAGGTGGAGCTTTACCTCAGGGCAGCGGGGATGGATGAGGGGAGTTGTAGTCGCGTCTCTGCAGCCAATGCGGTGAATAGCAGTGGTTAAGCAGGCACACACACACACAGTGGTCTGTGTTTCGGTACCTTTTTCTGGTGACAGGGTAACAGGTACAGTCCAGATAAGTGACCAGGTCCCTGGTGCAATTTGGGACTTTCACCTTAGAAAGTTGTGAGGCCTCCTCTGTCTCTGTGTACGGTGGTTTGGGGTATGTACTGCCTGTGACTGAACTCACCACTCCTTCTCCCTCTCAGGGCTTTACTCTATCACTGACAATGAGGTCCTTCTGCAGAGTCCCTATTCCTCCTTTGGCCCCTGGTCCTGTGTTTGGTCAGTTTGAGTGTCTCTTAATTTAGCTCAGGGGGATTTGTTCCTCCTGGTCCTTCTGGGCTTTTATTGCTAAAATGGATGCTGGCAGCGTCGGACTCCGGTGTCCGGGTGTACTAAAGGGAAACTTTGTCTGTTCCCTTCTTTAATTCTCTTACTCCTACACTGGCCTCCGACCCTCTTACAAGGATGCAGCACAGCTGGTTCAGTGTTCCCTGGTCCTGGGCCTGGATCTTCCCCAGCAACCAGCTCCTCACTCCTGCTCTCTTCACTGTCTGGAACTAACTGCACTAACTGGACTACTGACTCCTCCCCTCAGGCCTGGATCTTTTAAAGGGGATCTGGCTTAAGGCAGCCAGTAGAGCTCCCCCTTCAGGTCTGGGGTGGAAGGTGTTGTGTGCTGTGTGTACCAAGGTGTAAATCCCTCCTTGCACCGGTGGATCCTGTGGCAATCCCCTGCATGGGTGCCACATTCCCCCCTAGTTAAATACAGTCCTCCAGGACTGAAACATTTTTCCATAAACATAACATAATTATTTACATTTGAATTTGAACAGAGTCTAAAAATTAAAAATATACAAAAAACAGGGATAAATAAGAAAACGGGTAACCAGTCCATACAGTGCTAGTCCATCCGCTGCAGGCTGTTTAAAGGTGTTTAAAAGGGGTCTTTGCCACTACCAGTCCTGTGGCTATGGTCCATTTTTGGAAGTAGGAAAGGAAAATTCAAAAAGTCCAACAGGCAAAGTCTCTGTAGGCTTAACGTTCAAAAACACAACAACAAAAATTATGGGTGCCTCGGCGTAGGAGTCCTAGGTACTGCAGGGGCCTCTACCGGGTCATAAGCCTCCTGGCCCTGGGGTCACCTATTGGCCAAGATTTTGCTCTCCCTAGACAGCTCCTTACGCCAACTCCTCTCACCTCTCTTAGGCTGGTTACACACTACGGATTTTTCAGTTCCGATGCTGTCCGATAAAAATCAGACAGCATCGGACCGATTTTGTTCCCCATGCAGCCCTATGGGCAATTTGGTCCAATCCGATTCTGTCCGATTTTGTCCGATTTTTTTTTATCGGTGCAAAAATCGGAGCATGCTCCGATTTTTGCACCGAAAATAAAATCAGACAAAATCGGATTGGACCAAATCGAATGGCATTTAGTGCACATCCGACCCGACCCGATGTTTTTAACATGGGGCCCTATGGAGCAGGGTCCAAGGAAATATCTGATGTGTCCTCGGACCCGATTTTACTATACTGAGCATGCTCAGTACAGTAAAACTGCTCCTAACAGGATAGCAGGGGTTAAAAAAAAAAATATATATATTCTCACCTGTCCCCGAGGCTCCCGTCGTCTCCCGCACGGTCCCGCAGGCTCCGGTGTCCTTCCGGTGTCTCCAGAGGTCTTCCTCTTCTGAACAGGATCTGCCGTGACGCCACAGTCACGTGACCGTCTGTTACACCATGTTAACAGGCGGTCACGTGATTGTGACATCACAGCAGGTCCTTTTCAGAAGAAGAAGACCTCTGCAGACATCGGGAGACGGCAGGGGCCTCAGGGACAGGTGAGCATATTTTTTTTTTCTTAATCAGCCCGGAGGGAGCGATTGTTTGCCGGAATCGGATGCCTATTTGGCATCCGATTCCAGGCATCAGAAGGGAGCCGATGCTGTCCGATTTTATCGGACAACATCGGCTCCCTCAAAAATCGTAGTCTGAAAGTAGCCTTACTGGTGTTGTGTACCTGGTCTGGTTTGTTTTAGCCTACTCTTCACCCTTTTTCTGTACCTTACATTAATTACATATTTACATTTTTGTTTTAAATCTGTTTTTATTAAGGTTTTAAATTGAAAGTGAACATCATATTCAAATATTATACATTGTCATTAAACATGTATGAACATAAAGACATAAAAACATTAAAAAAAAAAAGTTAAGCAATATCCTCTTGTGTTGTCTCGTATTTTATAAATCCAAAAATAAGCTCATAGGGCGATAGGCCCAGGCATTGTATTGGGGAAAAGGCTCCTCATAACATATAACTTCTAACGCCCAGTAAAAGGGAAAAACGTTATCCCATGAGCTTATCCATAAGTCCTATATCGTCTCTCTAAACGGACCTGGGTGAGATTATATTTACTAAAACATAATTCAAGCTTTATGTATGTAGCTATCATCTCAAACCACAGAGGATTCTTCATATTACATACATTATATTTTTTTAAAAAGAAGAGAGAAAAGATAAAGAGAAAAGGGAAATGGAATGAAAAGGAATGTAGGGGAAAGAAGAAAGGAGATCGACAATGGGGAGAGAGAAAGAAAAAGTGGGGTAACCAAGTATACAACAATGGGAAAGGAAAACGAATTGAGGGATAAGGAGAACACAGAGTAGGGTAGGAGAGAAGGGCGCTTCTGCGTGACTACATCACCTCCCCTCTCTCCCCATCCCGCCCGAGCAACACCACCTCAGCTTAACAGCCATTGAGTATCAGGGGAATCGTGGAACATAATCCATTCCGACCCCGTCACATTGAACTGGGACATTCCATCAGAGTGTCCCGCCGCAAGTTCCTCCATTCTGAATATGTCCTTCATTTCAGAGTACCAATCCAGAATGGAGGGTGGTGTAGGAGTCCTCCAAAGACGGGGAATAACAGCCCTGGCAGCTGATACACAAAATCTAAGGATGTCTTTTCTGATGAGTTTAGCGGAACCTGGTCAAGATTGACAACAAGGCCACCTCAGGAGTGCCCTCAATTTGTTTCCTCGTAATCATATTGTAATTACAGAAGACCTTTTTGCAAAAAGTCTGTACCTTATGACAGGACCACAAAATGTGGATCACATCACCAACAGCAGCTTCACATCTCCAACACAAATCAGAGACATTGGGTGAGATTCTATGTAATCTGTCCGGACATAAATACCAACGGGAAAGGACTTTATAGTTTCTTTCCTGTGATGCGCATGGTAGCGCCAATAAGCGCGTGCATAGGAAACTCTTTTTACATTCCTCGTCCGACAGCTCTCTTCCCAAGTCTCTCTCCCATCCCAGCTGGAACTTGTGTTTTGTCCCTTCTGCCACCCCCTCCAGGATCATGCGATAAAGCTCTGATATAGGATGAGCCGGGGGAGAGTTTACCTAAAGAACAGAGTCTCGATAGGATATAAGTATGATCGGACTCTGCAGGAATAGGATCCCGAAGATAGGAAAGAACAGAGTTGGGCGTATTCCAACCATTGTACATCTGCTGATTGCGACCTCTGGCGTAGAACCTCTATAGAGGGTATATCCCCATGTGCAGTATCTGCCCAACTCGAATCATCCTCCACTTTCGTCCAGCCCACAAAAGCTTTTCTATCCATCTCCGGTGTAAAACATGGGTTGGAGAATAGCAGGGTTAAGGGGCTCAACAGTTTTTCACTAACTAAGGTACCAAACGTCCTACACCAGGCTTGTAAAGTAGTTTTAGATATATCAGTGAGAGTGGACATCACAGTGTCCGGTATCAAGATAACCACTGGAGATATGCAACGGCACCGGGCGGGACACCGTCCTGCTCTATATTTATCCATCTCTTTGCGTCGGCTCTGAAACACCAGTCTAACCAAGTTCTAACCAAGGATGCTGCTTGAAAATAGGCCTTGAAGTTCGGTAAACCAGTTCCGCCTCTCAACGTTGAGGCTGTAAGGGTATGTGCCCACAGGACGTTTTTGCTGAGTTTTTCCTGCGGTTTTATGGTAATTTATGCTAATTTGTTCCTGCGGTATTGATTCCCAGCAAAACCAATGTATTTCACAGAAACGCTGTGCCCACACAATGATTTTGCAAGTGTCAAGAACTGTCAAAAACCTGCGTTTTTGGTGCGGATGGGAGAGAATTGACTTGTTAATTATTTTCCTGCGTTTTTGCTAAACTCAATGGAAAAAACGCAGGAAAAACGCAGCTAAAAAAACGCAGTGAGGCTGCGTTCACACATTTGCGTATTTTGCTGCGCTTTTTGCTGTGCGCTTTTTGCCGCGTTTTTCGGCCACGCAAAAAAGCGCAACAAAATACGCAGGGGCTTTCACACACTGCGCTTTCTTTACCCCAGAAAGCGCAGTGATATCACAGAGGGGAGGAAGAATCCTGCTTCCTCCTCCCCTCCGTGACAGCTGTGACAGCCCCATTAGATTTCACAGTGTATTAATATACACTGTGAAATCTTAATTAAACAAAAGCAAGTGATTGAAAAATAAAAAAGAATGGATACTTCACCTGTCCGACGCCTTTTCCGGTGTTCGGTCTCTGGTTCCAAGTCAGAGGTGTTCTGACAGGACCTGTGGTGACGTCAGAGGGACGTTCCCGGGGCGTTCCCAGCGCTGATTAGCTGCTTGCAGTCATGTGATATGTATCACATGACCTGCGAGTGCCCGGGAACGCCCCTCTGACGTCACCACAGGTCCTGTCACAACACATCTCACTTGGAACCGGAGACCGGACAGCGGGAAAAGGCGTCGGAGGGTAAGTATTTCATTCTTTTTTGTTTTTCATACACTTGCCTCTGTTTAATTTAGATTTCACAGTGTATATTAATACACTGTGAAATCTAATGGGCGTCCACAGCTGTCACAGAGGGGAGGAGGAAGCAGGATTCTTCCTCCCCTCTGGGAGAATACGAGGAGCAGCTGCGTAAACAATTGACATATCAATTCTTTACGCAGCTGCACTTTCTCCCTGAAAACGCAGTGCATATTTTTGCGCAATGTCTGCACTGCAAAGTGAATTTCACATTCACTTTGCAGGCAGACAAAGGCACTTGCGTATTTTGAAAAGCGCACGTAAAAAAGCGCAGCAAAATACGCAATGTGTGAATGCAGCCTAAAAAGCACAAAAAATGCACATAAAACGTGCAAAAAACGCGCAAAAAACGCGCAAAAAACGCAGACAAGATCATAGCTAATCTCCTATCAAGGACTCTAGGATCCTCAGATTTTGATGCGTTCAGGACTGCTTTAAAAACGTCCTGTGGGCACATACCCTTAGAGTCTTATAACTAATTCTAGCTCTATGTCCACCCCACAGGAAACGTGTCACACTAGAGCGAAGTCTAGAGAAGAAACTGCATGGAGGCGTAGTCGGCACAGTTTGAAAAATATACAAGAAGCGGGGTAAGATATCCATACGGATCACATTGATACGGCCCCACCAGGACAGCTTCAAAATGTTATAGGCAGATAATTTCGACTCTATTTCAGTTAAAAGAGTCTGATAATTACAGGAAAAGAGGCTGGATAGGTCAGACGGAATCCGGACTCCAAGATATTTAACATTGTCAGACCGCCATTTAAATAGGAAATTAGTTTTCAATAAAGAGAGCTCAACCACGGGAAGGGAAATATTTAGTGCCTCTGACTTAGAGTAATTGACTTTGAAGTTGCTCAGAGAACTGAACAAATCAAACTCCTTCATTATGCATGGGAGAGAAACGTGAGGGTTTGTCACATATAGCAGAAGGTCATCTGCAAAGAGTGCTGTTTTATGATGCATATCTCCCACGCATATGCCAGAAATATCAGGATTTCGTCTGATGGCATTAGCCAAATGCTCCATAACAATCAATATAGTAAGGGCGATAAAGGACATCCTTGTCTAGTCCCGTTTTGGATGGCAATAGGAGACAACAAATTGCCGTTAACTCTGATTTTAGCAGAAGGAACCGAATACAGGGAGAGAATCCGAGCCAGGCATCGTGGACCCAATCCCATATGGATCAGTGCCTCCCTCATGAAGCCCCAATGGACTCTGTCAAAGGCCTTTTCTGCATCCACTGACAAGAGGCCAAGTGGGATGTTACGTTGTTTTGCTTTTTGGATCAAGAGTATAGTCCTAATTGTGTTGTCTCTTGCTTCTCGGCCTTTGACAAAGCCCACCTGATCTATGTTAATCACTGAGGGGAGCAACGGGGCTAGACGTTCTGCCAAGATCTTGGAGTAGATCTTGACATCCACGTTTAAAAGAGAGATTGGTCTATAATTAGAGGCCA
Organism: Allobates femoralis; assembly: GCA_033576535.1. Taxonomy (NCBI): domain Eukaryota; kingdom Metazoa; phylum Chordata; class Amphibia; order Anura; family Aromobatidae; genus Allobates; species Allobates femoralis. The sequence continues at coordinate 207,778,540 of JARQOC010000006.1, forward strand.
AGGCCGGATCTCTCCCTGGTTTAGGTATGACACAAATGCGCGCCTCTAAAGATTGCGGAGCAAAGCCAATTCCATCTGAAATGGAATTAAAAGTGTCCAGCATGTGAGGCATCAGCAAAGTCCGAAGGGTCTTATAGAAAATCGGAGTAAAACCATCCGGGCCTGGGCATTTAGAAAGGGGCGTGGCCTTAATAGCTTCTAATAACTCCGTTCCCGTGATTGGTGCCTCTAAAGACGCTATTGCGTCATCATTTAAAGGCGGAAGCTGGTTAGAGGAAGTGTATTCTCTAAGTTTCTTAGTAAGCTCGTCTGGGGCTAGGTCTGCATATTTGCCCTTAATGGTATAAAGCTCCTTGTAGTATTCTCTAAAGATCTCCAGGATTTCGTCCGGCCTATGTACCTCCACTCCGATCTTTACCTCTAATTTTAGGTACCCTATATACTCGAGTATAAGCCGACCCGAGTATAAGCCAAGGCCCCTAATTTTACCCTCCAAAACTAGGGAAATTTATTGACTCGAGTATAAGCCTAGGGTGAGAAATAGAACAGACCCCCATCCTGTTATATAGCCCCCCCATCCCAGTATATAGCGCCTCCCATAAGTGGTATACAGGGCCCCAGCAGTGGTATACAGGGCCCCAGCAGTGGTATACAGGGCCCAGCAGTGATCTACAGCCCCCTGCAGCAGTATACAAGCCCCCAGCAGCAGTATAAGGCCCCCTGCAGCAGTATACAGGCCCTCGCAGTATCAGGCCCCCAGCACAGTATACAGGCCCCCGCAGCAGTATACAGGCCCCCAGCAGCATATACAGGCCCCTGCAGCAGTATACAGGCCCCCAGCAGTGATACAGGCCCCTGCAGCAGTATACAGCCCCCTGCAGCAGTATACAGCCCCTTGCAGCAGTATACAGCCCCCTGCAGCAGTATACAGGCCCCCTGCAGCAGTATACAGGCCCCCTGCAGCAGTATACAGCCCCCTGCAGCAGTATACAGCCCCCTGCAGCAGTATACAGGCCCCCTGCAGCAGTATACAGGCCCCCTGCAGCAGTATACAGGCCCCCATCAGTGATCTACAACCCCCCTCCTTAGTATTTGTCCCCCAGGCTTCGGCACACATTAAAATAACAAACTTTTCATACATCACCTTTCCGGCATCTCCTGGCTGGCAGCGCCGCTCCTTCGGGCCCGGTTTCTTCCTGCTTGTGCCGGCTTCTTTTGCTGTGGCCGACGCAGCAGATGACGTCATCTGCTGCGCCCGGTCACATGATACCGGCACAAGCAGGAAGAAGCCGGGACCGGAGGAGCGGCGCTGCCAGCCAGGAGACGCCGGAAAGATGATGTATGAAGTGTTTGTTATTTTAATGTGTGCCGCAGCCTGGGGGACAAATACTAAGGAGGAGGGGGGCTGTAGATCACTGATGGGGGGGCCTGTGTAGTGCAATATGCACCACTCCCCCCGCCGCTGATGGATGGGACAAGAAGCTTGGGGTAAAAAGGTGTACAACAGTCCGCGCTGCCAGGATACCGCACATCAAAGAAAACGAGTAAACGATGTTCAATCCAATCCTTCTTTATTCTCCTACGCGTTTCGGTGCCCTCCTGGCACCTTCATCAGGGATACCTCCACCCCACCAAATCGATCTTATATATAGCAACATTCATTACAATGATTAGTGGGTGTTCCCAGTCATGTGACGTCAAAAACGTCATCAAAACAGGGAGGATTCTGCATTTTGGCGCAATTATCACAAAACATATATAATTCACATATAAACACAAATATAACATAACACAAGTATTCTAAAAAATCCGGTTATTAGAACCATGAAAAAACCGAGTAAAAATTCATGCGGAAAAGCCTGTAAAACTGGCTTAAAAAGACACATGCTGCAGCAAGGCAGAAAAAACATGTATATATTCCTTGCCTTCCCAGGGGATAGAACTGAAGGTGCTCAGGTGTTCACTTGTGTGAGTTTGCCTCATATGCTGTGCCACCTTCAGTTTACAAAGTATGTTGCTAAGGTATGTTATACTTATATGTGGATGTGTTATATTTTATTTTATTTATTTTCCAGATCACCCATAGGGGAAGAGAGAAGCATTCACATACAAGTCATCTAAAAGCAAACCTATCAATAATCTTTATTCTTAAAAAATTGGAATATAAAAGAGATATTTTAAAAAATAAATATATATAAAAAATGGATGTAAAAAATGCATAAAGAATGATTAAAAAAATTAATAAAGAATTGGTTAAAAAAGTTCATTAATAATTAAATGTTGTTTATCGCAAGTGTGATCAGGAGACTAATCCTTTTCCTAAGAAAAGGACGAAGACATGTGAGTAGAAAGAATTGGGAAGTCAAGTTGATGACAGGAGTGCCTGTTGTCATGCTTCAGATGTGTGGAGCCTCAGATTAAAAAATGGACTATCAGACCAAGACCTCTGAGTTCTATCCTGGCCCAGAAGAAAAAAGCTGTTCCACCAGGAAAAAAACACAAGGATAAAATATATAATTCCACTGGATCATCTATATCTAGCAATTATTTGCATGAAAGCTATTCTTTTCTTATTATGCGGTGTCATACCCATATTCGTCCACAAGATGGCATCTGTTAGGAGGTTGTTGCTATGGTGATACAAGGAAAAAGACCGGTACCCGGCTCTGGTGAATCTATTTGTCCGCCAGTAGGGGCGTGCGACTAGAACATTATTATAGGAAAAAGGTGAATCTTTCTCATACCGTGTCTGCTTAAATGTGAGGACAATTAATGTATGTGTATAGGAAATGTAAGTGGAGTATTATGTGTGTATCTGTCGTGTTGTAAGTAACATTTTAGATCTGAAAGTACAAAGTGCAATGTTACAGTTAGTTTACAAAGATCAGTAGATCAGTGACTATAATAAAATAAAATAAGCAAGTGCGATTTGCTTAATACTAGTGGCTACAGTGTTAACCCAGTGGGAAGCAACTACACCGAATTTGTGCAACACCAAAAATCTTGGTATGTTATATTAGTTCAGATACCAGATTAAGCCCTTTGGGTCTTAACGTATCCAATTTAAACATCCAGAATTTCTCTCTTTTTTGTAGCATCTCAAATCTATTGTTAATATGTGCTCCAATGTGATCTATAGGAGTGATCCTTATCAATGTGGGGTCTCTATTGTGATGTGTGTCAAAGTGATGTGATACACCATGTGTTCTAAAACCATTTTTCACATTAGACCGGTGCTTGTTAAGTCTCTCATGGAGAGGTCTAATTGTCCTCCCACATACTGCAAATTACATGGACATTCCAATAGGTAAATTACATATCTTGTGGTGCAGTCCATTTGGTGCTTTATTGGAAATGTCTCTTTGCTGCTAGAAGAAGTGGAGGAGGCTCTTTAGAGCCTGAAGGCGTTTAGATGGTATTGTACCTCTACCAGAGGAAGTGTCCACGCCAGAGTCCATCGCAAAGTTGAAGTCACCACCTATCAGTACAGGGCCTTCTGCGAAAACAGCCAGCTTGTTCAGAAGGGTTCGACACACCAGTGTCTGATTCCTGTTGGGAAGGTACCAATTCACAATGGTTAGAATAGAGGCGGCAACCTGTATTTTAAGAAAAATATATCTGCCTCCCTCATCTATCTCAGAGCACAATATCACGTGTGGAAATGAACAGTGTATTCCAATAGAAACCCCTTTGGACCTTGCGTTTGGATTGGAGCTATGTAACCAAGTTGAGTAGTAACGGTTTTGAATATTTGCTATTGAACCCGACTTAAAGTGGGTTTCCTGGAGTAGAACCACTTATGCTTTCTTTTTATGAAGATCATATTAAATTTGTGAACGTTTTTGGGGTACATTGAACCCCCTAACATTAAATGTATAGATGTTCAGGGAAGACATTTCCGAAGCGTCCAGATCGTGACAATCAGGCCCGGGGTTCTTTCTCTGTTTAATCCCTTTTCCCTCTTCTACTCTCTCTCTTCTCTCTCCCTTCAACAAAGGAGAAAGAAGTACTCAATCAGGCTGTATTCAATAAAAAAAATAAAAAAAAATATGCCGAGTAGGTGGTAAGTGACAGGATGGGCAGGGGGAGGCAAAGAGCGCCGGCATTAGGATGAAAAAAGAGAGAATAAAGACAAGGAAAGAAAAGAGAGGGAACTGAAAGAGAAAGAGAACACAGACAAAGACAAAAACGGAAAAGAGTGGTGACCAAAACTTGGTCTCAGTGTACTAGGGAAGTTTTCTAACTTCCACACCCGCCTGCAGAGTGAGGATCCCTTCCGTCTCTGCCTCCCCTTCGTCTGAGGCGTCTAGAATGTTGCTCCCTTGGAGGTGGCCACTGGATATTAAAGTCTGGAAGATATGGTCATTCCGTTATTGCTAAATCAAAAGCAGATATCTCGAGTTCAGCCAAAAACTCTGGAATACCGTCCGGGTGTGACATGAATATAAAGCGACCATCTCGCCTAACTTGTAGATGGAAGGGGTATCCCCAGGAGTATAGGATATCATGGTCCCGTAACACATTTAAAAGGGGACGAAGGGCTCTTCTCTTCTGTAGAGTACGACGGGAGAGATCTGCCAGGATCTGAACCGGTGAGCCTTGGAAAGATAAAGACTCGAGCTCGCGTGCACCTGCTAGCACTCTTTCTTTTGATCTGAAGTTATGAATTCTACAGACAATATCACGCAGACGAGCTCCTTCTATTGGTGGAGGTCCCAGGGACCTATGTATTCTATCAAACTCCAAAGGAGAGTCTTCTGGCATACGGCGGACTGAGTTTAGGAATCTCTGGATCATGGTATCAAGGTCTCGTGGTGACACCGGTTCTGGTATCCCTCTCACTCTAACATTATTACGACGTTCACGATTCTCCAAGTCCTCCATAGCATCGAGCATGTACTCAATACGGGATGTTTGATACGAGACCTGTTGTTCCAGAGCGCCTAGTCTCCTGTGTAGGGTATCAGAGGCGGATTCTGTGGAGGACACTCTAGTTGTAAGTTGTTGAACCTCTCCTCTTAAGGCTGATGTTTCTGCTTTGTATGAAGCTTCTAATCTGTGAACAAAGCCTTCTATCTCCTCTCTAGTCGGGATGGCTGCTATGCGAGCTTTAAAGTCCAACCAAACTGCACTGTCAGGAGACCATTGGTCATGGGTTGTGAGGTGTGCAGGTGGGAAAGCAGGAACCATGTATCTTGGTGAGGGTTCAGAGGTTACCGCTCGTGTAGTAAATGCGGCTGGACCTGATGCAGGGTTTGCTAAACATTGGAGATTCTGATTGTTCCCCTCTGCTGTTGATGTATGCCTTATGGTGTACTCCGTGTCTCTCTTTTTTTGTGAAAAGTCTGTCTGTATTGGGGGTCTCGCATAAGACTGGTGGGCTGCACACATGGATCCAGGGGGACCTTTATATCAGTGATCCGCTGGGTATAAGTTGTCTGGATCTAAGGGTGAGGCGCTGGGACTGTCTCTTGCCTCTCCCCACACAGAGGCCAGCACCACATCCCCCTCCACATCTACCTCCATTCCCCCTGGATCTCCGCCATGTGCTCCCTCACCTCCTGGGTCTCCGCCTCTCTCCTCTGCCTATGAGGCCCGCTGTGTCGCTGGGGCTTTCACAACCTGTAACTCCGCAGCAGCAGAGTGTGGATTACGGTCCGTTCCTTCTCCATGTAGCAGTGTAGCTTCTCTGAGCAGAGGGGGACTCACATTCATCTCTGCGTTCAGCGGTGCGGCTGCTGTACGCTGGTCGCAGCTCCCGCCCGCGGCCCCCGCCATCTTAGGTGTAGATTGGCGCCGTCCCGTGCTTCTGAGATAACGGGTGATACTCACGGCTGGGATCGCCGTGGAGCCCGTGGTTTGCTGGGGCTGAGTGCTCCTTTTCGGCATATGGGGCTGATTGTGGCTTAATACGCTGTTTTTGTCCGGTCTTTCACAGCATGTGGGGCAGTAGACGAGCTGTTAGCCTCCTCTTCCCTCCATGGCCAGGACATGCCCCCCACATATTTACATTTTTAAACATATTTACATTTTTCCTATGTTTTATACTCTATTGCCTGTACCTTAGTGGTGGTTGTCCCAAGTTGCTGAATGAAGAATGGCAGGTGCACCGATTGCAGGATTCTCTGGTTCCGGTACAACGGGTGGTTCTTCTACTCTTGGCGTCTCTACTGCTGGTGGGAACATCAAAGTTGGAATTAGGTATGTACCTTCTATTTGAGGCCAATCTGCTGGTAATTCTCCGAGTGTTTGGATTGTCTTTGGCTTCTCTTTCTCAGGTTCTGGATAAGGTACATCTTCTTCTGGTTGTAACTGTTGAGGCACTTCTTCAAATGATCCCTGGACACTGTTGCTGTTGTTTTGCCATGGTCTTTGCTGATGACACAGCTTTTGGTCTTCTGGTTATCAAATTCAGATGGTAATACAGTGTATGGTTCTTTTTCCCATTGATCATCTAGTTTGTGCATTCTTCTTTTTCTTTTCAAAACCAATTCACCTGGTGTTAAGGGCGTTCCTAGCGCACTTTTGTTAAAGTTGGTTTCTTGTTTTTCTCTAGATTTTTCCAGACTTCTCTCAACGCATTCTTGTATTTTCTGGTATTGTTCTTTCCTACGAGTATCCCAATCTGCATCTGTAGTATCTGCTTCAGAAACTACTATTTCAAAGTCTACTGGCAATTTTCCTGGTCTTGCTCTCATGAGGTATGCAGGGGTACAATTTGTTGAGTTTACAGGGATGTTGTTGTAGATGTCAACTAGATCTGGTAATTTCTCTTGCCATTGGTTTCATTCTTCTAGTAGGCAGAGTTTTCAGTAATTCAATTTCCATTTTTGCAGGATCTTCAGAAAGGGGTTTAAAGTCTATGGGAGAGGTGTTAACCTGCCAGGATTGGATTGCAGGCTCTGCAGGCACTGGATCCCTTAACACTGTTATTGCACGATCTTTTAAGTCATTAAAGTTCACAGTTGGATGATCCAAGACCCACATGTGTACCTGATGGCGGTGGTAGTGTGACCTCAATCCTTCTGTGAACCGCTCTGCAAGCATTTTATCCTCTTCTAGCACACTTGCTGGGTCTACCTGCTTTAAGGACCGGAGTGCCCTTGTAAACAGAAGGCATAGTCTCTGATGGTATCCTGTGGTCTCTGCTTGCACTGGTAGAACAGCATCCTCAATTCAGACTGTGTGTGTTTTTCAAAAACAACTTTGAGTTTGTCAAACTCTTTAGCAGCAGAGTCCCTGTCAGCATCACTCCAGGACTCAACCTCCAGCTCCGCTGCGCCTGTTAATTGTCCCAGTACAACGGTAGCTCGCTGCATTTCTGTCATTGTATACATGTCCAGCATTGCACACATCTTTTGTTTGAAGACTGCTAGGGTACCAGGTTTTCCTTCATATGTTGGCAACCATTTTGCGCCCGGTATGTACGGCAAGGCTATCGGCATTATCGGGGCCACTGCTCTGGGTGCTGCATTCTGGGCATTCCTCTGTCAGGGACTTGTGCGTCATCCGAGTCACTCATGATGGGTCCCCCATAGTTAATCGCTGCCAGCCGGTGAGGCAAAAATAAACTTTTCCGGTCGTCGGCGGCTCTGCAGGGGGAGTGGAGCACCTCGGGTCTTTCCGGAACTGGGTACTGCGCTTCGCTGATCTCCGGCAGAGTGAAGGGGCAGGGCTTCTCTTCGCGCTCTTTCAGCCGCGCAGCCGCGATCCTCTTTCTGCTCTGTGGCACAGTACAATTTCTGTGGCGGAGTAATGGCGGCCCGATTTTACAGTTCACAAACAGTTAATAAAGTTCAATGCTAGGCACACAGTACCCGGTTTTACCGGGCACGGGATTCTGTTCGTGACGCCAGGTTGAGGCGGTCGACAGGGTAGGGGGTACTCGGGTACCGGGGCTGATGGCGACTTGGATGGGGGATCATGGCTGGTCGGTCCCCGCTCCTGTGCCCTGGACCCTCAATGGCGGGGAATGGTGGGGGATAAGGGAATTGGTTACGTGACGACACCTGTGGTACCTGGTAACGGGTATACCAGCGCTGCGGCCGGCCGCTGATGTGATGGAGGTGCAGTTTAGTGTAGTACAGCTCCCCACAGGTGGAGCTTTACCTCAGGCAGTGGGGATGGATGAGGGGAGTCGTAGTCGCGTCTCTGCAGTCAATGCGGTGAATAGTGGTGGTTAAGCAGGCACATACACACACAGTGGTCTTTGTTTCAGTACCTTTTACTGGTGACAGGGTAACAGGTACAGTCCAGAGAAGCAACCAGGTCCCTGGTGCAATTTGGGACTTTCACCTTACAAAGCTGTGAGGCCTCCTCTGTGTACGGTGGTTTGGGGTAAGTCCTGCCTGCGACTGAACTCACCGCTCCTTCTCCCTCTCAAGGCTATACTCTATCACTGACAATGAGGTCCTTCTGTGGGGTCCCTATTCCTCCTTTGGCCCCTGGTCCTGTGTTTGGTCAGTTTGAGTGTCTCTTAATTTACCTATGGGGGATTTGGTCTTCCTGGTCCTTCTGGGCTTTTACTGCTACAATGGATGCTGGCAGCGTCGGACTCCGGTGTCCGGGTGTACTAAAGGGAAACTTTGTCTGTTCCCTTCTTTAATTCTCCTACTCCTCCACTGGCCTACGACCCTCTCCCAAGGGTGCAGCACAGCTAGTTCAGTGTTCCCTGGTCCTGGATCTTCCCAGCGACCAGCTCCTCACTCCTGCTCTCTTCACTGTCTGGAACTAACTGCACTAACTGGACTACTGACTCCTCCCCTCAGGCCTGGATCTTTTAAAGGGTATCTGGCTTAAGGCAGCCAGTAGAGCACCCCCTTCAGGTCTGGGGTGGAAGATGTTGTGTGCTGTGTGTACCAAGGTGTAAATCCCTCCTTGTACCGGTGGATCCTGTGGCAATCCCCTGCAGGGGTGCCACATTAGAGCCCTCATGAAAGTACAGCCCATTAAAAATTATGGGCATAACCCCATAATAAGTAGACATTCCCACAGCAGGACACTATTGGGTAACAGGGTACACAGTGCAAAATCATATACAGTAACAGTCATATTTGTACACAGAGAGCCCTGTACAGTAGTTGTAATCAATTATAAAAGCACCCCTAGAATGGTAAAGTAATTTAGGGTAACTATTAAATCATAGAACCCTGTGGGAAATATTGGGGCCACTGGTGGAATCTAATACAGCACTATATAGCCCATATAGCTGGTAGTCACATGGGGAAGGAATCAGAAGGTACGCAGGCTCTGAAGATACAATACCCATAGCTGGAGAGTCTGGAGTGTGGGCAGCAGGGACAATCCCAACATGTGTCGCCACTTCCGTGGCTTCGTCAGGAGCAGTGTTTGTGGGACCATCAAGGCTTTAAATACCTGTATATCAGGTGTCCTGTGTCACTGGGCGCAGCCATTGTGATCATGACGTTATGGCCGGCGCATGCGCAGTCAGTGTTGGCGGTGAATGGGCAGGGAGTGGGCGGGCTCAAGATATTATCGGTAATGGGCAAATTGATTGGATGTGCTCCCCGCTATCTCAGCAGCCGGTAGGCTGTGAGTGTGTCTATGTGGGGATGTGAATAATATTAACCCCTCCAGGCTGTGTGTGCCTGCTTAAGCAAGGAGTATTTAGCATAATGAGTGTTCAGACTGTACAAAGGAGACAATGTATCCCTATTGGGGATGTGCATAGTAATAAACCCTTCCAGGCTGTGTATACCTGCTTAAGCAAGGAGAGTATTGAAGAAGGTGAACCGCAGCCAGGGTATTCAGGATGTGCTAAGGAGATAATATATCTCTAGCTAGTAGTCACAGGGAGTGTCTCCTAAATGTGGGAAGTCCGAGGGAACAAGTATAATGTGATGTTATTGGTGTATGGAAGCCATTATTGATGGCCATGGATGGATAATGCAGGATAGATGGATCTAGGGAGATCCATTCTCCACTATAGGAACCTCTATGTATACGCATTTAGTTGGTAAGGTGCGGGATAGGGTACAATGGGGTAGATAAAGAGGCTGCTAGTCTGGGTTGTCATAGCCCAGGTCTTGTACAATCCATTAGGTGGTGTCTCTGTCTCTTTTACTGAGACCCTAGTTATCAGCGTTCCAGCAGTGGTATTATGGGCCCTGATAATAGGTGCAACAGTCAGAACAGTGGAGCTTAGGGTTGTGGTTATGTATAGCGACGGCTGGCCAGCCTTCATCCCGGCACCACTGTGTCCTCCTGTGTCACCATTGTAGTATACACAGTTTCCCATCCCACTGTTACCAATGCCCCATCAGTTGGAAGTTGGAGTCAGTACCAGCAGGTAGTATTAAATATGTAACAAAATTGTTTTGAAAAAGTGGGGTGTTTTTCAGCAGGAGAACAGTAAACAGATTGATTTGGGGGTCCCAGTACCGTCTGATGTTCAAAAGTTCAGTTAGGTTGCAGGATACCTGGAAAATTAGTCCACTGCTAATAATCCTCAGTCCTGTAGTCTTTATATATGTGAGCTCCAAAGATCAAGATGATTCTTCGGGTGGTGAATGGTCTGTGTCTTTGTTGTATCATCATGATGACGAGCCAAAGCATTCCAATTCATATGTTAGTTATCCTTATACTTGGCATGAATATACGGTGTGTTGGTAGTTCATCTGGCCCTGTCGCTGGAAGGAGTATAGTGGATCCATGTTGTCAGCGATGGACTGTCATTCTGATGTGATGGGCTGTAGGTGAGGTGGCAGTATATAGGAAAAAGCGGCAGTCCATAAGGTGCGATATGAAGTAAAAAGGTATGATAAAATGAGCGCTAGGGACAGAAACAGGCACTGGGCTCTTATCGATTATTACCTTTCAAATTTATTGTGAACAGTAGAAGTTATAGGTCTCCTCGCCACAACATGTTTCGACACTGAAGGTGTCTTTCTCAAGTGTATGTCAGACCCATAGTAAAATTCCCCTTTTAAAAAGTCCATAAGGTGCGGTATACTTCAGCTGGGGAAGGACGTCATTAGATGGTGGAAAACGAGCTGGAGAAAGAAAGGCAGTGTTAAGTGTCAGGCCTTATAAGCATAAAGCTGTCCTAAACGTTACTTGGAAATGAGAATCATATCATCATTTATTCACCCAAGAATCCTGTGAAGAGGAGCTTCTCATTAATCCCATTGGGGTTTACAGAATCAAGTTTGTAGATCCATCTGGATTCAACCAGTAGGAGTTTTTTTTCGAAAGTACTCCGTCCGTCCTGAACCCTTAATCTTTTGTAACCCCACAACCCCCACACAGTTGCTTCTACCTCCATGGAAGTCAAGGAAGTGGTTGGCAATGGGTGTCAGAGGATTTCCCTTCTCCCGGTCTGTCGCTGCCGTGTTGATGGTAGATATATGCTTTTGAATCCTCCATCTCAGTTCCTGCGAAGTTTAGCCAACATATAGTTTAGGGCATGGACAAGACATCACATGGATTACATTCTGGGTTTTGCAATTGATGTAATCAGTCAGTCTGAAGGATCTTCTGTTTATAGGGTGTGTGAAGTGAATGCTTTGTGATATTGGTCTACTAGGCCTTGCTTCCACCTAGCCAGAATCCTACTCCACACTGATGAGGGGCAACACCCCGAAACAGCTGTCTGTGGATGGATACCTGGCCTTGGTATTCCTTGTCATATCTCTAAGCTTGTAAAAGAGCTGGATATTGACTAAAAGGGCCACTTAATATGGTGGTTATGGTGTTCTCCGTGAGGAGCCACCCCTTGGCTGGGTCCTTCCCTAGAGGGATATCTGGCTAGTCCTGTGTTTGAGACTCCTAACCAAGGCTGCACAGACTCTATTTGCATATTCACAATGCTAGCCATTATTGCTCTACCCGGTGGTATGATAGTATTTTTGTGCACTTTGGGTAGTAAATAGAAAGTGGGGGTGGTCTGATTTTTGACCTTAATGAGCTCTTTTTCTTGTAACGAGATGACACCAGCCGTCTGTGCTGCTTTTAGGAGTCTGTCTAGTTTGTTAGAAAAAACAGAGGTAGGATTGGAGGGTAGTGTTGTATAGAACCTTCGGTTGTATAGTTGTCTATGGGCTTCCTCCAGGTACATCTGTGTGGGCCACAAGACTACATTCCCCCTTCATCTGCTTCTTTTCTAAGAAAAGCAGAATTGGTGAACAGCTTCCTCAGTGCTTTGGTGTCAGCTAGGGTGAGATTGCTATGACCCTTACCAACCAGTTGGTCAAAGAAAATTTTTGACATTTGGGATCAGGGCAAAAGAAGGTGTTACCTGTGATTTGTTGCGGTGAGGAAATTTGCGGCATCCCAGAGAGTGGTCGAATTAATGTTAGTAGATCCCTCTTAATGTTAGTAGATCCCTCATGACTGTTTGTCCTGTGGTAGAAACTGTGCCAGGTCTCTTTTGTGGTGGATCATTTTCAAGGTGAGTTTTCTACAGAAAAGATACAAATCCTTTACCAAGTTGAATTTGTCTAACTGTTGAGAAGGGGAGAATGTGAGGCCGCGCTCGAGTACTGAAAGCTCAATGTCTGAGAGGATGTAATCAGACAAATGAATTACCTGTAGTTTGTGGGAGCTTCTTGAATTTTCGGTGTTTGGTAGGTTGGCACTGGGATATATTAGTGCAGTCTCCTCCTCCCCATTCGTGGGTAAGGAGCTTTCGGGGCTTTGGGTCTCGGGGTTTGTGGTTTGGCTCCTCCGCTTCCCCCTGGTGGGAGACATGCCATGGGTCCCTTTTGGGCCCCTGTCCCTACGGCACCTCCGACTGCCCCTTCCGCCCCTTCTGGTCCTGTATCTGAGTAGCTGCTGCCTACCCCTAAAAAAACTGTCAGAGGTGTCTGTGTTGGTATCCTGATTATCTAATGGGGGAACAATAGGGGTGGAAACTGAGATAGGGGATAGGGTTGGTACATTTGGGTGAGGTTGTCTTGGAGTTTTGCCTCCACAAGGGTTGCCCCGGTGGCTCCACTTAAAGGCTGTACCCTGTGAGAAGTCTATACGATCTCTAATGAACTTGTGTCTTCTTTTCTCGATAATTTCCCCCTCGTATTTGTCGAGAATGTCCTTAAGTTTGTTTTTAAGGGCTTCAATGGCTATGGTATCCCCAGTGTTCGTGAGTTTGGTCTCAAGATCTCTTATCTTGTTTTTCTGTATGTTCCAATAGTTCACGATCATGCTCTAAGAGCATTTGTATAATAATAGTGGAACATTTGAGGAGGCCTTGCTCCCAGACAATCTTAAAGTCCAGTGAAGGTTCCCAAGCTGGGAATATGGACACCCTAAGCCCCCTAAGGAACAATGTTAGATTAGAGATATTCTTCAAGTCATATAACGTTCCACCACGTTCATATGCCAGCCCAGTGGCGTATCTAGGGGGGTGCAGCCGGATCCTTTGCCCCAGGCGCAACTCAGAGAGGGCGCCGCCGCTAGCGCCATCATCAGGCGTCCGGCGGCACTGCAGCGCCGGCGCTAATCTCCTCCGCTCCGCCTACCCTGCAAATTGTCTGTGCACGGCCGGCGCTGCACGTGCACAATTGAACCCCTGCCCTGCTGGTCCGCGCCGCCCCCTGACAGCAGTTCCCAACCCCGGCCCCGGCTCACTGCGTGCGGCGCGCGCGCGTACAGTCTGAGAGAAGATAAGAAGAGGAGCTGCTCCTGCCCTGCCTGCCTCCTCCTAACTGTGAGTCGTCGCGTCCTGCCTGGATTTTCGTGAATAATGTCATTAAATTGTAAAAACCTAAAACAGGCTGAGGCATAGGGGGTTGGGGGCGTCTGTCCTGGGCTGGGAGGGAGAGTTATGAGGTCACAGTTGTATATATGTATATAATACATCAGGCAGGCACACTCACACTATGAAGTGTATATATGTATACATCAGACAGGCACACACACACTATGAGGTACATTATATACCTCATAGTGTGTGCCTGCCTGACAGTGGCGTAACATTCACGGTCGCAGGGGTCGCGGCTGCGACGGGGCCCGGGCCTATAGGGGGCCCGGCGCCCGTGTAGCCAGCCGCCCCCTGCGCCGCGCGATTCCAGCGCTCTGCGCCCGGCGATCCCAGCGCCAGCGCCGGGCGCAGCACACACCGCCGCATAGAGTAAGGAAGCTGTCCGGCAGGCGGCCACATCCTATTCCTTCCCAGCAGGTCAGGTGCCCAGGGACTTGCGCGGGGCTCCGCCCCCTCCTCAGTCTCCTGCCCGGTGTCCCGGTAGCCATGTGTTTCGTCCTGGCCGCTCATTGAAGAGAAGGAGAGCGGAGGACAATGGTGAGAGGAGAAGGAGGTGAGCTGGGGACACAGGGGAACGGGGCACACAGAACGGGGGACAGAGGAAGAGGAGAGCTGTGGACACGGGAAACAGGAGGAGGAGAGCTGGGAATGGGGACACAGGAGGAGGAGAGCAGGGTAAAGAAGGACGGAGGACACAGGAGGAGGAGAGCAGGTGACAGAAGAACGGAGGACACAGGAGGAGGAGAGCGGGGCACACAGGAGGAGGAGAGCAGGAGACAGAAGAATAGAGGACACAGTAGGAGTAGAGCAGGGGACAGAGGAGAACTGGGGACACAGGAGAATGGGTACAGAGGAGGACGACAGCTGGGGACACAGGAGAACTGGGGACACAGTAGGAGGAGAGCAGGGGACAGAGGAGAACTGGGGACACAGGAGAATGGGGACAGAGGAGGACGACAGCTGGGGACACAGGAGAACTGGGGACACAGTAGGAGGAGAGCAGGGGACAGAGGAGAACTGGGGACACAGGAGAATGGGGACAGAGGAGGACGACAGCTGGGGACACAGGAGAACTGGGGACACAGTAGGAGGAGAGCAGGGGACAGAGGAGAACTGGGGACACAGGAGAATGGGGACAGAGGAGGACGACAGCTGGGGACACAGGAGAACTGGGGACACAGGAGGAGGAGAGCTGGGGACACAGGAGAACGGGGGACACCGTAGGAGGAGAGCAGGGGACAGAGGAGAACTGGGGACACAGGAGAATGGGGACAGAGGAGGACGACAGCTGGGGACACAGGAGAACTGGGGACACAGGAGGAGGAGAGCTGGGGACACAGGAGAGCAGAGGACACAGGAGGAGGAAAGCAGGGGACACAGGAGGAGGAGAGCGGTGGACACAGGAGGGGGAGAGCTGAAGACACAGGAGGATGACAGCAGGGGACAGAAGAACGGAGGACACAGGAGGAGGAAAGCGGCGGACACAGGAGGAGGAGAGCTGGGGACACAGGAGGAGGAGAGCAGGGGACAGAAGAACGGAGGACACAGGAGGAGGAGAGCTGGGGACAGAAGAACGGAGGACACAGGAGGAGGAGAGCAGGGGCCAGAAGAACGGAGGACACAGGAGGAGGAGAGCAGGGGACACAGGAGGAAGAAAGCGGGGGACACAGGAGGAGGAGAGCGGCGGACACAGGAGGGGGAGAGCTGAAGACACAGGAGAAGGAGAGCTGGGGACAGGAGAGCGGGGGACACAGGAGGAGGAGAGCTGGGGACAGAAGAATAGAGAACACAGGAAGAGGAGAGTGGGGGACACAGGAGGAGGAGAGCAGGGGACAGAAGAACAGAGGAGGAGGAGAGCTGGGGACACAGGAGAACGGGGGACACTGGAGGAGGAGAGCGGGGGACACAGGAGGAGGAGAGCAGGGGACAGAAGAACAGGACACAGGAGGAGGAGAGTGGGGGACACAGGAGGAGAGCAGGAGACAGAAGTACGGAGGACACAGGAGGAGGAGAGCGAAGGACACAGGAGGAGGAGAGCTGGGGACACAGGAGGAGGAGAGCAGGGGACAGAAGAATAGAGGACACAGGAGGAGGAGAGCGGGGGACACAGGAGGAGGAGAGCGGGGGACACAGGAGGGCGAGAGCTGGGGACACAGGAGGACGAGAGCTGGGGACAGAAGAACGGAGGACACAGGAGGAGGAGAGCAGGGGCCAGAAGAACGGAGGACACAGGAGGAGGAGAGCAGGGGACACAGGAGGAAGAAAGCGGGGGACACAGGAGGAGGAGAGCGGCGGACACAGGAGGGGGAGAGCTGAAGACACAGGAGAAGGAGAGCTGGGGACAGGAGAGTGGGGGACACTGGAGGAAGAGAGCAGGGGACAGAAGAACAGAGGACAGAGGAGGAGGAGAGCTGGGGACACAGGAGAACGGGGGACACTGGAGGAGGAGAGCGGGGGACACAGGAGAATGGGTGTCAGAGAAGGAGGAGAGCTGGGGACAGAGGAGGAGGAGAGCTGGGGACACAGGAGAATGGGTGACACTGGAGGAGGAGAGCGGGGGACACACAGGAGAATGGGGGACAGAGGAGGAGGAGAGCAGGGGACACACAGGAGAATGGGGGACACTGGAGGAGGAGAGTGGGGAATACAGGATAATGGGGAACAAAGGAGGAGGAGAGCTGGGGACAGAAGACCGTAAACACAGGAGGAGGAGAGAGGGGGACACAGGAGGACGGGGGACGCAGGAGGAGGAGAGTGGGGGACACAGGAGAATGGGGACAGAGGAGGAGAGCTGGGGACACAGGAGAACGGGGGACACTGGAGGAGGAGAGCGGGGGACACAGGAGAATGGGTGTCAGAGAAGGAGGAGAGCTGGGGACAGAGGAGGAGGAGAGCTGGGGACACAGGAGAATGGGTGACACTGGAGGAGGAGAGCGGGGGACACACAGGAGAATGGGGGACAGAGGAGGAGGAGAGCAGGGGACACACAGGAGAATGGGGGACACTGGAGGAGGAGAGTGGGGAATACAGGATAATGGGGAACAAAGGAGGAGGAGAGCTGGGGACAGAAGACCGTAAACACAGGAGGAGGAGAGAGGGGGACACAGGAGGACGGGGGACGCAGGAGGAGGAGAGTGGGGGACACAGGAGAATGGGGACAGAGGAGGAGAGCTGGGGACACAGGAGGAGGAGAGCAGGGGACACTAAAGAAGGAGAGCAGAAGACTCCACTACTGGAATAGGCTAACATGTGGGATGACACTGGGTTTTGGAATGAGTCTACAGTTATGTGCAGTTCTCACTAATCCTAATTTTCAGATCCCGGTAGGGCTGCATATATAAGGCTGTGTGCTGATGATAAGGATACGCAGTGGTTTGGACGCAGCATCTTCTTGCTGCATTCAAAACCACTGCGTAATACAGTATAAGCATAGTGGATGGGATTTGTAGAAATCCCATCCTGACTATGCATAACCCGACCACAGCGTTCTGACAACTGCAGTGTGGGTGTTCGCTCCTCACCATCTCCGCAGCATGTTAATTTCATGCTTCGGAGTCAGAAGCGGTTCCAATCGGGTGACAGCAGGGAGAAGCCGCCCTGCACCTGCCACACATGGTGAGTACAGGGCGGCTGCTGTCTCCCTGCGGGCACCCGCGGCTTCACTCAGGTCCGGAGGAGCTGCGTCCAACACGTAGCTCTTCCAGACCGTGAGCACATAGCCTTAGGCTGCATATATAGCACAATATATAGAGAGATATAAGGCTGCACTACATGGAGAGCTATGAGGCTGCATATATAAGGCTGCAATATATGAGGTTGTACTATAAGGATAGCTATGAGGCTGCATATATAAGGCTGTACTATAGAGGCTGCACTACATGGAGAACTGAACCTGCGTTATACTATATGGAGGACTGTGAGGTTGCATTATACTATATGGAGGGCTGTGAGGCTGCATTATACTATATGGAGGCCTGTGAGGCTGTATTATACTATATGGAGGTCTATGAGGCTACTATATGTAGGATAGTGGGGGTACATTATAATAATTGGATGACTATTGGGGCTACCTTATGAATGGGGGACTATGAGATGCATTATAATACATGGAGGACTATGGGGGTATATTGTGACATATAGAGGAATATGGGGATGCATTATAATAATGGGATGGGCTATATTCCAGTAGGAGGGCCATATATAGCAGGGGTCAATTTGTGAATCTTTATAGATCTTAGAATGTTACATGGGGCCCAAACTTCTGACCAATATGTGCTCGCGCGGGGGGGTAAGAGGGGGGGCCCAGGTCTGAATTTCGCACCGGGGCCCTCCAGACTCTAGTTACGCCACTGCTGCCTGATGTATACATATATACACTTCATAGTGTGCCTGCCTGGTGTATGCATATATACACCTCATAGTGTGTGCCTGCCTGGTGTACACATATATACACCTCATAGTGTGTGCCTGCCTGATGATATATACCGTATATATATGTATATATCATCAGGCAGGCACACACTATGAGGTGTATATGTATACATCAGGCAGGCACACACTATGAGGTGTATATATGTATACATCAGGCAGGCACACACTATGAGGTGTATATATGTATACATCAGGCAGGCACACACTATGAGGTATATAAAAATTGGCGGCGGTGGTGGTGGGGGGGGGGGTGTGTGTGGGGGGGCGCCAAAATAAATCTTTGCCCCAGGTGCCAGAAAACCTAGTTACACCTCTGTGCCAGCCTTATGACAGTTAATGAGTTTTTTGCTCAGGGCCGCAAGGGACGACTCGGGGGGTGGGAGAGGGGGTTGAGGGGAATCAGTAGAACTGAAGATACTTGTGGATTGTGCCCTCCAGAGAGCCTCTCTCGTATTCCACTTCATCCGCCTGAAACACAGGGTATAAGACTATAGGGATAAAGTAATACTTGGAAAGATCGGATCCAAAAATTTATAGAGTTATAACCAGGACTGCTTACCCAATATGGAAGCGTGCTGCTCACAGAGAAGAGAACCCCCAGAATGATGGGGTTCAAGTAACCGAGTGATGAGAAATGTGCGAGCGTACTGCCTGGTATGAAGAGAACTTGTGTGTAGCAGCACAGAAGCAGTGTAACTACCCATGTCTCCCCAAAAATAGGGCGCCCCCGAAAGTAAGGCATGCTTGGGGGGGGCGCCCTACCTCCTAATATAAGGCACCCCCCGATTTTAAGGCGTACCTTGCGGTGCACTGCGGTGGCCCCCGCTCTCCAGTGGTCCCCGCTCTCTGGTGGCCCCCCGCTCTCCTGATTCCCTCTGTAGCTGCTGATCTCCGCCCAGGTCAGGAGCCCTGCGTCAATTACAGTGCAGGAACCGTGAGCCAATTACAGCCCAGGAACCGCAAGCCAATCCGCGGCCAGCTGACGTCGTGCATGACCTCTGATTGGCTTGCGGTTCCTGGGCTGTGATTGGCTCACGGTTCCAGAGCTGTAATTGGCGCAGGGCTCCTGACCTGGGCGGAGATCGGCAGCTACAGCGGGAATCCGGAGAGCAGAGGCCACCGGGGAGAGTGCGGACACCGGAGATCGGAGGCCACCGGGGAGCGGGGAGAGCGTGGACACCAGAGAGCGAAGGCCACCGGAAAGCTTGGACCGGTAAAAAAACTGTTTGTGTGTATGGGTATGTGTGTATGGTTATATGTGTGTGTGTATGGGTATGTATGGGTGTGTGGGGTCTGTGGTGTGTATGTGTGTGTGTGTATGGGTGTGTGGTGTGTGTGTATTGTGTGTGTATGGGAGGCTGCAGTGGGATGTAGGGCAGTGTTTCCCAACTCCAATCCTCAAGGCACACCAACAGGTCATGTTTTCAGGATTTCCTTATCATTAGACAGATGATGGAATTATCCCCTGTACAAGTGATTAAATTATCACCTATGCAATCCTAAGGAAATCCTGAAAACATGACCTGTTGGTGTGCCTTGAGGACTGGAGTTGGGAAACACTGATGTAGGGTATATAAGACACTCCCCCGAAAATAAGACATGGTCCATCTTTGGGACCAAAAAAAAAGATAAGACAGTGTCTTATTTTCGGGAAACACGGTATGAAAATGCGAGGAAGGAGCTTCTGTATAAAAGTGCGCACAACTAATTGCAAGTGAAGAAGTTACATTTATTATTGCGTGAAAAACAGGAAACCTTGATGGATTTTAAAAATAATTAAAACCATACACCTTTTGCCTCACAAAACATATGCAAAATAACCAGAGCCTTAATGGGCAGTAGTAGTAGGGGTTCAATAAACACACCTTTTACATGGAGCAATGCTTGTTGGTCAGAAATGAGGTTAATCCCTAGGGAATTATTAAGAACTAGATGGTGGCCCGATTCTAACGCATCGGGTATTCTAGAATATGTATGTAGTTGACATACTGTGACTGACAGAACTTGTTCAGTCAAAATGAGTGAACTAAACCGCTCCTCCTGTCATCGCCACTCCGTCTCTCCTCCTGTCCCCACTCCTCCTTTCACCGCTCCTCCATCTCTCCTCCTGTCCCCACTCCTCCTGTCACTGTGGCGCCTCTCTGGCTAGACGCCACAAGGAAGTACTACACTGTGACAATAAATGTGTTTTCCCCTGTAAGTTGTCAGTTCAGGGTTTAACCTGTGGAGTCTGTACTTGCACATATTTAGGACTAGGCCACTTAGAATAGGGGGACCGGTAATTTAGTAGATCCCAAAAGGGGGTGGAGCCTAGGGTCCTCCTGTCCCTGCTCCTCTGTCTCTCCTCCTGTCCCCACTCCTCCAGTTCCCGCTCCTCCGTCTCTCCTCCTGTCACCACTCTTCCTGTCCCCGCTATTTCTGTTCTCGCTGCTCCGTCTCACTTCCTGTCACCGCTCCTCATGTCACCGCTCCTCCATCTCTCCTAGTGTCACCGCTCCTCCTGTCCCCGCTCCTCCATCTCTCTTCCTGTCACCGGTTCTCATGTCACCTCTCCTCCATCTCTCCTCCTGTCACCGCTCCTCTGTCTCTCCTCCTGTCCCAGCTCATCCGTCTCTCCTCCTGTCCCCGCTCCTCCATCTCTCTTCCTGTCACCGGTTCTCATGTCACCTCTCCTCCATCTCCCCTCCTGTCACCGCTCCTCCGTCTCTCCTCCTGTCCCGGCTCCTCCGTCTCTCCTCCTGTCCCAGCTCCTCTTGTTCTCGCTCCTCCGTCCCTCTTCCTGTCCCTGCTCCTCCTGTCCCCGCTCCTCCGTCTCTCCTCCTGCTCCGTGCTCCTCCTGCCTCATGCTCCTCCTGCCCCCCGCTCCTCCTGTCACCGTTCCTCTGTCTCTCCTCCTGTCAGCGCTCCTCCTTTCCCTGCTCCTCCGTCTCTCCTCTTTTCTCTGCCCCTTCTCCTGCCCCCCGCTCCTCCGTCTCTCCTCCTGCCCCGTGCTCTTCCTGCCCCCGCTCCTCCTCTTCCGCATTCCTCCTGCCCCCCACTCCTCCTGTCACCACTCATCTGTCTCTCCTCCTGCCCCCTCCGCTCCTCCTGGGACTGGGGTACTCGGTGCCGGACCGGACGGTAGTGGGGATGTCACAGGTGGCTTGGTCCGGACCGTGTCCCTGGCTCGGCAATGAAGGGGAATTATTTACAAGGGGATTGTCACGGGTGACGCCACCCACTTGGTGCGGCCAGAGATGGGGCCGCCGCTGCTGCAGAACCTCCGGGGGTGATGGAGTGGCAGCGGAGATGGTATAGTTCCAGTGGGAAGAACTGTATCCCCCGGGGCTGTAAGGAGTTAAGTCTCTGGTGCAGGTGTAATTGTAGCACACTTACTTTGCTGGCTGCAGGGATCTCTCCTCCTGGCTGGTGCTGACAGGCTGGATCTGTATGAGGGAGAATGGTGTGCAGATAGAGGCAGACAAGAGAGGCAATTCAGAGTTTTCCAGAGCTTTACTCGTTGTTTCCTTCAAGCAGTTTACAAGTCATTTGCAGTTGGTACACAGTTCAAGTTCACGGGTTCTTTCTGCTTCTGCAGCCAGGCCTCTCTCCCTATGACCCCTCACACAGTCTTTAGTGTCCCTTTCCGGGCTGTTGCATTCTCTTTCTCTGTGTTGTGCGACACTGGACAGTATGGCGGTGACTCAGGCTTCTGTGAGTCCTAGTACGTCACTGAGCTGCCTGTCCTTTGGGTTAGGGATCTCAATCTGGAACTCAGACCCCTCGTCGTGTTGTCTGGGGATGCCGGGTAAACTACGGTCCCCTTTAGAGCCGACACTCTACTTTAGCCCAGCCTCCAGTAGTCCTCAGCACGAGGCTCTACCAGGCTCCTTCTCTCTGTTTCTTCTAGTATACTAGGAGGGCTACTCCGCCTGCAGTTGGTTGCTTTAGCTGTGTTTCTAGGGCCCCGGGTTACACCGTCCCTCTCGGCTCTCTCACACTCCTGGGGATCTGACTCTGGATGGGCTTTCTCTCTCCTCTGGCTCGCACTGGCTCAGTACAGATTCTGCGCTCCGTCTGTCTTCACTCTTCCAGGCAGTGTGGCTCTCTACTGCTCAGCTTCAGCTCAACCTGCTGCTGTTCTTTGGCCTTTACTTCTCAGCACCATGGCTTACTGAACTCCTTCACTCCTCCCCCTCACTATATACTGTCAGTCACCTGACCTCTGGTGTGCCCAACCCACTCCTCTGAATCCACCACCCCTCCGATCTCATATAGTCTCTAATCTCAGGGCTGGATGTAACCTCTCTGACACGTGGGTTGTGTGGGCTGTGAGGGTGTTAGTGTTTAACAATGTCCTACCTGCCTGGCTGCAGTTCCCTTTGTGGCCTCCTGGACGCAGGGGCGCCACATTCTCCCGGAGTTAAACCAGCGCGTCCTCGCGCGACTCGACGTGGATCACCCTGAAAACATTTTCATTTTATATAACAGTAAACATTAAGGACTCTTGGTTTCTTCCCTTCCGGGAGGCACGATTCTTGTAACGTTACGCTAACTATAAAACAAGTGCATGGGTATATACTCGTCATTACCCTTTTCTGTAGCTTAAAACACATTATAAAAGCATTACTTGGTATCAAAAGTATAAAAGTTCTTCTTTCAAAAAGTGCAAAATTCTCAAAAAGTTTCAAAAAGCAGCTTCAAAACAGTCAAAGTTCTGGATTCAAAAATGCAAAGTCTCATGCATTAACTCTCATGTGCAACTGGTCTTAAAACCAAAGGGGAGCATACAAAGGTGCTCAACTATTTACAAGAGAGAGTTCGTACCAAGTCATTGTTCATGGTGCAAATGTTCAGATATAACATATAAGACAGACAGGGGAAAGCTAGCATTCGCTCAGGTAAGGTTGGGGAGCAATAAGGAACAATGTACATTCACACTTACAGTTTCTTCTTCTTGATGCAGGACACGGGTCTTACTCCTTCCCTTCTGGATGCAGATCCTGCGTTTCTATTCTTTCTTCTGCGTCTACGGTAACGCTTGCGATGTCTTCCATCTGGGATACCAGTGCAGCGTTCAGCAAATAGCTCTCTGGGGTCTGCATTATAACATCCTTCATAGACTTGGATGTAACAGTTTCTAGGCTGATCAATGTTGATCTGAATCCGGGTCCGATGCTCCTCTTGGGCCCGTGTCATCCGTGGGGGCAGCAGCCGCAGCACACCTCGCAGGGTGTCTAGGAAATAGGGACGCTCCTCGCCGCCTTCCGCCATCTCTGCTCGATCACAACTGGTCTTTCCCTGGCCGGGTTCCTCCACTGGGTCGTCTTGTGGGCCCTCCGGGATCACAGGTGGTCTTTCGTGCGCAGCTCTCTTCTCGGCGTCCTCCGCTTCCGTCCTCGTGTCTCTGAATGGCGACTGCTTCTCTTCCGGTTGCTCGCTCCGCCCCTCCTGATGACGATTTCCTTCTTCTCGATTCGCGCCAGCTTCTTGATAGGAGGGTCTAGGGGCGGCGGCTCTTCTTTGAGAGTGACAGCTGGCTCTCCCGGAGTTAAGGAGAGCCAGGGCGGGACCTTCTTTTCGCGCCTTGGACCGGACCGGCCCACGATGGGAGTCTTAGGAACGCCTCCTCTGCACATGGCGCTAGTCCCTTATGGCCGCCATTAAGGTCAGATTTTGGCGGGAAAAGTCCAGAACACAGGATTTAGGCACACAAGGTCCAATTCTTTTGGACCGGGTAGATCCTGTTCGTGACGCAAGGTTGTCAGACCCCACGGGACTGGGGTACTCGGTGCCGGACCGGACGGTAGTGGGGATGTCACAGGTGGCTTGGTCCGGACCGTGTCCCTGGCTCGGCAATGAAGGGGAATTATTTACAAGGGGATTGTCACGGGTGACGCCACCCACTTGGTGCGGCCAGAGATGGGGCCGCCGCTGCTGCAGAACCTCCGGGGGTGATGGAGTGGCAGCGGAGATGGTATAGTTCCAGTGGGAAGAACTGTATCCCCCGGGGCAGTAAGGAGTTAAGTCTCTGGTGCAGGTGTAATTGTAGCACACTTACTTTGCTGGCTGCAGGGATCTCTCCTCCTGGCTGGTGCTGACAGGCTGGATCTGTATGAGGGAGAATGGTGTGCAGATAGAGGCAGACAAGAGAGGCAATTCAGAGTTTTCCAGAGCTTTACTCGTTGTTTCCTTCAAGCAGTTTACAAGTCATTTGCAGTTGGTACACAGTTCAAGTTCACAGGTTCTTTCTGCTTCTGCAGCCAGGCCTCTCTCCCTATGACCCCTCACACAGTCTTTAGTGTCCCTTTCCGGGCTGTTGCATTCTCTTTCTCTGTGTTGTGCGACACTGGACAGTATGGCGGTGACTCGGGCTTCTGTGAGTCCTAGTACGTCACTGAGCTGCCTGTCCTTTGGGTTAGGGATCTCAATCTGGAACTCAGACCCCTCGTCGTGTTGTCTGGGGATGCCGGGTAAACTACGGTCCCCTTTAAAGCCGACACTCTACTTTAGCCCAGCCTCCAGTAGTCCTCAGCACGAGGCTCTACCAGGCTCCTTCTCTCTGTTTCTTCTAGTATACTAGGAGGGCTACTCCGCCTGCAGTTGGTTGCTTTAGCTGTGTTTCTAGGGCCCCAGGTTACACCGTCCCTCTCGGCTCTCTCACACTCCTGGGGATCTGACTCTGGATGGGCTTTCTCTCTCCTCTGGCTCAGTACAGATTCTGCGCTCCGTCTGTCTTCACTCTTCCAGGCAGTGTGGCTCTCTACTGCTCAGCTTCAGCTCAACCTGCTGCTGTTCTTTGGCCTTTACTTCTCAGCACCATGGCTTACTGAACTCCTTCACTCCTCCCCCTCACTATATACTGTCAGTCACCTGACCTCTGGTGTGCCCAACCCACTCCTCTGAATCCACCACCCCTCCGATCTCATATAGTCTCTAATCTCAGGGCTGGATGTAACCTCTCTGACACGTGGGTTGTGTGGGCTGTGAGGGTGTTAGTGTTTAACAATGTCCTACCTGCCTGGCTGCAGTTCCCTTTGTGGCCTCCTGGACGCAGGGGCGCCACACCCCCTCCGCTCCTCCACGGTAATAAATAAAAAAATCCTCAGTGAGGATACTCTCCTGTCCGCTGGCTCGCTCCACCTCCGTCTTCTAGCTCCCAAGGCAGGACCTGTCGTTGCCTGGGAAACCGATTAGCTGAAGACGGAGGTGGAGCGAGCCGGTGGATGGGTGAGTATCCTCACTGAGGAAATCACAAGTAACACTTATGGGCAGTGCATATCCCCTTGATAAAGTCTAAGATACGCCACCTGAAACGTACGTAGGGGTCCTCACTGGAGGGGTTCCCTACCCCCGATCCTAGCATATGCTAATCAGTTACTACTAGTTAATGCACTGCCCAAAAGTGTTACTTGTGATTTCTTCCCTCTATGCATACTGATTGTTACTGATAATGTATTAGGTTGACATGTAAATGCTGCTGCATGTGTGGAGTAATCTCCTTGTTGGGAATATGTGCAATATGATCTGGTGCCATTGTGATATTATGCTATGCTATTGTGTATCCACTGTATGTATTCAGCCATTTTGCACCGATTTTAATGTGGGTTGCACTTTGTAATAAATTTCATCACTTTTTGTGAAGTAGAAAAAAAACTCTGTTGTCTCCTTTGTTTGTATTGTTAACTTGAATTTGCTGTAGGCTAATTGTTGAGGTCATTACCTCAGCCCATAGGACTAATTTGTAAGGGCCGCTTTACACACACCAACTTCTGTGACCAACTTCTGAACAGATCTCTGGTTGCAGTGAAATCATGGACACATTGCTCCATTTTGTACACAGCCACAAAATGGAGCAATGTGTCCATGATTTCACTGCAACCAGAGATCTGTTCAGAAGTTGGACACAGAAGTTGGTGTGTGTAAAGTGGTCCTAAGGCGGCCGTCACACGCATCAATTTCCAGCACGATATCGCTTAAGCGATCTGCTTTTTGATCGCTTAAGCGATATCGTTTGTGCATCGCTGCGTGTAATCAAGCGATTTTACACTGTAAAATCGCTTGATTGTTAGATCGCAGATTGGTGAGCCGGAGCTCATATCAAGCGATAATCGCTTGATCAATCTGCCTCATCGTGGTGTGTGACACCACGATGAACGATCTCCCAGCAGCAGAGCCTATGCTGGGAGATGGAAACTATGGTAAACGTCGGGTTACTGAGCGCTGCGCGGTGCCTAGTAACCCGATGTGTACCATAGTTACCAGCGATCTCGCTGCTCCACATCGCTGGTGAGTCTGTCTGTGTGATGTGAGCGATATTGCTAGCGATCGCGCGTGCATGTGATCGCTAACAATATCGCTCTCAACATTGAAGCGTGTGACAGCCGCCTAAGACGACATAGAACTTTATCTAATATATAAAGATGAATGTGTGTGTGGGACACATGTACTCACCTCACAGGGACACACACCACAAAGACACCCACAACACAGATACACACACCACACAGACCCCCCCCACAGGGACACACACACATACACACCCTATAGGGACACATGCACTCACCCCACAGGGACACACACACCCCAGGGTCACACACACCACACAGAGAGACACAGATGTGCATAAATCTCCTCACACAACTCGCCTCATACGTGTGCTATCTTTAATTTCCAAACATAAACATCTGATTAAAAACAGCCAATGTGCAACACATGTGCCATATAGGGAATTAAGGCAGATGTCAGTCACATGAGCTGTCTATTATGTGTATGTGTGAGGTAACATATACTGCCCGGCCAGGGGGAGGGTTTACTGTTGGCTGGAGATTTATTAGGCTGCCTATAGCAATCAATCACAGCTCAGCTTCTATTTTCCTACAGGTCATTAATATGACATATTCAAATTCTATTTTGTTATAGCTAACATCAGTTATTTATTAACCCGAGCGTAGCCGGGTACTACAGCTAGTTCATTATACCCCAGACAATAGTTCATTATAATTTGAGAGAAGTGTAAGAGATCGGCTGCAGGATGACAGTGACAGGAGCAGTTAATGTGAGCACACAGCGCTGTGCTCCAGAGGTATCCTGTCACCTCTGCAGCAATCCCAGCTCTGCCTGCTCTCCCCTGCAGAGTGGACTCCCGATCTCCACAGCATTGCTGGATCTAGCCCTGGGGAAACCACGTGGTTCCTCTGAGTGGAGGAATATTCATTAGCTGCTCCCCGCTCAGCACTGACAGGTGGACAGGGATGCGGCTAATGAATATTCCTCAACTCCAAGTATCGGCTCCACGTGGTTTCCCCAGTGCTCGATCCAGCGGCGGGGACATTCTCCTGCCTCCTCTGTGCTACCACTCCCCTGCTGCTCCTCCCCACAGCCAGCTTCTGTACATTCGGACCATAAGACGCACACCCACTTTCCTCCAGAATATGGAGGAAAAAAGTGCGTCTTATGGTCCGAAAAATACAGCATATTTGTTTTTTTAAACTATAATCCTAATTGACGTTTTGTGAGACTCTTGCGGCTCTGGAGGTGTGTGAATCTCATAGATCCTCACTTGCAGCGAAGTAATCCCAAGGTGACCAAATGGCATAAAAGACGGTCAACCGAGGCATTCATTTAAGCAGTAAGATGTTCCATCCTTCGTACATCCGAGATCCTACTTAGCAGGTCCTGAAAGGAAGAAGTCCCAGTCGCTTCCAGTGGAGAGCGACTAGGCACCAAGCCATCGTAGGAATGTGAAGAAGCTTGGACACAAGTTTTATAGCCTTCAAGCTAGCGTTCAGGAGGTAGACCAAGGGTTCTAATTCCACTTCTATGGAGAGGACCTTACTTATTAGATCTTTGACTGATGTCCAATAATCAGAATTCATTGGACTAGACCAGAAGATGTAGAAGAGCGTACCAATGTCACTGCCACATCTCCAGCAGATGTTGGGGAGAGAGGGGTTCAGCTTGTTGAGGACGTCTGACGTGTGGTACCAGAACATGATTAGCTTGTACTGGTTTTCTCTGTATAATGTACAAATTGACGTTTTTGCGGCTCTGTCCCAAATGGAGGAGAAACTCGTCTGCCCAGCAAGGACTCCCACCTATGTATATAGAGAAATTTCCCATTGGGCCCCTCTTTGGGTGCGTTAATCAACCTATACATCTCTGAAATCAACCCCTTCATGTCAGTTCCTCTCCTCCAAATCTTTTCAAAGTCCATCGGGACAGATGTTCCCGCCAGTCCATATAGAGAGTTAGCAAAGTCTTTTATTTGCATTATTATTAATCGTATGAACAAGTATTTTACATCATATAAGAATAAACAACAGATAGTATACATTGATTTAAAGGAACAGAGGTATAGGGTATAGAAATCAGAGTTGGATGTTGAGGTTATCTATATATGCAATTGCATTTTCATTTCCAGTGTAGAAGTCGTTCTTGTCATCAGTGTAAGATCTGAGGGGGCACTCCTCAACAATTGGCTGAATTGTTTGACGTTCAACTCCACAGTCACAGACAGGAGAGTCAGATTTCCTGCACGTATATGACCCACCCCAGGGCCTTGGGGTATCCGATCCCGGGGGTTAATCAAAGAGGTAGTTATGGACGGCCTGTGTCCGGGCCCGTGGTCCTGGTGGCCGCTGAAAAAGGGGTTAAATAAAAATAAAGAGTCTTTGTAATGCCACCTACGGCGTCCGGTGATGGCACCGGCGCTGCTGCAGACCTCCGGGGATGATGGATGGGGCATCTAGGTGGTGACGCTCCCCGGGGCAGAGATGAATGACAAATAGAGGATTTCTACACAGGGAGGCAGCTCTGCAGGTGGAGGTGCTGGTACAGTCTATATGGAGGGCAGCAATGAAGAACATACACATACTGGAGTAGTTTCTTTACCTTTACTGATGTTGCCGATTCAAGGTAATATCCAGGGTACAGTCCGGGTGGTCAGGTGACAGTTCAGGATTTTCACACCGATGAGTTGTGAGGCCTCCTCTGTACTGCGTGTCTGTTTAACCTCTAGACGACAGCCGAACGTCTACAGACGTTGGAAAAAAAGGGTACTAAAGCCCAGCCATACGTCTGTAGACGTCAGGCTAGAAAATGCCCTGTAGCACAGCCCCTGTAGCAAAAATCTCTAGGGTGTCAGCGTACCGATTGTAGCTGACACCCTAGAGATTAGTAATTAGCTAGTTTTTTGCCGGTACCTGTAATGTGATGACCGGTAAGCACCGTTTACCGATCATCACATTGCACAAAGTGAAAGTGCTTTGTAAAAAATGCTTTCACTTTGATCCGACATGAAAACACATGTCGGAACAAAGTGAAAGCATTAACCCCCTAGCCCACCAAGACCCCCAGTACTGGGGATCATCATCCCCACCCCCCCCACCCCCTAACCATCTAAAAATGGCGGCGTCCGGCGCCAAACCCGCCGCCTCCGCTGCATCTCTATGCGATCTGTCAGATCGCATATAGATGCCGCCATTCCTGGGGGGCCACTGGTCCCCTCAGTGGCCCCCCAATGTCATCCCCCTCACCCCTGGTCTCACCCCTGATCTCCCCCTCCTCCCTGCGCGGCTCCCGAGCTCCCCCTCCTCCCTGCGCGGCTCCCCAGCTCCCCCTCCTCCCTGCGCGGCTCCCCTCCGGTCATCAGAGCCCCCCCCTCCTTCCCCAGGTCTTCCCCATGCTGTCCCCTCGATCCCGACCCCCCCCCTCCGATTTGCAGCCCCCCCGGTTTGCTCCGCTCCCCCCGGGCCCCCTTCCCTGCTCTCATACTTACCCGTCCTGCAGCGTCACCGGCCGTCTTCTCTCTGCCTCTGTCCCGACGCCGCTGCTCTGCGTGCGCCGGAACAGAGGCAGAGTTAACCCCTCAACGACCACACAGGGGTCTTCTGCAGTTAACCCCCTGTGTGGTCACAAGGGGTTAGCTGCCCATCATTATCCCTGTGTGATCACAGGGGTTACTGGATCTGCAGTTAACCCCTTGTTACCACACAGGGATGATGACCTGCAGTTAACCCCTTGTGTGGTCACAATGGGTTAACTGCAGGTCATCATCCCTGTGTGGTCACAAGCGGTTACTGGATCTGCAGTTAACCCCTTGTGACCACACAGGGATGATGACTTGCAGTTAACCCCTTGTGTGGTCACAAGGGGTTAACTGCAGGTCATCATCCCTGTGTGGTCACAAGGGGTTACTGGATCTGCAGTTAACCCCTTGTGACCACACAGGGATGATGACCTGCAGTTAACCCCTTGTGTGGTCACAAGGGGTTAACTGCAGGTCATCATCCCTGTGTGGTCACAAGGGGTTACTGGATCTGCAGTTAACCCCTTGTGACCACACAAGGGGTTAACTGCAGGTCATCATCCCTGTGTGGTCACAAGGGGTTACTGGATCTGCAGTTAACCCCTTGTGACCACACAGGGATGATGACCTGCAGTTAACCCCTTGTGTGGTCACAAGGGGTTAACTGCAGGTCATCATCCCTGTGTGGTCACAAGGGGTTACTGGATCTGCAGTTAACCCCTTGTGACCACACAAGGGGTTAACTGCAGGTCATCATCCCTGTGTGGTCACAAGGGGTTACCGGATCTGCAGTTAACCCCTTGTGACCACACAGGGATGATGACCTGCAGTTAACCCCTTGTGTGGTCACAAGGAGTTAACTTCAGATCATCATCTGAATGAGAATCATCGCGGGACCTCCCACTGGACTACGTCGGACCTTCCCAATGGACTACGTCGGACCATCCCACTAGACTACGTTTGACTTCACTGTAATAAAGATGGGGTCTAAATATGTGTTTGTGTTTTTTTTCCAATAAAAATATTTTTCTCTGTGTTGTGTTTTCTTTACAATCTATTAGAGATTCCTAATGATCCGGTCTAATATTGGCCAGACGTTATGAATCTCGGGCTTAGTGCCAGCTGCCAAAAAGCTGGCATTAACCCCTTATTACCCAGTCTGCCACCGCTACACGGCAGCTGGAAGAGCTGGATACAGCGCCAGAAAATGGCGCTTCTATGAATGCGCCATTTTCTGGGGCGGCTGCGGGCTGCAATTCGCAGTGGGGGGGGGGGCCCAGAAAGCTTGGGCCTCCCTACGCTGAGGATTCCAGCCCCCAGCTGCCTAGTTGTACCTGGCTGGCCCAAAAATATGGCGAAGCCCACGCCATTTTTTTTAAAAATTATTTCATGAAATATAAAAAAAAAAGGAGCTTCCCTATATTTTTGGTTTCCAGCCAGGTAAAACTAGGCAGAAGGGGTTCGTGGCAGCCCGTAGCTGCCTGCTGTACCTGGCTGGACCAAAAATATGGCGAAGCTCTACGTCATTTTTAAAAAAAATTTAATAAAGAAATACTAAAAAAAAATGCAGGGGAGGAGACAACCAGGACACGGTGTGTCCGTATCTTGTGCACATGCTCTAAGGGCCCTTTCACATCAGCGTTTTTTTAAATTTGCGGCAGATGCGGTGAAAAAACCACATCTGCCGCAATTACCGCATACCGGCTGCACTTGCGGCGCGGTTGCGGTAAACGCCATGCAAAGTATAGGCGGACTTGCGGCAGGTGCGGCAAGTGCAGTTTTGCAGTTGTGGCAGGTGTGGCAGCGAAAAAAAACGCGGTCAGCCGCGGTTTTTTTCGCGGCCGCACCTGCCGCAAGTGCAAAACCGCACTTGCCGCACCTGCTGCAAGTACGCCTATACTTTGCATGGCGTTTACCGCAACCGCGCAGCAAGTGCAGCCGGTATGCGGTAATTGCGGCAGATGCGGTTTTTTCACCGCATCTGCCGCAAATTTCAAAAACGCTGATGTGAAAGGGCCCTAAAAGTGAGAAATTGTGTGAAAAAAAGAAAATGTTCATAATGACATTATCAAATTCTGTGAAGTAGCTGTAGATTCCAAATGCTCACTATACCCCTAGATAGAATCCTTGAGGTGTCTAGTTTCCAAAATGGGGTGACTTGTGCGGGAGCTCCAATGTTTAGGCACATAGGGGCTCCCCATATGCGACATAGTGTCCGCTAACTATTAGAGCTAATTTTCCATTCAAATTGTTAGCGGACACCATGTCGCATATGGAGAGCCCCTGTGTGCCTAAACATTGGAGCTCCCCAACAAGTGACCCCATTTTGGAAACTAGACCCCCCAAGGAAAAAATCTAGATGCATAGTGAGCACTTTCAACCCCCAAGTGCTTCACAAATTAGTCTGTAAAAAGGAAAAAAAGAAGATTTTTGTGAAAAAAAGTACTTTTTCATTTTTACGGATCAGTTTGTGAAGCACCTGGGGGTTCAAAGTGCTCACTATGCATCTAAGTACGTTCCTTGGGGTGTCTAGTTTCCAAAATGAGGTCACTTGTGGGGGAGCTCCAATATTTAGGCACATAGGAGCTCTCCATACGTGACATGGTGTCCACAAGCAATTGGAATTGTAAGTGGATACCATGTCGTGTATGGCGAGCCCCTGTGTGCCTAAACATTAGAGCTCCCCCACAAGTGACCCCATTTTGGAAACTAGACACCCCAAGGAATTTATATAGCTGCATAGTGAGCACTTTGAACTCTCAGGTACTTCACAAATGGATCCATAAAAATCAAAAAGTACTTTCTTTTCCACAAAACTTTTCTTTTTTCATTTTTACGGATTCATTTGTGAAGCACCTGGGGGTTCAACGTGCTCACCACCCATCTAGATAAGTTCCTTGGGGGGTCTAGTTTTCAAAATGGGGTCACTTGTGGGGGAGCTCCAATGTTTAGGCACACAGGGGCTCGCCATACACGACATGGTGTCCGCTAGCAATTGGAGCTAATTTTCCATGTTGCATACGGAGAGCCCCTGTGTTCCTAAACATTGGAGCTCCCCCACAAGTGACCCCATTTTGGAAACTAGACCCCCCAAGGAACTTATCTAGATGCATAGTGAGCACTTTGAACCCTCAGGTGCTTTACAAATTGATCCGTAAAAATGAAAAAGTAC
The DNA here is from genome assembly GCA_033576535.1 of Allobates femoralis. Taxonomy (NCBI): domain Eukaryota; kingdom Metazoa; phylum Chordata; class Amphibia; order Anura; family Aromobatidae; genus Allobates; species Allobates femoralis. Next base: position 207,811,651 of record JARQOC010000006.1, read on the forward strand.
TTTCTTTTCCACAAAAATTTTCTTTTTTCATTTTTACGGATTCATTTGTGAAGCACCTGGGGGTTCAAAGTGCTCACCACCCATCTAGATAAGTTCCTTGGGGGGTCTAGTTTTCAAAATGGGGTCACTTGTGGGGGAGCTCCAATGTTTAGGCACACAGGGGCTCTCCATACGCAACATGGTGTCCGCTAGCAATTGGAGCTAATTTTCCATTCAAATTGTTAGCGGACACCATGTTGCATACGGAGAGCCCCTGTGTGGCTAAACATTGGAGCTCCCCCACAAGTGACCCCATTTTGGAAACTAGACCCCCCAAGGAACTTATCTAGATGCATAGTGAGCACTTTGAACCCTCAGGTGCTTTACAAATTGATCCGTAAAAATGAAAAAGTACTTTCTTTTCCACAAAAATTTTCTTTTTTCATTTTTACGGATTCATTTGTGAAGCACCTGGGGGTTCAAAGTGCTCACCACCCATCTAGATAAGTTCCTTGGGGGGTCTAGTTTTCAAAATGGGGTCACTTGTGGGGAAGCTCTAATGTTTAGGCACATAGGGGCTCTCCATACGCAACATGGTGTCCGCTAGCAATTGGAGCTAATTTTCCATTCAAATTGTTAGCGGACACCATGTTGCATACGGAGAGCCCCTGTGTGCCTAAACATTGGAGCTCCCCCACAAGTGACCCCATTTTGGAAACTAGACCCCCCAAGGAACTTATCTAGATGCATAGTGAGCACTTTGAACCCTCAGGTGCTTTACAAATTGATCCGTAAAAATGAAAAAGTACTTTTTTTTCACAAAAATTTTCTTTTGTCCTCTATTTTTTTCATTTTCACATGGGCAACAGGATAAAACGCATCCTAAAATTTGTTGGCCAATTTCTCCTGAGTACACCGATACCTCATATGTAGTCATAAACCACTGTTTGGGCGCACCGCAGGGCTCGAAAGAGAAGGAGCGCCATTTGACTTTTTGAATGGTAAATTAGCTCCAAAAGTCAAATCACGCTCCTTCCCTTCTGAGCCCTGCCGTGCGCCCAAACAGTGGTTTATGACCACATATGAGGTATCGGTGTACTCAGGAGAAATTGCCCAACAAATTTTAGGATGCATTTTATCCTGATGCCCATGTGAAAATGAAAAAATCGAGGCTAAAAGAACATTTTTGTTGGAAAAATTAAAATGTCCATTTTTTGTTTCCACTTTGCTTTAGTTGCTGTGAAGCACCTGAAGGGTTAATCATTTTCTTGAATGTAGTTTTGAGTAGCTTGAGGGGTGCAGTTTTTGGAATGGTGTCACTTTTGGGTGTTTTCTGTCATGTACACCCCTCAAATGGACTTAAATGTGATGTGGTCACTAAAAAAATGGTTTTGTAAATTTTGCTGGAAAAATAAAAAATTGCTGATGAACTTTGACCCCTTATAACGTCCTAACCAAAAAAATTTTTTTTTCCAAAATTGTGCTGATGTAAAGTAGACATGTGGGAAATATTTATTAACTATTTTGTGTCACATAACGCTCCGGTTCAACAGAATAAAAATGACAAATTAGAAAATTGTCAAATTTTCAAAATTTTTGCCAATTTTTTTATATTTTCACAAATAAACACAAAAATTATCGACCTAAATTTACCACTAACATGAAGCCCAATATGTCACGAAAAAACAATCTCAGAATCGCTAGGATCCGTTGAAGCGTTCCAGAGATATTACCTCATAAAGGGACACTTGTCAGAATTACAAAAAATGGTCCGGTCATTAAGGTGGAAATTGGCTTCGTCACTAAGGGGTTAACTTCTGGCCTGACTGAATCCTGGCCCTGAGCTATCCTGTGTTCCACACTTGGATGGCAGGCAAGATGAACCTTCTGCTGGGCACCACTAACTCCTCTGCAGGACCCGGCTTTGTGTAGTTGCTGTGCCACAAGTGCTGCCAGGAGCCTGATGTCTCCCTGGTACTCCGGTACTCTCTGCTGGGTTAACTAGACCCGTGCAGACTCGGGACTCCAGGTTGCTTCTGTCTGTTACTGCTGCGAACCGGTATGGTTCCTCTGGCCCACTCTCTTCCTTGCCTTGCCTCCAAGCTTCACCCTAGGGTTCCTTACACTGGTAAGGCTTCACTCTGGTGTGGGCCTATTCGGCACTGCTCATCAGGACGTCTTCACAGTTCTCCCTGGAATTGCAGTGTCTAACTCCTGCAACAGGCCTGGATTTTATAAGGGACCTTCCCTGGAGTCGGCAAGTAGAGCTCCCCCTTCAGGTCTGGGATAGAAGGTATTGCATGTATAAGTGTACCAGATGTGCAAATCCCTCCGTGCACCAGGTGTTCCTGTGGCAATTTACTCGAGGGAGTGCCACATATACATAAGACCAAAGAACTGTCTGAGGACTTGAGAAACCAAATTGTGAGGAAGCATGAGCAATCTCAAGGCTACAAGTCCATCTCCAAAGACCTGAATGTTCCTGTGTCTACCGTGCACAGTGTCGTCAAGAAGTTTAAAGCCCATGGCATTGTGGCTAACCTCCCTAGATGTGGACGGAAAAGAGAAATTGACAAGAGATTTCAACGCAAGATTGTGCGGATGGTGGATAAAGAACCTCGACTAACATCCAAACAAGTTCAAGCTGTCCTGCAGTCCGAGGGTACAACGGTGTCAGCCCGTACTATCCGTCGGCGTGTGAAAGAAAAGGGACTGTATGGTAGGAGACCCAGGAAGAACCCACTTCTTCCCCGAGACATAAAAAAGCCAGGCTGGAGTTTGCCAAAGCTTACCTGAGAAAGCCTAAAACGTTTTGGAAGAATGTTCTCTGGTCAGATGAGACAAAAGTAGAGCTTTTTGTGCAAAGGCATCAACATGAAAGCTGGGTCTCCCTCAGAGGTCATGGGTCTTCCAGCAGGATAATGACCCAAAACAGACTTCAAAAAGCACTAGAAAATGGTTTGAGAGAAAGCACTGGAGACTTCTAAGGTGGCCAGCAATTAGTCCAGACCTGAATCCCATAGACCACCTGTGGAGAGATCTAAAAATGGCAGTTTGGAGAAGGCACCCTTCAAATATCAGGGACCTGGAGCAGTTTGCCAAAGAAGAATGGTCTAAAATTCCAGCAGAGCATTGTAAGAAACTCATTGATGGTTACCGGAATCGGTTGATCGCAGTTTTTTTGGTTAAAGGTTGTGCAACCAAGTATTAGGCTGAGGGTGCCAATACTTTTGTCCGGCCCATTTTTGGAGTTTTGTGTGAAAATGATCAATGTTTTGTTTCATTCTATTTTGTGTTTTTTCATTGAAGACAAATTAAATGAAGATAATAATACCAAAGAATTTGTGATTGCAATCATTTTCAGGAAGAAACTGAATATTATCTGGCAGAATTACAGGGGTGTCAATACTTTTGGCCACAACTGTATATAGCGCTTTTAATTTCATAGTGCTTTACATACATTTTGCAATACTGTCCCTCCTGGGATCACAATCTAAACATCCTTTCAGTATGTCTTTGAAATGTGGGAAGAAATCAGAGTGCCCGGAGGAAACCCACGCAAACACAGGGAGAACATACAAACTCCTTGCAGATGTTAACCTTGGTGGGAATTGAACCCAGGACCTCAGTGCTGCAAGTCTGCAGTGCTAACCACTGAGCAACCATGGATGGATGCTGAGCTAGGCAGGACGAGAAGAAGGGAGGAAAACCAAAAATGACAAACTCCTCTTTAGATGAGAAAAGGATCCTCCCGCCGCCATCAGCAATATTGACTCAGAGCCAGACATCCAACCTGAGAGTTAGAAGATATTCAGCTTATTTAAACAGAGAAAAAAGACATGTAAACTTTGCAAAATTGGACAACAGCTGTTGACAAATTAGAGGGCATTACCGAGCAAACCCCTTGCGTCCGGTCAAGTGGTGTGTCACTCAAGTCATAAAGAACCCAGGTCAACGAAGGCAGGTGGAAGGCGACCCCTACCCCTCCCCTGTGGACCACACCAGGGGAAGGGGGGGGGGCAATCCTCCCAGTAATTGTGATTTACCTGGGGGTCTATGGGAACTCTGAACCCAGGTGTGGAGTTGGAAGGATGTCACTGGTGGCCCGCACGGACCTGTAGCCCTGGTGGCCAACTGAAAATTGGGGAAAAGTAAAAGGGAATAAAAGTCTCATGATACCACCTGTGGTTTCTGATGAATGCACCAGCGCTGCTGTGGGCCGCTGGGGATGATGGACGGGCAGCTGGGTGGTATAGCTCCCCACAGGTGGAACAGAGTCCCCGGGGCTGTGATGAGGTGACAGGGATGGATGCAGGGAGCTGACTATGTTGCCGGGCAGCTGTGGCAGTCTCTGTAGTGGACAGGGTCAGGGAATGAGGAATCGACACACACACCGTAAGTTGTTTCTGTACCTTTACTGGTGGAATTGCATGTAATGTCCAGGCTACTCTTCGGTGGTCGGGAACACTTGTGGATCTCCACAGTGAGTGGGTGTAAGGCCTCCTCGTCTCTTTTCCGTTTGTGAAGCCCCTGCCCCATGTAAAACTTGGCCTGGCCTCCTCTGCTCTTCTGTCACCTGTGTGTTGTAGTGGGAAACCTTCATGTGGACTACCTCTATATCCTCTCCTGCGGTGCCTGGCTCCCTTCTTGGTTGCTACACAGATGCCCGGTAGACTGGAGTCTCCTCAGTGAACCGGTATTTCTGCTGGGCTAAATGCTCTCCTGCAGACTCGGGACTCAGGTGTCCGGGTGGATTTTTGGGGTGAACCGGTATGGCTCCTCTGCCCCCAGTCTGCTCTCCCTTCCTTCCTCTCGCCTTGCTTTCGACCTCACTCTTAGGCCCCTGCACTGTCTAGGCTGATAACTGCTCAGTTGTCAACTGGCTTGGGCCTAGCGCGGCTCCAACACACCAGGACATCTTCACAGTTCTCCTAGTGACTGCACACTCTGACTAAATCCGCCTCCAGCACCGGTATTTATAGGGAATCTTGCTTAACCTTCCTAGCGTTATTCCCGAGCCTGACTCGGGGTTAACATTCACTACCAGAAGCGTTAACCCCGAGTCAGGCTCGGGCTTACCCGCGTTCGCGGCAGATGCGGTGAGAAAACCGCATCTGCCGCATCTGCCGCACTTGCCGCACTTGCGGCGCGGTTGCGGTAATCTGCATAGGAACCAACCACCTCGGATGACCCTCATACACTGTTAATATGTGCCCCTGCAGCCTAGTAAACCATTAGCAGCACTGTTTTTGTGTGACAAGTGGCTGCAGTAGAAGTGAGATAATGATTTTATACACTTACATGCCTGCGTACTTGAGGGCGTCTCCCTGTGTGTGCTGGCACTTGTGAGCTGTGCTCGTCATGCCTGCTCTCCCCCTCCCTTATGCACGCCCCCTCTCAGCCTGCTATAGTGATGTGAGGCTGATTGCGTCATAAAGGGGCGGGGCTACCGGGATGCCGCGATTTAGCCCCGCCCCTTTATGACGCAATCAGCCTCACATCACTATAGCAGGCTGAGAGGGGGCGTGCATAAGGGAGGGGAGAGCAGGCATGATGAGCACAGACCACAAGTGCCAGCACACACAGGGAGACGCCCGCAAGTGCGGCGCAAGTGCGGCAGCTATGTGGCAAGTGCGGCAGATGCGGTATTTTAACCGCATCTGCCGTGAACGCGGGTAGCCCGCTTTTAGCAACAAATTCTAGACCTAAACAAACCACCAGGGAGGTTAAGGCAGCAAGTGGGGCTCCCCCTACTGGTCTGGGGTGGAAGGTGTTGTATGTGTATGGGGTACCCACTGTGAAAATCCTTCCATGTTTTAGGTGGTCCTTTGGCTACCTGTACTGGCAGAGCCACAATTTCATTTCCCAGTGAATTCCTGTATAACAAGCAGAGGTAATAAAACATATACCTGTATACACTCAACCTATCCAAAACGGAACTACTTTTGCTCCTGCCACCTACTAACCTCATCTCCCTCTCTGTGTGCGGCACCACGATAACGCCTAGGCAGCAGGCTCTCTGTCTAGGTCTTATGTTTGACACCAGTCTTTCCTTAACCTCCTATATACAATCTCTCGCTCACGCTTGTCATTTGCAACTGAAGAACATCTCTAGAATCCACTGCTTTGTCACCTTGAAAACAGCAAAAACCCTAACTGTGGCCCTGATCCATTCTGCCTTGATTATTGCAATTCTCTATTACTTGGCCTCCCCCTCTCCAGACTGGCATACCTCAGAAATTAAGTTTTAATGTGTCCCAGGCTGAATGATAATTAACTCATGATCAGGTGGGGTGTTGCTCGCTACAGTCCGAGCCGCCACGCCAGCTGTAAAACCCGCCCCGCAGCCTGCAATATGCATCCCCTCCTGTGTTTGTATATGAATCAGTGAAGAGATGACAGGTTCACTTTAATGCAGCAGCCAGGGTCACCCATCTAGCTGCGCATTGAGGCGGGCGAATGCAAGCCGAGCGCAAGCACCGCGTGTCCCTATGTTTAACATAGGGACGCATGGTGTATGCGCTCGGCTGCGGATGGCCGTGCGCACCCATTGCTCCCATGTGTGATTTGTACACACAACATGTTGCGGACGAGAATGTACGATTTGTGCGCCAGCATCTGTGTGCGTACAAATCACACATGGGGAGCAATGGGTGCACACGGCCATCCACAGCCGAGCGCATACACCGTGCGTCCCCATGTTAAACATAGGGGAGTGCAGGGCTTGCGTTCACCCGCCGCAATGCGCAGGCGAACGCAAGTGTGAAGGCACACTTACTCGGACGTTTCCTCTCTGTGCCAGTCATTGCACTGGCTGCTCATACATCATAGGAGCCAAATTAAATGCTTGTGCTCACCCACAAAGTGCTTCACAGCGTGGTACCCCCATACATCTCCTCTCTCATCTCTACCATCCCACCAGCTCTCTACGCTCCGCAGGCGACTTTCGACTAATGGCCACTTTACACGTCCCGATATCGTCGTCCAACTTCGACAAAAAGTCATGTGGTTCGTGCGTTGGTGCCGATATCGTTCGTGCGTTGTATGGTGTAAATGACCAATTCGATGCAAGAACGATGCCAAACCCATATCGGGGAAGAATTGTGCAAGCTCTTCAACTGCCCGATATTGGATGGACGATCTGGCAGGATCGTTCTGTGTGACAGCCCAACACCGACTTGGAGAGCAACTTCCCCTATTCACTCCCATGTTAAATGGTCGTTCCCTGGTTCGCGCGTACAAGGGGGCGTATACATTGCAGTTGTGTTGCCTGCCGATATCTCCCTGTGTAACATCTCCTATGCGATCTTGGATTTCTGCCAAAAAAGTGCGCGCTCCCGTGCCGTTGTATACAATATCAAAACGATGTTGGGACCTGTAAAGTGGCCATAACATTTGCACTGATCTGAACCTCCAACTCTCAACTCCAAGACTTTTCTCGAGCAGCACCAATTCTGTGGAATGCTCTACCCCAAAAAATTAGGACTATTTCAAACTTATGTAGCTTTAGGCGCTCCCTAAAAACGCATCTTTTCAGGGCGGCCTATCAAATTCCCTAATTGAAGACATTTATATATAGCCTAATTACTATTTCTCTGAACATAAGACTATGTTAAGATTTTTAGAGTTGTTGGATCTGTTTTTTGCAGTGAAAATGCATTGAACGCATCACTCACATAGAATCCCAGCAAAGTCTATGGGTTTCCAAGTTTTGTTGTTCAGTCTGTGCTTTCATGACTCGATGCATTTTTCCCTTGAAATGTGATCTTCAAAATGAATGAGCATGTCAATTATAGGTGCGCTATTCTGATCCTCTTTTCCCATTGAAAGCCTTGTCTATGGGCTAAAAAAAACGCACAAGAAAAAACGCAGCCAAAACAGTTCCAGATTTCCAGCTGAAAGAGAAAAATGCACCAGAAAAATTGGATTAAAAAGCAGTGTGAACATAGCCTTGGTATACGTTCCCCGCGTTTTGCGGCCATGCTATTTAGCGCTGGTAAAAAAACACAGTGTATTCACACACTGGTTTTTCACGGCCCGATTTTCCCCCTCAAGAGCACAGGGGAAAGTGATGTTACACGGGGCAAGAATAATCCTGTTTCCGTGTGACATGTGTGTACTTTCACTTTTGCAGTGTGTCTACCATACACCGTGAAAGTGAACTAAAAGAAAGGAATGTGTATTAAAAATGAAAAAAAAATGCTCATCTCTCCGCCGATTGTCCCGGGATGCAAGGCGTCCACGTTCGAACACTGCAGGACCTAAATCAGCTGACCAGCGGCAAACAGATCAGCTAATGTGTCAACTGAAGGCGTCAGCTGATTAGATTAAAGTGCCCGCCAAAACCAATCAGCTGATGTGTCATGTGACATCATCAGCTGATCTTGATGTGACAACATCAGCTGAGCGGTTTAAATCACCTGCCAAAACTGAACGGTTTTAGCGAGCGGTTTAATTTGATCAGCTGATGATGTCACGTGACATATCAGCTGATTGCTACTGGCTAATCACATCATTAAGGTCCTTGCAGCAATCAGACATCTTCCCCACGAGTTCTGGAACAGCTGGCGGAGAGGTATTATATTTTTAATACCTTTTAATAACTTTTATTTCGCTTTCCCAGTGTATATAGATACACTCCGAACATGAAACTCCAGGCCCGACATGTCCCATGGGAACTCAGGATTCCTCCTCCCCCCATGTGACATCACATCCTGCTATTCACAATTCTAGGTGCTGGCATACAGCGTTGTCTGAGCTACAATGTGTACTCCAGCTCCTTATGGTGCTTATAGGAGAGAGAGAGTGCTATTAAGTGCTAGGATTGACGTGGTGATACACACACACATTCTCCCATAAAAGCGCAACGTCTGAACAGCAGAAGTGACAATCCATTCACTTACACTAATAGTGGGTTTACACACACCAATCATTGTATCCAATCTCTGAACCAATCTCTGGTTGCAGTGAAATCATGGACAGATTGCTCCATGTTGTACACAGCCACAAAATGGAATTATGTGTCCATGATTTCACTGCAACCAGAGATTGTTCAGAGATTGGATACAATGATTGGTGTGTGTAAACCCACCATAAGAGAACGTTGACGTATCGCTATTGAAAACCCATTCACTTTGCCGGCAGACACAGATGAGCTATTGGGGAATAGCACAGCGTAAAAAGACGCGGAAATGACAGTGTGTGTGAACACAGCCTAAGACACCACCAAGAGCCCTCCACATTGTCTGGTGATGACTCATGTCCTCAGGTTGGCTGGACTGTCCCCCACCTCTGTAATTGTGTGTGAACACAGCCTAAGACACCACCAAGAGCCCTCCACATTGTCTGGTGATGACTCATGTCCTCAGGTTGGCTGGACCGTCCCCCACCTCTGTAATTGTGTGTGAACACAGCCTAAGACACCACCAAGAGCCCTCCACATTTTCTGGTGATGACTCATGTCCTCAGGTTGGCTGGACCGTCCCCCACCTCTGTAATTGTGTGTGAACACAGCCTAAGACACCACCAAGAGCCCTCCACATTGTCTGGTGATGACTCATGTCCTCAGGTTGGCTGGACCGTCCCCCACCTCTGTAATTGTGTGTGAACACAGCCTAAGACACCACCAAGAGCCCTCCACATTGTCTGGTGATGCCTCATGTCCTCAGGTTGGCTGGACCGTCCCCCACCTCTGTAATTGTGTGTGAACACAGCCTAAGACACCACCAAGAGCCCTCCACATTTTCTGGTGGTGACTCATGTCCTCAGGTTGGCTGGACTGTCCCCCACCTCTGTAATTGTGTGTGAACACAGCCTAAGACACCACCAAGAGCCCTCCACATTGTCTGGTGATGACTCATGTCCTCAGGTTGGCTGGACCGTCCCCCACCTCTGTAATTGTGTGTGAACACAGCCTAAGACACCACCAAGAGCCCTCCACATTTTCTGGTGATGACTCATGTCCTCAGGTTGGCTGGCCCGTCCCCCACCTCTGTAAGCTCCTATGAGCAGGGCCGTCACTCTACACCTGTTCCTTCTGGCTGTGTATGAGGCTCTGCATTGTATGTTGGCGCTCTATATCCTCGGCCTCTGTACAGTACACTACACTGCCCCATCCGTCCACCCTGACCACTGCCAGTGACCACAGGTGCTTCCGTCCCCAGTTCTACCGTCCAGCAGGTACAGCCAATCAGAGCCCGCCCACACAGGAGGCTGGTCACATGACCATGACATCACCATAGGTGGGTTAGTGGTTCAGCATTTCCCATGTAGTAACCCCTCCCTTGGAATCTCCACCCCATCGTCCGGAAATTGAATAACGCTCGTTCTCATTGGCTCCTGGATTGACTCGTTGCGTTTGGGCCCCGTGATTGGTGGCCTTGAGGACAGGTGGTGACGTCAGGGCTGGGCCTGGTAGGGTGGGTCGGTCCAAGCAGTAGAATTCGCCTTGTGGTATCCGCTGGGAGTGACGTCACGGTGTGCCTTGACGTCGGTTGCGTACACGGAGCGCTCCTGAGTGGACAGGCCGCCTGCTGGTGTCGCCTCTACCGGATTTGAGCCGCGGTAAGTGTCTGTTTTTCTTGCATTTGGCGGACGGGAGTGTGAACGGTCCCTGAGGCTTGGCCAGCAGTGGGGGGGTCACTGTACGGACATGTCGGGGCCACACTGTGCAGGAGCCCGCGGCCCAGCCCTCCCCAGACCCGGCAGTGTGGCGCCCTATACCAGTCACTGTGTATGTCCCTTTATTGGGCCTCTCCTCAGCTGTGCTGCATATAGGAAGTGCAGGTCTGTGAAAGCAGAAAGCTCCCGGAGACCTCCTGCTCCCTGGCTGCAGCTCTGCCGCCCTCCCCGGGTCCAGGCTGAGTCTGACCTCAATGGCTGAGTGCAGCGGTACTAAGCGGCCTGTGCTGTCTCCTCTCACAATGACAGCGCTGCTAACAATCACTGAGTGCAGCGGTACTAAGCGGCCTGTGCTGTCTCCTCTCACAATGACAGCGCTGCTAACAATCACTGAGTGCAGCGGTACTAAGCGGCCTGTGCTGTCTCCTCTCACAATGACAGCACTGCTAACAATCACTGAGTGCAGCGGTACTAAGCGGCCTGTGCTGTCTCCTCTCACAATGACAGCGCTGCTAACAATCACTGAGTGCAGCGGTACTAAGCGGCCTGTGCTGTCTCCTCTCACAATGACAGCGCTGCTAACAATCACTGAGTGCAGCGGTACTAAGCGGCCTGTGCTGTCTCCTCTGACGATGACAGCGCTGCTAACAATCACTGAGTGCAGCGGTACTAAGCGGCCTGTGCTGTCTCCTCTCACAGTGACAGTGCTGCTAACAATCACTGAGTGCAGCGGTACTAAGCGGCCTGTGCTGTCTCCTCTTATGACAGCGCTGCTAAACAATCACTGAGCGCAGCGTACTAAGCGGCCTGTGCTGTCTCCTCTGATGACAGCGCTGCTAACAATCACTGAGCGCAGCGATATTAAGCGACCTGTGCAGTCTCCTCTCACAGTGACAGGCTGCTAACAATCACTGAGTGCAGCGGTACTAAGCGGCCTGTGCTGTCTCCTCGATGACAGCGCTGCTAACAATCACTAAGCAGCGATACTAAGCGGCTGTGCTGTCTCCTCTCACAATGACAGCGCTGCTAACAATCACTGAGTGCAGCGTACTAAGCGGCCTGTGCTGTCTCCTCTCAAATGACAGCGCTGCTAACAATCACTGAGTGCAGCGTACTAAGCGGCCTGTGCTGTCTCCTCTCACAATGACAGCGCTGCTAACAATCACTGAGTGCAGCGGTACTAAGCGGCCTGTGCTGTCTCCTCTCACAATGACACGCTGCTAACAATCACTGAGTGCAGCGTACTAAGCGGCCTGTGCTGTCTCCTCTCACAATGACAGCGCTGCTAACAATCACTGAGGCAGCGGATACTAAGCGGCCTGTGCTGTCTCCTCTCACATGACTGCGCTGCTAACAATACACTGAGTGCAGCGGTACTAAGCGGCCTGTGCTGTCTCCTCTCACAATGACAGCCTGCTAACAATCACTGAGTGCAGCGGTACTAAGCGGCCTGTGCTGTCTCCTCTCACAATGACACCTGCTAACAATCACTGAGTGCAGCGTACTAAGCGGCCTGTGCTGTCTCCTCTCACAATGACAGCCTGCTAACAATCACTGAGTGCACGGTACTAACGGCCTGTGCTGTCTCCTCTACATGACAGCGCTGCTAACAATCACTGAGTGCAGCGGTACTAAGCGGCCTGTGCTGTCTCCTCTCACAATGACAGCGCTGCTAACAATCACTGAAGTGCAGCGTACTAAGCGCGCTGTGCTGTCTCCTCTCACATGACAGCGCTGCTAACAATCACTGAGTGCAGCGGTACTAAGCGGCCTGTGCTGTCTCCTCTCACAATGACAGCGCTGCTAACAATCACTGAGTGCAGCGGTACTAAGCGGCCTGTGCTGTCTTCCTCTCACATGACAGCACTGCTAACAATCACTGAGTGCAGCGGTACTAAGCGGCCTGTGCTGTCTCCTCTCACAATCACTGAGTGCAGCGGTACTAAGCGGCCTGTGCTGTCTCCTCTCACAATGACAGCACTGCTAACAATCACTGATGCAGCGGTACTAAGCGGCCTGTGCTGTCTCCTCTCACAATGACAGCGCTGCTAACAATCACTGAATGCAGCGGTACTAAGCGGCCTGTGCTGTCTCCTCTTATGACAGCGCTGCTAACAATCACTGAGCGCAGCGATACTAAGCGGCCTGTGCTGTCTCCTCTGATGACAGCGCTGCTAACAATCACTGAGCGCAGCGATATTAAGCGACCTGTGCTGTCTCCTCTCACATGACAGTGCTGCTAACAATCACTGAGTGCAGCGGTACTAAGCGGCCTGTGCTGTCTCCTCTGATGACACGCGCTGCTAACAATCACTAAGCGCAGCGTACTAAGCGGCCTGTGCTGTCTCCTCTCACAATGACAGCGCTGCTAACAATCACTGAGTGCAGCGGTACTAAGCGGCCTGTGCTGTCTCCTCTCACAATGACAGCGCTGCTAACAATCACTGAGTGCAGCGGTACTAAGCGGCCTGTGCTGTCTCCTCTCACAGTGACAGGCTGCTAACAATCACTGAGTGCAGCGGTACTAAGCGGCCTGTGCTGTCTCCTCTCACAATGACAGCGCTGCTAACAATCACTGAGTGCAGCGGTACTAAGCGCCTGTGCTGTCTCCTCTCACAATGACAGCGCTGCTAACAATCACTGAGCGCAGCGGTACTAAGCGGCCTGTGCTGTCTCCTCTCACATGACAGCGCTGCTAACAATCACTGAGTGCAGCGGTACTAAGCGGCCTGTGCTGTCTCCTCTCACAATGACAGCGCTGCTAACAATCACTGAGTGCAGCGGTACTAAGCGGCCTGTGCTGTCTCCTCTCACAATGACAGCGCTGCTAACAATCACTGAGTGCAGTGGTACTAAGCGCCTGTGCTGTCTCCTCTCACAATGACAGCGCTGCTAACAATCACTGAGTGCAGCGGTACTAAGCGGCCTGTGCTGTCTCCTCTGACGATGACAGCGCTGCTAACAATCACTGAGTGCAGCGGTACTAAGCGGCCTGTGCTGTCTCCTCTCACATGACAGCGCTGCTAACAATCACTGAGCGCAGCGATATTAAGCGCCTGTGCTGTCTCCTCTGATATGACAGCGCTGCTAACAATCACTGAGTGCAGCGATACTAAGTCGGCCTGTGCTGTCTCCTCTCACAATGACAGCGCTGCTAACAATCACTGAGGCAGCGGTACTAAGCGGCCTGTGCTGTCTCCTCTCACATGACAGGCTGCTAACAATCACTGAATGCAGCGTACTAAGCGGCCTGTGCTGTCTCCTCTCACAATGACAGCGCTGCTAACAATCATGAATGCAGCGTACTAAGCGGCCTGTGCTGTCTCCTCCACAATGACAGCGCTGCTAACAATCACTGAATGCAGCGGTACTAAGCGGCCTGTGCTGTCTCCTCTCACAATGACAGCGCTGCTAACAATCACTGAATGCAGCGGTACTAAGCGCCTGTGCTGTCTCCTCTCACAATGACAGCGCTGCTAACAATCACTGAGAGCATCGGTACTAAGCGGCTTGTGCTGTCTCCTCTCATGAGGACAGCGCTGCTAACAATCACTGAGTGCAGCGGTACTTAGTGGCCTGTGCCGTCTCCTCACATGATGACAACTCTGCTAACAATCACTGAGTGCAGCGATACTAAGCCGCTTGTTCTGTCTCTTCTCACAATGACAGTGCTGCTAACAATCGCTGAGTGCAGCAGTAGTAAGGGTACCTTTTACACGTGGCAAGATTGCATGCAATTTCACTTGCAACTTACTGGTTGCAGTGAAATCATGGATACATTGTTACATTTGTACACAGCAACAGAATAGAACAATGTGTCCTTGATTTCACTGCAACCAGTAAGTTGCAAGTGAAATTACATGCAGTGTTGCGACGTGTAAAGGTACCCTAAGCGTCTTGAGCTGTCACACCAGCTGATCGGGTTGCCGCCCACTTCCTGGTCAGCTGATTAAGGTGCTGCAGTCATCGGAGGTGGACAACCGTGCATTGCAAGACACTTGGCGAAGAGGTGAGCATTTTTTTTTATTTTTGTATTTTTAAGGCTGCTTTCACATCACGTATTTTGCATTTCCGATGCTGTCCGATCAAAATCGGACAGCATCGGATCCGAATTCGGCCTCCATGCAGCCCTATGGGCATCGGACCGAATCGGATGTGCACTAAATGCCATCCGATTTGGTCCGATCCGATTCTGTCCGATTTTATTATCGGTGCAAAAATCGGAGCTTGCTCCGATTTTTGCACCGAAAATAAAATCTGACAGAATCGGATCGGACCAAATCGGATGGCATTTAGTGTGCATCCGATTAGGTCCGATCCCTATAACATGGGGCCCTATGGAGAAGGGTTCGAGGAAACATCTGATGTCTCCTCGGACCCCGTTTTACTGTACTGAGCATGCTCTGTACAATAAAACTGCTCCTAACTAGGAGCACAAGGGTTAAAAAAAAAAAAAAAAAAAAATGTTATTCTCACCTCTCCACGAGCCCCCGCCGTCTTCCGCCATCTTCTTGGAGGCTCCCGCAGGCTGCCGGTGTCAGCAGAGACCTGCGGTGATGTCACAGTCATGTGACCGCGGGTTACCATGGTGAACCCGCGGTCACGTGACTGTGACATCACCGCAGGTCCTGAACAGCAGAGGAAGCCCTCTGCTGACACCGGCAGCCTGCGGGAGCCTCCAAGAAGATGGCGGAAGACGGCGGGGGCTCGTGGAGAGGTGAGAATAACATTTATTTATTTATTTTTTTCACCCGCAGGGAGCGATTTTATGCCGGAATCGGGTGCCTATTTGGCACCCGATTCCAGGCTTCAGAAGGGAGCTGATGCTGTCCGATTTATATCGGACAGCATCGGCTCCCTTCAAATCGTTATGTGAAAGTAGCCTAACGCATTGCTTTATTTAATTTTACTGTAGCAGTATATTTAGATAGTGTATCTATCTACATACACTGCTAAAGTGAAATTAAACTGAACAGAGCAGTTTTAGGGTATGTGCACATCGTCTTTTTGTGGGCTGTTTTTTAGCGTTTTCCGTCGGCGGTTTCTGCTGAGTTTTATGTTAATTTATGTTAATCCTAGCCACCGGTTGGATTAACATGCTAGTCAATGGAGTTTAGAAAACGCTGTCTACATTAGAACGGTTTATTTATTGTCGTTTTCAGTTTATTCACCGGTTTTCAAAGATAGAGCAAGTGACTTCTTTTCAGCGTTTTTTCCAGCGGTTCCAGCTGAACAAGTGCACCAAAGACCAGTCTGGAACTCGCTAAGGAACACGCCGGGGAAATCGCCAAGAACACGCTGTACAAACGCAAATAACCTGATCGCAAATCGTTAGCAAAACGCTAACAAAACGAGGGACACTGCCGAGTTCAGAAAATTCAGTATCTGCCATTCCCCACCGGTTCCCGGTCGGTCTGCAAAGATGCAGAAACGACTGATGTGCACATACCCTTAGTGTACTGAGCATGCTTCGTACACTAACACCGGATCCAGGAAAAGATCCTGTTTTTTCCTGGATCCAAGTTTCATAGACCTCCCCCCCCCCCCCCCCCCCCCCCCCCATATTTGAATCAGATAGCGTTGGATCCGATTGTGTCCGCTGTACCCAAAATCGTAGCACACAGGCAGACTTCAGCATGAAATCTGCGCATGTGCAAAGTCTGCCTGCGAGAACTGCGACCGGAAGTGACGCGGTGATCACGGCGTTGCATGACAGCGTCGCAGCGGTAATGTTGCTGGCGCGATATTGAAATCGTGCCCGCATTGTATAATGACGCCCATTAGGGCGTATTACAGCGGCGAGGCAGGGGTAGCGCGGCACAGGGGACCTGCCTACCGGTCAAAATCGATTGGAGGAACGCCCTTGTGACAAGAATTTCGTAAGTTTGCTAACTGCATTATTGTACTCATAGATTAGTAAAAAAGGTGAGACGGATGCGCTAGAATGTATTGTATGGCTGCAGGGACAGGTATTAGTAGGTTAGAAAGGTGATTTGGGGTGACAGGTTCCCTTTAATCCCATCTCTGGTGGCACATCACACTGCTCACTATCAGCCTGCACTCAGCTGTGACTGCTGTGCGCTCCCATCAGCAATGCATTATGGGTGAGGTAAGCTCTGGAAATACACAGATAGTGCTGGCAGACACTGAGGGGTTCTGGCCATGCCTACACAGCCATAAAATGCTGTTCTTAAAAGGACACAAAAATGTGAAAATAAGTCATCTGGCACAAAAAAAGCATTATCCTAGTTACTATGTGACCCATCATTAACAACTAGTGCAGTATTGTTTATTTTTTTTGAATTCCGATGGTCATAACAGTAAATTTTTTTTCAAGTTTTTATATAGCCTAAAACTAATTTTACATAAAAAATATTTAATAATGCCAGAAGTAAAGGATGGGAAAACAAAGACAAGGGATTAACCCGTAGACGACAGCCTAACGTCTACAGACGTCCAAAAAAAAGGGTACTAAAGCCCAGCCATACGTCTGTAGACGTATGGCTAGAAAATGCCCTGTAGCACAGCCCCTGTAGCAAAAATCTCTAGGGTGTCAGCGTACCGATTGTAGCTGAGACCCTAGAGATTAGTAATTAGCTAGTTTTTTACCGGCACCTGTAATGTGATGGCCGGTAAACACCGTTTACCGATCATCACATTGCACAAAGTGAAAGTGCCGGGAAAAATGCTTTCACTTTGATCCGACATGAAAACACATGTCGGAACAAAGTGAAAGCATTAACCCCCTAGCCCACCAAGACCCCCAGTACTGGGGATCATCATCCCCCCCCCCCCCCACCCCCCTAACCATCTGAAAATGGCGGCGGCCGGCGCCAAACCCGCCGCCTCCGCTGCATCTCTATGCGATCTGTCAGATCGCATAGAGATGCCGCCATTCCTGGGGGCCACTGGTCCCCTCAGTGGCCCCCCAATGCCATCCCCCCTCACCCCTGGTCTCACCCCTGATCTCCCCCTGCTCCCTGCGCGGCTCCCCAGCTCCCCCTCTTCCCTGCGCGGCTCCCTGAGTCCCCAGCTCCCCCTCCTCCATGCGCGGCTCCCCTCCGGTCATCAGAGCCCCCCCTCCTTCCCCAGGTCTTCCCCATGCTGTCCCCTCGATCCCCGACCCCCTCCTCCGATCTGCAGCCCCCCCGGTTCGCTCCGCTCTCCCCCCGGGCCCCCTTCCCTGCTCCTCTCATACTTACCCGTCCTGCAGCGTCGCCAGCCGTCTTCTCTCTGCCTCTGTCCCGGCGCCGCTGCTCTGCGTGCGCCGGAACAGAGGCAGAGTTAACCCATCAACGACCACACAGGGGTCTTCTGCAGTTAACCCCCTGTGTGGTCACAAGGGGTTAGCTGCAGATCATTATCCCTGTGTGATCACAGGGGGTTACTGGATCTGCAGTTAACCCCTTGTTACCACACAGGGATGATGACCTGCAGTTAACCCCTTGTGTTTTCACAAGGGGTTAACTGCAGGTCATCATCCCTGTGTGGTCACAAGGGGTTACTGGATCTGCAGGTAACCCCTTGTGACCACACAGGGATGATGACCTGCAGTTAACCCCTTGTGTTTTCACAACGGGTTAACTGCAGGTCATCATCCCTGTGTGGTCACAAGGGGTTACTGGATCTGCAGGTAACCCCTTGTGACCAAAACAGGGATGATGACCTGCAGTTAACCCCTTGTGTGGTCACAACGGGTTAACTGCAGGTCATCATCCCTGTGTGGTCACAAGGGGTTACCGGATCTGCAGTTAACCCCTTGTGACCACACAGGGATGATGACCTGCAGTTAACTCCTTGTGACCACACAAGGGGTTAACTTCAGATCATCATCTGAATGAGAATCGTCGCGGGACCTCCCACTGGACTACGTCGGACCTTCCCAATTGACTACGTCGGACCATGCCACTGGACTACGTCGGACTTCACTGTAATAAAGATGGGGTCTAAATATGTGTTTGTGTTTTTTTTTCCAATAAAAATATTTTTCTCTGTGTTGTGTTTTCTTTACAATCTATTAGAGATTCCTAATGGTCCGGTCTAATATTGGCCAGACGTTATGAATCTCGGGCTTAGTGCCAGCTGCCAAAAAGCTGGCATTAACCCCTTATTACCCAGTCTGCCACCGCTACACGGCAGCTGGAAGAGCTGGATACAGCGCCAGAAAATGGCGCTTCTATGAATGCGCCATTTTCTGGGGCGCCTGCGGGCTGCAATTTGCAGCGGGGGGGCCCAGAAAGCTTGGCCTCCCTACGCTGAGGATTCCAGCCCCCAGCTGCCTAGTTGTACCTGGCTGGCCCAAAAATATGGCGAAGCCCACGCCATTTTTAAAAAAAAATTATTTCATGAAATATAAAAAAAAAGGAGCTTCCCTATATTTTTGGTTTCCAGCTAGGTAAAACTAGGCAGAAGGGGTTCGTGGCAGCCCGTAGCTGCCTGTTGTACCTGGCTGGACCAAAAATATGGCGAAGCCCTACGTCATTTTTTTAAAAAATTTAATAAAGTAATACTAAAAAAAAATGCAGGGGAGGAGACAACCAGGACACGGTGTGTCCGTATCTTGTGCACATGCTCTAAGGGCCCTTTCACATCAGCGTTTTTTGAAATTTGCGGCAGATGCGGTGAAAAAACCGCATCTGCCGCAATTACCGCATACCGGCTGCACTTGCGGCGCGGTTGCGGTAAACGCCATGCAAAGTATAGGCGTACTTGCGACAAGTGCGGTTTTACACTTGCGGCAGGTGCGGCCGCGAAAAAAAAACGCGGTCAGCCTCGGTTTTTTCGCGGCCGCACCTGCCGCAAGTGCAAAACCGCACTTGCCGCACCTGCCGCAAGTACGCCTATACTTTGCATGGCGTTTACCGCAACCGCGCCGCAAGTGCAGCCGGTATGCGGCAATTGCGGCAGATGCGTTTTTTTTCACCGCATCTGCTGCAAATTTCAAAAAACGCTGATGTGAAAGGGCCCTAAAAGTGAGAAATTGTGTGAAAAAAAGAAAATGTTCATAATGACATTATCAAATTCTGTGAAGTAGCTGTAGATTCCAAATGCTCACTATACCCCTAGATAGAATCCTTGAGGTGTCTAGTTTCCAAAATGGGGTGACTTGTGCGGGAGCTCCAATGTTTAGCACATAGGGGCTCCCCATATGCGACATGGTGTCCGCTAACTATTAGAGCTAATTTTCCATTCAATTTGTTAGCGGACACCATGTCGCATATGGAGAGCCCCTGTGTGCCTAAACATTGGAGCTCCCCAACAAGTGACCCCATTTTGGAAACTAGACCCCCCAAGGAAAAAATCTAGATGCATAGTGAGCACTTTCAACCCCCAAGTGCTTCACAAATTAGTCTGTAAAAAGGAAAAAAAGAAGATTTTTGTGAAAAAAAGTACTTTTTCATTTTTACGGATTCATTTGTGAAGCACCTGGGGGTTCAAAGTGCTCACCACCCCATCTAGATAAGTTCATTGGGGGTCTAGTTTTCAAAATGGGGTCACTTGTGGGGGAGCTCCAATGTTTAGGCACACAGGGGCTCTCCATACGCAACATGGTGTCCGCTAGCAATTGGAGCTAATTTTCCATTCAAATTGTTAGCGGACACCATGTTGCATACGGAGAGCCCCTGTGTGCCTAAACATTGGAGCTCCCCCACAAGTGACCCCATTTTGGAAACTAGACACCCCAAGGAATTTATATAGATGCATAGTGAGCACTTTGAACCCTCAGGTACTTCACAAATGGATCCGTAAAAATGAAAAAGTACTTTTTTTTCACAAAAATTTTCTTTTGTCCTCGATTTTTTTCATTTTCACATGGGCAACAGGATAAAACGCATCCTAAAATTTGTTGGCCAATTTCTCCTGAGTACACCGATACCTCATATGTAGTCATAAACCACGTTTGGGCGCACCGCAGGGCTCGAAAGAGAAGGAGCGCCATTTGACTTTTTGAATGGTAAATTAGCTCCAAAAGTCAAATCGCGCTCCTTCCATTCTGAGCCCTGCCGTGCGCCCAAACAGTGGTCTATGACCACATATGAGGTATTGGTGTACTCAGGAGGAATTGCCCAACAAATTTTAGGATGCATTTTATCCTGTTGCCCATGTGAAAATGAAAAAATCGAGGCTAAAAAACATTTTTGTTGGAAAAATTAAAATGTCCATTTTTTGTTTCCACTTTGCTTTAGTTGCTGTGAAGCACCTGAAGGGTTAATCATTTTCTTGAATGTAGTTTTGAGTAGCTTGAGGGGTGCAGTTTTCGGAATGGAGTCACTTTTGGGTGTTTTCTGTCATGTACACCCCTCAAATGGACTTCAAATGTGATGTGGTCACTAAAAAAATGGTTTTGTAAATTTTGCTGGAAAAATGAAAAATTGCTGATGAACTTTGAACCCTTATAACGTCCTAACCAAAAAAATTTTTTTTTCCAATATTGTGCTGATGTAAAGTAGACATGTGGGAAATGTTATTTATTAACTATTTTGTGTCACATAACGCTCCGGTTCAACAGAATAAAAAAAGACAAATTTGAAAATTGTCAAATTTTCAAAATTTTTGCCAATTTTTTTATATTTTCACAAATAAACACAAAAATTATCGACCTAAATTTACCAATAACATGAAGCCCAATATGTCACGAAAAAACAATCTCAGAATCGCTAGGATCCGTTGAAGCGTTCCAGAGATATTACCTCATAAAGGGACACTGGTCAGAATTACAAAAAACAGTCTGGTCATTAAGGTGGAAATTGGCTTCGTCACTAAGGGGTTAAAGAAAAGAATAATATAAACAACTATATACATCAACATCGCAACTCAATAGTGTTGGCTCATTCTATTCAAACGGGTTACATTCTCATCTGTTGCAGGAAACTCCACTTTAGAAACCATAAGCAAATGAGTGAAAGTGTTGTGGGTAGTGGGAAGCACCTCTATCATCTCTGTTCCCAGCTCCATTTTCTTACAAAATAAATAATGGAGTCACATCCTGCTTTTACAGTTAGGCCTGGCTCATATGAGCATATGAATCAGACAAGTGCAATGCAAGAAAGTCTTGCGTTTGACTTGGACCAATGTTATTTAGTGAGGAAGAACAGAATCTTTAATTTTTAGGTTTTATACTATTCTTTTTTTACTTATTTTTTTTTTCTCACACCGAAGTGGTACGAGATGTCCAAGGGCTGTAGAGTTGGTAAGCCAAACCTCCAACTCCCTCCTTCATGGCTCTTGTTTAAGTGATACATTTATTGTAGTAAAATATGACGGCTTTAATCATTATTATGATATAACATCATAATATTCAGCACATTATGCGTTACATAATACATAGGATGCAGTAGTTTATTATTGGAGCCGGTCTATTTTATACCGACTCCACAGCAGTGGAGAAAACAATCACAGCATGCTGTGAGTGCCTCTGGAAATTGGATCACACACACCCTTACAGGTCTATGGGTGCGTGTGTGACATCAGATTGTGCTCTGATATCTAAATGCAGTCCGATATTCACCGAGACAGGCAATGGAGAAGATGAAATGATTTATTCTCTCCTTTATCTTCACACCTGTGATATGATTCTCGCACAGTATAATGACACTTGGTCACACATGCAGCAGAGTTTGAGCTGAGTGTTATTACCATGAAGCAGACGAAGCTCTCGTATTAGATGCCATACACTCGTGTGATTCCAACCTGCATTAGAGTTCTGGGTCAACCTTTCCAGTGCAAGCAAGAGTCTCTGTGGAAAACAGTTGAAAATCCATGTATGTTATTCATGTGTTGTTCGTTTTGTACAGTTTAAGGCTGTCTTCAGATGCCTATGTTGCACATCCTTGTATCCTCAGTGTACTGTATTATGTAGGGTGTGTGTGTGCGCGCGTGCTGTCAGTGTTCAGCAATTGTAATAGAATATTTTTTTTCTTTTTTTTTTTTGAGGCGTTCACTGATAAACTGATGGTAAAAACTGACACACAGGCTGAACACAGAATCAAAACACTGATGAAACGGTGACTGCTTTTGCTGATGTGAACAATCATGGATGACTGAGACTGAAAATGACGTTGACAGCTCAGGCAGTGGGAATACTATGCTACCCAGAGCACTTGCAGAGTCTTTTGCATATGACCTTTTAAAGGGACTCGGTCAGATCATTTTTCAGTATACTAATAGTACCCTTGAATAGTGCCTGTGGCAGCCCTTTCAAAATATGTAAAAACCATTACTGTAACCTTTGCAGTTCTCTTGCTATAAACACCTTCACACCCAGCAGGCAGCTGCTTCACTAGTCCTTGCCATTACTTTTACTGAGGAGTAGCCCGCAGTATGTAAATGATCATTTATTATTCACACCTTCCGAGGTTGGCATTCCCTCCCCCTGTCCTCTCTCACTGCTAGTTTTACTTTCATTTTGCAGTTTTGCACAGTGCTTTATAGGAAGAGGGACAGAGATGACAGGCACATATTGGCTGCATCTAAGTAAAGGTACCGTTACTCGCTTCAATGTTGAAACTATCACTAACGATCTCGTGGGAGCGTGGTCGTTAGGACATCGTTGTTAAGCTGTCACACGTCTAGATATCGTGGATGGCGCACCAACGATCCAGCGAACAGCTATTGTTCGCACAACCCAGCGAACGGTACTTGCTCATTGCTGTGAATAGGCAAAGTCGTTCCCGACATAGTTATCGCGGTGTCACACACAACGATGCAGCAGGTTGGCTGATCGAGGATTGTTTGATTTGAGAACATGTTCTCAAATCTGCGATCATGATCCAACGATTTATCGTAGTCGTATCTTGGTGTCACATGCAACGACATAGTAATGATGTTGTTTGAACAACTCCAAAACCCGTGACGTTTGAGTGATATCGTTAACTATCTCGTACCACGTAACGGGGCCTTAAGGCAATTGCCTCCATTTGTTGCTCTGAGCAGATGCTGTGCTATCTGTGAGAGTTTGTTTATTTAAACATTTGTTTTGCTGCATACAAGTTATTTCCGTTTTTTTGTTTACAGAGGAGGGCAGTGATATCATTCCTTGGGGAGTGAATATTTGCATCTTATAGAGCAGGGGTCTCAAACTCAGCTGGGTTGGTGGGCCGCACATAGAAAAACATTTATAGTGGGGGGCCGCATCTCTTGTAGGACTAAGTGATATTTTTAGTAATACCAGAATTTCTTGCTCAATGTAGTAAAGTACAAGTCCTGATCCCTTTCTTGTAGTAATGTCTCCATCCTGTAGTAATGTCCTTTTCTAGTGATGTCCCCCATCCTGATCCCCTTTTCTAGTGATGATCCCTATCCTGATCCCTTTTTCTAGTGATGATCCCTATCCTGATCCCTTTTTCTAGTGATGTCCCCCATCCTGATCCCTTTTTATAGTGATGATCCCTATCCTGATCCCTTTTTCTAGTTATGTCCCCCATCGATCATGGTCCCCTTTTGTAGTGATGTCCCCACACTGATCTCCTTTTGTAGTGATGTCCCCCATCCTGATCCCCTTTTCTAGTGATGACCCCCTTCCCATTCCCCTTTAGTAGTGATGTCCCCCATCTTGATCCCCTTTAGTGATCATGTCCCATCCCGATCCCCTTTTATAGTTATGTCCCCCATCCTGATCTACTTTTATAGTGATGTCCCCCATCCTGATCCCCTTTTCTAGTGATGTCCCCCATCCTGATCCCCTTTTCTAGTGATGTCCCCCATCCTGATCCCCTTTTCTAGTGATGTCCCCCATCCTGATCCCCTTTTATAGTGGTGTCCCCCATCCTGATCTACTTTTATAGTGATGCTCCACCATCCTGATCTACTTTATAAGTGATGCCCCCCCATCCTGTTTTACCTTCTTACACACTCAAATACACACTCTCACACTCACACACAAACCCACACACAACCCCCCCCCCCCACACACACACACATACTATCAAACACACTCTCACACATCCTCATACACACTCTTACATTCACACTCATACACACACACACTGAAACTCGCACACACTTTCTTATACACACATCCTCACTCACACACTCACCCTCACACACACACCCTCTCTTACACACGCACACTTTTCTCACTTTAATGATGCATCGTTCCAGTGCAGGGGGCCGCCGCGGTCCCCACTGTACTGACTTCCGGCCTCCGCTGTGCTATGACTTCCTCCAGCCGCCGCTCAGACAAGCTCTGTTGCTCATCAAGATCAATGCAATCTACCAGCCAGAGGCCTGCAGGTGACGTCATATTCTGCCGTCAGCTGCGGGCCTCTCGTTGGCTGGCAGCTTGCATTGATCTTGCTGAGTGGCAGAGCTTGTTAGTGCTGCGGACAGAAGTCATCACACAGCGGGGACTGCAGCGGCCCCCTGCACTGGGGCAATGCATCATTAAGTTGTCCAAGGTGCCGCGGGCCGCATAGTGAAGCCCCAGGGGCCGCATGCAGCCCTCGGGCCGCGAGTTTGAGACCCCTGCTATAGAGGATAGGGGTAGGGGGAGTATAAATAAAAGTAATGCATGAATAGAAAGAGCTTCACCCAGAACAAATTAAAAATTCTAGAGTTACATGTGGATTTTTGACTTGACAGGTTCCCTTTAACCTCTTCTCCATTATTTTGACCTTACTGACCTGGCCATTTTTTGTAATTCTGACCAGTGTCCCTTTATGAGGTTTTAACTCTGGAACGCTTCAACGGATTCTGAGATTGTTTTTTTGTGACATATTGGGCTTCATGTTAGTGGTAAATTTATGTTGATGATTTTTGTGTTTTATTTGAGTAAAAATCAGAAATTTGGAAAAAGTTTGTCAATTTTTAATTTTTATTCTGTTTAAATCAGAGTTATGTGACACAAATTAGTTAATAAATAACATTTCCCACATGTCTACTTTACATCAGCACGAATTTCGAAAAAAAATTTTTTGTTCGGAAGATATAAGGGTTCAAAGTTCATCAGCAATTTCTCATTTTTCCAGCAAAATTTACAAAGCCATTTTTTGTTTGTGACCACATCACATTTGAAGTCACTTTGAGGGCGTAAATGACAGAAAACACCCAAAAGTGACACCATTCCAAAAACTGCACCCCTCAAGCTACTCAAAACTACATTCTGGAAGATTATTTTTTTTTTTTTAAATATATTTATTAATGAAAGTACAACACATAACATACATCGTTCAAAAACATTGGATAGGGATATTGTCCCGTAGCTGAAGTACATCATGTATTGTTCGCCTAACAATCGTATTTTCCAAAATAAGTATCATCAACATAAATTAAAACAAATTTCAAAACATTAGAACTTTGAAGTGGACAATAATGTGCAGTAGTGATCCTTATCTCCAAGTGTACATTGAGGCAGGTTGATTTGAAACTTTTAATATGGTATCTCGAAATTATCTCTTATCTCGTCTCTGATTGCCCGGTCTCTAATTTCCCAGTTTTCCTAAGGAGTGATTAATGTCCTCTAAGGCTATGTGCACATCTGACGTTTGTGCATCTCTGCAGTCCGTCCAAAAACCTGGGTTTTTTTAGCAGAAACTGAGTTTTCTGTGCTCAGCAGTGTCCCTCGTTTTTTGCTCGTTTTCCGCCCGGTTTTTACAGCGTTTTTCTCGGCGGTTTTCTCGGCGGTTTTGAAAACTGAGTTTTTTGTGCACTTGATCAGCTGAAACCGCTGGAAAAACGGAGGAAAGAAGTCACTTGCTCTATTTTTGGAAAACCGGTGGAAAAACTCAGTTTTGACTGAGAAAACTCAGTTTTGACTGAAAACGACCAGAAGAAAACCGTTCTAGTGAAGACAGAGTTTTCTAAAATCCATTGACTAGCATGTTAATCCAACCGGAGGATAGGATTAACATAAATTAACATAAAACTGAGCTGAAAACGCCGACGGAAAACGTCCAAAAGCAGCCCACAAAACGACTGATGTGCACATACCCTAAGAGGTACCAAGAAGTCCCCCTGAATGGATTCATAATTTGTCGAATTTCATCATCTGTTTCCCGTGACTCTATATATCGTCTCCATTTTTTCATAAAGGTTCCCATCATGCCTTCCTTGTCTCTTAAAGTTTCCCTTCTATCAATGGTCATTGCTAAGGACAAGCCCTTTAGGATATCCGACTTTCCAGGCAAATCAGCTCGCAGCCAGTAAGAGAGTAGCAATCTTTTAGCTAGTAATATTAGGACATGTGCCAGGTGGTACCCCGAATTCTGCCCACAAAATGGATCAAGGTCTTGGAATATATAGTTCATGGGTGTCAACTCCACCGCATTACCACATATGTCAATGATCATGTTCTTGATCATTAGCCAGAATTCTTGTACCTTAGCACATTTCCAAACTCCATGGATCATGTCAGTTCTATCTTGTTCACACTTGGGGCAACAGGTCAATCTGTCTGGGTTGTTAGCGGATTGAGGAAAATTGAAACCGTATATAAGGCCATGAATAATCCGAAAATGGGTATCTCTCCATTGTTCACTATGTGTCTCCTCACTTTTTCTAGTCCTGCTAGAGCCCCATCTACCACATCCTCAGAGGGTAAAAATTTGATCCATTTAGTGAAAACACGTTCCGATCCTTCCGGGACTAAAATCTCCCGTAGCCCTCTATATAGAACAGAAATGTTCATTTGAAAAATGTCTAAGTTAACTAATTTGTCACATGGATTAGATGTTGTTTCCTTAGAGACATCAGTGAGCAATTGCATTGTCTGGTGTTTCAGTTGTAGATACTGAAGCACTTGTGGGCCCTCAAGGTTGAACTTGTCCGTGATCTCTCGATACGTCAACCAACGTCTGTCTGTCATGTGAATCAAGTCTCCCATCTTTCTTACCCCCTTCCTTTTCCATTGATCAAATAGCTTATTGCTTCTTCCCATTTCAAAGCTAGGATTGGCCCACGGATTGAGGTATTTGGACATTCTCCATGATAGTTTACATTTTTTTCGCACTGCTTTCCAGGTCATGATTGTGTCTCTAAAGGCGACTGAGTGTTTGATATGTTTCGGTATATTTGGCAAGGGGGTATGTAGCAATGAACATCTGTCCCATGGGTCACAGAAAGCCATCTCTAGTTGTGTATCTGAGTATCTTTCCGTGTGATTTATCCATTCTACTGCGTGTCTCATTATACAGGCCAAATTGTAACCTCGTATGTCTGGAAAATTTATTCCTCCTCTATCTTTAGGTAGCATCAATGTCCCCAAGCGTAGTCTCGGCTTTTTTCCCCTCCAAATAAATGTTGAAAAAGCCTTGTTTATTCTTCTGATGTCAGAGTGTTTTAGGAGTAAAGGCAAGGTTTGCATGGGATAAAGAAGCCGAGCAAAACTCACCATTCTCAACAAGTGACAGCGTCCCAATAGGGACAAGGGCAGTCCAGCCCATTTCTTCAGTTCTTGTTCTATCTTATCAAAGAGTGGCATGTAGTTAAGCGAATAGACTTGACCCGGAGTTCTACCCAATAGGAGACCTAGATACTTGATATGGGAGCGGGCCATGGGAATCCCCAGGGTTCTTAGAGGTTCACTCATATCGTTTCCCCCTTTTATCCTTAAAATCTCACATTTCCTCCTGTTAAGTTTAAATCCCGAAAATTCTCCAAATTTCTCTAATTCTGTGATTAAAGCCGGTAATGCACTGTCAGGGTTGTCCATAAAGAGAATTATATCATCTGCAAACATAGCAGACTTTATTTCTGCCTGTCCCACCATGATGCCTTTAAATGAGCTATGATTATTTATGAACCTCGCCAGCGGCTCCAGAGCCAGATTAAACAGAAGTGGGGATAATGGGCAGCCCTGCCTGGTTCCTTTTTGTAGGGGAAATTTAGGAGACAAAAATCCTGGCGTATGTACCCTCGCTGTCGGGTTAGCATAAAGAGTTTGTAGGAACCGGCGGAATCTCCCCTGTATTTTCATTTGGTCCAAGACTAAGCCCAGCCACGGCCACCTCACATTATCGAAAGCCTTTTCCGCATCGAGAGTGACCATGGCCGGGCCCCCTTCCCTTTTATCTGTTCCATTTCTCACCGCGTCCATAACTATAAGGGCCTTCCGGACGTTAGTCACAGCCGACCTGCCTTTAACAAACCCCGTCTGTTGTTTTTGAATAAGATCAGGGAGAATCCGGGCCAGTCTATCCGCCATTATTTTTGATAAGATTTTAATATCAAGGTTTATTAGTGAAATGGGTCTGTAATTTGCTGGATCTTCTCTGTCCCTGTCTCCCTTAGGTAATAATTTGACGTAGGCTACATTAGTCATCTGGGATGAGGTCTCCTTCAGTCATAGCGTTAAACAGTTTGGTCAGTAGCGGAGTCAGTTCCTCGCGGAGGATTTTATAGAATTCCCCAGAAAAACCGTCAGGGCCTGGTGCTTTGTTATTTCCCAGGTGACGGATGACCATGTCAACCTCAGCTTCCGTTACAGGCCCATTTAGAATCGCCAGGTCTGTCTCAGAAACAGAGTCGAGTGGTATCCCCGCCAGCCAGTTGTCTGCTCCTTGAATCTGTTCAGCTTCTGTACTATATAGATGACGGTAATAATTCTCAAAAATTGAGTTTATTTCTTTCGGATTGGTAGTGATGGCACCTCCTTTCTGCTTGAGAGCCATAATTGGATCTAAGTGGTTCCTACCTTTGGCCAGTCTAGCCATTAAGCGACCCGCTTTGTCCCCATATTTATTGAGGTCTACATCTAGTTGTCCTCGAATAAGGATTTCCCTCTGTTCTGCCCAATGCTCATATTCCTTTTTAGCTTCCATCCAATGGTGTTTATCTAAAGGGTCATGGGAGTGGCGAAACATCCTGTATTTATCTGCCACTTTTTCACTAGCCTTAATGAACTTTTCCCCGATTTTTTTTCTTTTGCGTCAACATATGAGCTATAATTTGGCCTCTTATTACTGCCTTCCCTGCCCCCCAGAATAATTTATGATCTTCCTTATGTATGTCATTATCAATGGAGAACCTAGACCACCATTCTTTGAGTTTAGTTTTGAAATCACCATTAGATACCATGTGTGAGGGGAATCTCCAAAGTATATCTGTACCTTTAGGTTGTGAATCTAATAGGTTGATACGTAACGGACTATGGTCCGATATAACCATATTCTCCAGCACTGCTTCCTCTATGACTCGCATCAATTGGGTGTTTACGAAAAGCATGTCAATGCGGGACCACGAGGAATGAGGGTGAGAGAAGTGTGAGAATTCGGAATCTTGTGGATGGAGGACCCGCCACACATCAGTTAGACCCAGTGATTTTGTCATGTGTGCCAATGTTTCTGGACCTCTATTACCCATCTGGTTCTTTGTTTCTCCTACTACGATTCTTTGTCTGTCTATGGCTTCCTTCATTACTTCATTAAAGTCACCTCCTATAATGATATTGGGTTCTTTGTCGCCCAGAATTTTCGAGTGAAGCGCTCCAAAAATTGGGTACGTGAGCCATTCGGCGCATAGACATTATAGATACTAAACGTTTGTTCACGTATTTTCAATATTACATGTAGGAGCCTTCCCTCATGATCCTGGGAGACGGATAGTGGTGAGCATGCCAGGTGTTTATTGACTAATATCAGAACTTCTGCTTTTTTATTCTGAGCCCCTGATATCCAAGCTGACCCCACCCATAACTTCTGGATGTAATGCACCTCATGTGTAAGCAAATGAGTTTCCTGTAATAAGGCTATGTCTGCCTGTAATTTTTTTAGGTGTCTCAATACCATGAACCTTTTATTAGGGGATCTCAATCCCTTTACGTTCCATGACACCAGACGTATCATTTCCAATTCCTATGATGTTGTGCAGGGTTATCTTCAACCCTTTTTTCCCTGTTTAGTTTCTGGGTGATTGTTTGTGAAAAGGGAAATGTGATTTTACAATTTCGAGATATGTACAAACATTTATCATCCTGCACACTAAGGATCATATTGGTAGTCCACTTTGAGATATAAACAAAATTATCAATAAAAACAAAAGCTTTTCCAAAAATTAACCAACTCGAGAGAGAGCATTTCCCACCGTGTCCTCTCCTCGGCAAAATGTTACCCGGATTCGTGACTTCCCTTATTCTGCGTGTGCCCTTTACGGACTGCGCCTTTGGTATTCCCTGTAGCTCAGAGCAGAACATCCTACATCCATGTGTACCCCTGAGGTGGAAGAAAGAGGGGGTGGGAAGGGGGGGGGAAAGAAGAAAAAGAAAAAAGAAGTGGGGGGGGTGGGAGGGAGGGTATCTTGATGTCTCAGTAAACAAATGATAATGGTAGCATTTAAACCATCTCTCCTTATTGTAAATTATGTATATTGTCGTATATTATTTTTGTGGTACAATTAGTACGGGGCTTGTGTTCCCCCATGTCCAGATCTGGCAAACCACTTCCCCATTTTTTATGAAGCATTAACAGGGCTTCAAATGGGTTTTTAGTTTATGTCACTCACAGTTTTGGGTAATCATGAACCGACTTTCGAAGATTCCCAGGAAATCCGAAACGTTTACCGTTATCAACCTGTTTAAATGGAAGAAGAGAAGAGAGAAGAAAAAAAAAAAACCTCCAAAAACAAACCCCTCCCGCCTCCACATAGGGATTACTTCTTTCCTTCTTCTATTTCCTTGGTATTGGGATAAAGCCAGAGTTCGATAAGAGAAAGCTTTCAATCGGATGCAAATTGCTCGAGTTGTTTCATCTTCCTCCTGAATACGCAGGCTTTCCCTTTGCCCCTTTATCTGGCGTCAGATGTTGTTCCTTTTGAGTGGGTCTCTCGTTGAGGTTGTTGTTGTTGCTGTTTCTGTCCTTCTTTCTGTGGTGAACTCTAGACCATGAGCCGTTGCTTTCTGTCATATGTCTATCACTTCTGGGGTCTGGTGTGGCGGCTGCTTTAGTTGCGTAGGATTGTTGGGACAGGGGTATGGAGGGCATTGCGTCTCCTGTTGTGTGATGGTCTTTCGCTGGCTCTGTGGGGCCTTGTTGTAGATATTGTAAGGCTAATTTGCCATTCGAGAAAGATTTCGTGTCTCCATTCCAGTCCCTAAATCTCAAGATGGCTGGATATGTTAGTTGGAATCTGACATTTTTTTTATATAGCAGTGAACATGCCGGGCTAAATGATTTCCTCTTGCGGGCTAATTCGGCCGAATAGTCCTCATACAGTCTGACTTTGTGACCTTTTATTATCAGTGGGAGTTTTTTGGATTTGTATTCTTTAAGTAGTTTTTCTTTGTCCTTAAAAGTTTAGAAAGCGTGCTATAACCTGTCTTGGCCCATCTTTGGGGTCTTTTGGGGGCCTACCCTGTGTGATCTTTCAACTTTGCAGCGGACATGATATCCCAGGGCTTTCGGTAATTCTTTCTCCCAAATGGTGTCCAGTAGGTCAGCCGCGATAGACTCAGGTAGCCCCACCAATCTCAGATTGTTCCTTCTTGAACAATTTTCCAGATCGTCCAGCTTCTCCTCAGAGTAGGCTGAGTGTTTTTGTAGGGAAGCTATGTGATTCTCTAGATGTAATATTCTGTCCTCAGCTTCTGATAGTCTGCGCTCTGCCTCCAGCAATCTCTCCCCATGTTGTATAGTAGTTTGTTGGATGCCTGCCACAGCGTCCGTTATGGCCTTATGATGAGTGCTTTCAGATCGGCCGAGATGAATGGGGCCACTTCTCGTGCTAGTGCTCGCACATCTATCATCCCTGCATTGACCCTGTGTAATGAGGCTGCGGGTGTTGTGTCAGGGCTTTCCTCCTGGTGGTCACCCCGGGCCTCAGCCTCCCTCTCCTCCGTTCGTCCAGCCCCACACCCGGTAGACTCACTGTTTTTCCTTGGGGTCGATTCCTCTGCCCGTTTTCCTGCATCTGTAGCCTCCGCTGATCTCTCTCTTTGTGCTCCCGAACAGCTGGGCTGTGGCCGGTCACGTGTTTCAGGAGATCGCGTCCCCTTGTCTCCGCCGCCATGTTTCCTGGCTTCCCGCCTCGTGTCTCGGCGTTCAGGGATATGGCCGCGTCTCTTCCCGAGCTCCGCAGGACGTATCTGTCCAGGGTCCCCACACCACGGGGGGTCGCCGCCAGCTTGTTTGGAGGTTGGATGCCCTTGCTCTCGGTGGGATTGAAGCGGATGGTTGGCGCGGTCCCGGGAGCTATTCCCTCAGGGTGTCATCCCCGCAGCGCCGGAACCGGAAGTAGTCTCTCTCTCTCTTCTTTATCAACAGCATTTCAGTACCTCACTGGCCGCTCCTCATCCTCAAGCTCCCCGTTAGCCACCCAGGAAGATTATTAACCCTTCAGGTGCTTCACAGGAACTAAAGCGACGTGGAAGGAAAAAATGGGCATTTTAAATTTTCCAACAAAATGTTATTTTAGCCTTTTTTTATTTTTTTTTTTGCATTTTCACAAAAGTTAAAAGCACAAAAAGGACCCTAAAATTTGTTGTGCAATTTCTGCTGAATAGCTGATACCCCATATGTGGTCGAAAACCACTGTTTAAGTGCACAGCAGGACTCTGAAGGGAAGGAGCGCAATTTGACTTTTTGAATGGAAAATTACCGTATATACTCGAGTATAAGCCAAGTTTTACACCACAAAAATTGTGCTGAAAAGTGCCCCACTCGGCTTAGACTCGAGTCAATGTGCTGGCTAAGTGGGAGGGGGCGGTGATCAGGCACTGTAGGAGACGGGGGAGGCTGCAGACGGAGCAGGCGGTCACGTGACGCCGCTCATTAGAGTAATGGATATGCACTGCATCCCCCTGTCCATCAGTGACGCTAAGTTATCTTGCCCCCCCCTGCTGGCACTCTGCCCCCCATCAGTATACAGAGC
Source organism: Allobates femoralis (assembly GCA_033576535.1). Lineage (NCBI taxonomy): Eukaryota > Metazoa > Chordata > Amphibia > Anura > Aromobatidae > Allobates > Allobates femoralis. The sequence continues at coordinate 207,845,047 of JARQOC010000006.1, forward strand.
CCCCTCTGCCGCCGCACTGATCTCACCCTCCGACGTCATGCAGGCATCAGGCGTCCTCGGTCCGCTCTTCTTGTCTGTATGCCGGTTTCTATTGCTGTGAGCGGCGCAGCAGCGATGACGTCATCACTGCGTCGGTCACATGATTAGAAGCCGGCATACAGACAAAGAGTGGACGGAGGACGTCCAGTGCCTGCAGGACGTCGGAGGGTGAGATCAGTGTGGCGGCAGGGGGGCTCTGTATACTGATGGAGGGCAGTGTGCCAGCATGGGGGGGGCTCTATACAGAGACGGGGCCTGTATACCACTGCTGGGGCTGTAATAGCACTGCTGGGGGCTGTAATACCACTGCCGGGGGCGACTGTATACTAGTTATGGGCACTATATACCAGTGATGGCCGCTATATACCGGGATGGTGGGGTATATACCAGTGATAGTGGGCTTTATAACAGTATGGCGGTCTGCTGCATTTCTTACCCTAGGCTTATACTCGGGTCAATAAGTTTCCCTAGTTTTGAAGGGTAAAATTAGGGGCTCCAGGTTAAACTTGGGTCGGCTTATACTCGAGTATGTACGGTAGCTTTGGAGCTCCCCCACAAGTGACTCCATTTTCGTTTTCTTCTTCACAAAAATGTTCTTTCAGCCTCAATTTTTTCATTTTCACATGGGCAATAGGATTGAATGGATCCTAAAATTTGTTCGGCAATTTCTCCTGAGTACACAGATACGTCATGTGGCAGAAAACTACTGTTTGGGCGCACGGCAGGGCTCGGAAGGGAACAAGCGCTATTTGACTTTTTGAATGGAAAATTAACTGCAATCTTAGCGGACACCATGTCGTATTTGGAGAGCCCCTGTGTGCCTAAACAGTGGAAAAGAACACTCACAAGTAAACTCATTTTGGAAAATAGACCCCCCCCCCCCCCCCCCCCACAACGCGTTTCAACAGCAGTAAGCAGTCTTCAGGGGGTGAAACGCGTTGTGTGTTTAATAAAAAGGTTTGTAAACCTCCACTATTGCCCTAGCTTTTATGTGCCCCAGCGCTCTGATTATAACTACAGTAATTATTTTCTTCACCTTCCTACAACCCCCCTGGGGTTGTGTGGTTGGAGCTGCTGGCGGCCACAGTTAGCGAAAGCCACCACAGGACCTGCAGCCAGCCTAACTTGTGGCTTAAAGTGAATAGAGATGCAACGATGGTAAACCCCTTTTTCCGGGATGTTTATTAGATTAATACAATGTAAGTAGGGACTTACTAAGGGGTTTAAAAGAGATTTAAAACCACACTTAAGAGTAAAAAATACAAGGTTAAAAGAAATTTAAAATTAAACCATGAATGATGTATTAAAAAATATTAGTGTGGGAAACCCCGCACTAATTCTTAATACATCATTCATGGTTTAATTTTCTTTCAATCTTGTATTTTTTTTTAGGCTGGTTTCACATCAAGATTTTTGTGTGTCCGTGTGGATCCTGGTTTTTGCAGGACCACACGGACTGGAACGGACACACGGATTGGAGAACACTTGTGTCCGATCTGATTTCATGACGGATCCGATTTTAGTATCTTTGAAGCCAGAAAAATCATTCTGCACATGCGTGGTGCACTAAATCAAATCCGAGAAACAATCCGACTTTTTAGCGGATCCAACGACCACAGACTCCTATGTTATTTACAGCGGACAACATTGCATCCGTGCCTGTCCGATTTGACCAAAATCGCAGCAGACTCCGATTTTAGGGACGTGAAAAAATCTGAAACAATCGGATCCATCAAAAAACTGACACAATCAGAGGCCATTTAAGGACCAATCCGATCACATCTGTGCCCATAGGGATACATGGAGGCCAAAATGGATCCGTGGTGGTCCGTTTTACAATGGACAGCCAGAGATGCCAAAGAATCTTGGTGTGAAACCAGCCTTAAGTGTGGTTTTAATTGTTAAATCTCTTAAAGCCATGTTACACACACAGATATCTGTGACCAACTTCTGAGCAGATCTCTGGTTGCAGTGAAATCATGGACACATTGTTCCATTTTGTGGCTGTGTACAAATGTGTCCATGATTTCACTGCAACCAGAAATCTGTTCAGAAGTTGGTCACAGATATCTGTGTGTGTAAAGCTCCTTTAGTAGTACCTACTTACATTGTATTAATCTTATAAACATCCCAGAAAAAGGGTTAACTATAAATTGCCGCATCTCTATTCACTTTAAGGCCCCCTTCACATCACGATTTTTGGGGATCCGTGGCTATCCGTTTTAAAACATCCATCGCTCCGATTTGATCTTGATGGCATGGATTGGTGCTTAATAGCCATCAGTGTCTGCAGGGGTCCGATTGTGTCTGCAGGGGTCCGATTGTGTCTGCAGGGGTCCGATTGTGTCTGCTTTTTTTCAAGATCCCAAAATCGGCGATTACTCAGATTTAGGGCACAGCGAACATAATCGGACAGCATCGGATCCGACACTGTCCAATTCAAATAATATGGGGGTCTATGGAGCTCCGATCTGGGAAAAAACAGGATTGTTTCCCAGATCAATTGTTAGGCTGGTTTCACACCACGTTTTAATCCGATCTGCGGCTGTCCGTTGAGAACCGGATGTAACCGGATTCTTCAAAACCGGATGTCACCATCGGGTTTTAAATGGGATCCTGTTCCCGGATAAGCCATTAAACCGGACCGGTTGCATCCGGTTTTGTGGAATCCGGTTTAATCTGGTTTTAGTTGCCCAGCCCTCCTGCGGCTTGTTAATATAAATTGCAGTCAGCCTTTCTTCCTTGTCCCTCTTTTGGTTGCAAAATGGCCCTGTGTTATGAAGATTTCTGCTTGTATGTGGATGTTTGCGCAGAGTTTGGCCAAAATGGCATCGGGAGGGAGGGTGGGAGGTCGTCGCATTCCTCAGAGTGCAGCTGCAGTCTGCAATTTGGAATCCGGTAACCCGTCAGCTTTTGCAACTGAATCTGGCACCATAGGACCTCATGTTAAGTTTCGCCGGATTGCATCCGACCGGGTGAATCCGGGAGATTCCGATTTTTCACAACCGATGCCAAAAACCGTGCATGTGACGTTTTTGGGTCCGAGGACAAAAACAGAGTTCTCCCAGATTCACCCAGAATGCATAAAACCATATGGCTAAATACTGCCATCCGAGACAATCCGGCCCCATAGGCAAACTATTGGGCTGAAATGTGATCCGGGCCTATCCGGTTCTAATCGTATCAGCCCAGATCAGAAAAAAACGTGGTGTGAAACCAGCCTAAGTGTACGGAGCATGCTCAGAATACTAAAACTGCTCTGTTCAGTGCATTTCACTTTAGCTGTATATCTACATACACTTCTGATGGGAAATTGAATAAAGCAATGTGTTATAAATAAAAATAAATCATCACCTCTCTGCCGGCTGTTCGGGATCCAAGATGAAGATATCCGAATGCTGCCAGGACCTTTTAAAATGTGATTGACCGGTAGCGATCAGGTGGTATGCACATCACATATCACATGATCGCTACGGGCCAATCACAGATCTTTACGGTCCTGACCGCATTCAGACACCTTCTCTTCGGGACCCGGACAGCCAGCAGGCAAGTGAGCATTTATTTTATTTTTATTTTCAATACATTTTTTTTTCTTATACTTTGCATTCACATTGTATACAGATAGATACACTGGGAAAGCTTAACTTCAGCCTCTACATGTCATACTGAGGAAAAACACAGAATTTGTCCACCCCCCCCCCCTCCTCCGTGTGACATCACAGCTCTTACACCACTTGCTTGCGCATTGCAGGCTCGGGCTCCTCCCAGCTCTTTCTCTGTAAAAATCCCTCAAAATCATGGATCTGGACACAAACTGCATCGGGAGTTCACATCCGGGCCTGTTCGTTCCTGTCTGTGGGGTCCTGCAAAAAACAGAATCCCCCACGGACAGGAATAGATCCTGATGTTTAGGGGGCCTAAGCCACAAGTTAGAGGTTCGTTAGCACTAAGCAATATCTAATTGTAGCTGATTTTGACTCTAGTTTGTTTTAAGGTGAACACTGCTGAAGTAAGCACCATACCACAGATGTGTTAACCTTTTCACTTTAAAGGGAACCTGTCGCCTCATTTTACCCCTCTCTATCTCTAGCTTTCCCTGCAGCTTCCTAGCTGATCCCTAACGATCCCTGTCTCACCTAAAAGATCCCTATAAAGATTAAGAAAATGACTTCTATACCTGCATATATTTTTAATCAAATATCCATAGGTGTTATCCACCCTCAATGCAATATACAACCATCAAAAAGGAAACAAGGGTATCTTTAAAAATTTTTAACTTTATTATTAGGCTTAAAAATTTGGGGCCACGGGTGTAACGAAGGAGCGGACTCTTTATTTAGATCAATGTAGGTATATGCAGTAACATGCCACAATGTTAAATGCTCTGGAATAGTGTTACAACACTTGCCTGTGGGAAAAGTGACATGCAATGGTGTAGGCTAAATTCCTTTAGTCAACCCCAAATAGAAGTACTTGGTCTGGCAGATTAAGTCAGCAAGGTGCCCATTTTTAGGACCCAGAAGTGACGCCTGCACCCTTCTTTATGCAAATAGATAAGGTGGTTGGTTACTGGGTATGCATTTTGTAGTCTGCACCTTAGCTAACAATCCTTGGTGTTGACATATTGTAATGTAATAACTCCAGACACTGAGATATTTTTATATAATATTATCATTCATTTGAAGGGATAATCGTTGAGGAGCCTGAGTGGGAAATTTATGGAATATTGATTCTGAATCCATCTGTGCATATGAGGAAATCGATAGACTATGGCGGCTGTCGCACGCATCAATTTCTTGCACGATATCGCTTAAAGGAACCAACCACCTCAGATGACGTGTATAAGCTGTTAATACATGTCCCTGGACCCTATGTACACCATTGCAGCTATGTTTTTGCTAAGAATATTGATAACAGCAAACCGAAATAAACAGTTTATAAACTTACATGATTTAGTACTTGAGGGCGTCTCCCTCGGTCTTTAGTACGAGAGGGCTGTGTGTTATGCAGCCTGAGTGGCTTTCCTCCCCCTCCCTCTCTGTTTGCAGGACGTCACTGAGAAGACGTGCACGGACGGGAGCTGCCTTGGGTGCCCGCCCACACCAAGATAATATCACGCCCTAATGTGACGTCCTGCAAACAGAGAGGGAGGGGGAGGAAAGCCACTCAGGCTGCATAAGACACAGCCCTCTCGTACTAAAGCCCGAGGGAGACGCCCTCAAGTACTAAATCATGTAAGTTTATAAACTGTTTATTTCGGTTTGCTGTTATCAATATTCTTAGCAAAAACATAGCTGCAATGGTGTACATAGGGTCCAGGGACATGTATTAACAGCTTATACACGTCATCTGAGGTGGTTGGTTCCCTTTAAGTGATCTGCTTTTTGATCGCTTAAGCGATATCGTTTGTGCATCGCTGCGTGTTATCAAGCGATTTTACACTGTAAAATCACTTGATTGTTAGATCGCAGATTTGTGAGCCGGAGCTCATATCAAGCGATAATCGCTTGATCAATCTGCCTCATCGTGGTGTGTGACACCACGATGATCCATCTCCCAGCGGCAGAGCCTATGCTGGGAGATGGTATCTTTGGTAAACGCACGGCGCCTAGTAACCCGATGTGTACCATAGTTACCAGCAATCTCGTTGCTCCACATCGCTGGTGAGTCTGTCTGAGTGACTGCTCACCAACGATGTGAGCGATATTGTTAGCGATCGCACGTGCATGTGATCGCTAACAATATCGCTCTCAACATTGAAGCGTGTGACGGCTGCATAAGATTGATTTGTAAATCTGAATATTTTTCAGTCTGTCGGTCACTATGTACTGGTATTGCCCTACCTCTTTTATGTTTTTTTGGATTATGTTTTTATAAACCTCAATTGAGTTGGTGATATTCTCTAGAAATCTCATAAACAGTTTAATTTTTGTGGATTGACACCTGTAAAAAATTTTGAGTATCGCCTTCTGGCCCCTGTGGCATGCTGTGAGACACTGTTGTCTTAATATAAAAAAAGGCAAAAACTGAAGTATTTTCTCCATACTCATACCATTTTCTGTTTGTTTCTATTTTGTTATTTATGAACTGATTAAGCTTAAATTTTTAAGCCTAATAAAGTAAAAATTTTTTTAAAGATACCCTTGTTTCCTTTTTGATGGTTGTATACTTGCATATAGTCTGGATCCATAGTCTGTGGTGGGCAGGTTCCAGGGCTCCATTCCTCCTCCTCGCTTGCTTGCAGCACGCCCCGGTGGGTGTCATCGTTCCTTTTTCTGTTCATGCCTTCATTTGAAAATTCCCACCTCTTCTCATGTATATGCTCCGGCCGAAATGTCGTATCTGGCCCGGTGGATTGTAGGAGCTGGTCACGTGGCACAAGCCGGCTCCGGCGCATGCGTAGCACGCATATACGGCAAGTCATTTTCTTACTCTTTATAGGGCCCTTTTAGGTGAGACAGGGATGGTGAGGGATCAGCTAGGAGGGTGCAGGGACAGCTAGTGATAGCAGAGAGGGGTAGAATGAGGTGACAAGTTCCCTTTAAGCCAACAGTTGGGGTCCTAGTTAGCGCTGAGATTATATCATATACTAGTACTCTGTAAGATAACCAGTAGGAGGAGGTAAGCACGATCACTCCCCCAGGGTTTTCCAGCAGCTACTACTTTTATATAATCCCATCAAAAATAGCTCCAGTGTTTATAGATTATTTAATCCGGGAAAAGCCTTTAGTTTATGTAAACAATAATACCCTGAAAAGAGGCACAGTTGTCTCTTATAATCCCTGCAGCATGCTTTCCTCAGTTTATGTAAGAAAAACCTGCTGATGGATTCCCTTTTATTCATCATTCATACGTTTGTGAATAACGCATGTGTACTGTGTGTTTTGTGGATAGCGCATGTTGGTGCTATTGAGACTTATCTTCTGTCTTAAAGATTTCTCTCATGTTGCGCCAGTTTTCTGGAATGCACTAACCCAAACGATCCGAATAATAGCATCTTCAAGATTGCTCTGAAATCGCCTCCTCTGTAGACAGGTTATCGCCTCAGCTCACCACTGTCTCCACTGTTTCCTTCTTGTAAATGTTAGGCTACGTTCACACAGTGTATTGTTGCGTTTTTGTGAGGATACGTTTTTGGTGCAAAAAACTGCACCAAGAACGGTTCCTCAGAAAGCGCAGTGTTCTGTGTGTGAATTCTGCTGCGCTATTCGCCTGCACTTACCTCTCCGCGCTTCCCTGTTGGCTGCCTCTCATCCCCGGAGTCCTCAGTGTCGCTGCCTCTAGGACCCTGCAGCCTGTCGTGACCTGGTGATGTCACTTGGTCACATGATGTTGTCCAAGGTCCTCCACAGGTCCTGTGCCCGTCTGGTGAATAAAATCGCAGCGAAAAAAATAACAGGAAATTGATATGCTCATTGTTTTAACGGATCCGCTTTTCAGCCAAAATGTGGGTCCAGAAAAAGCTCAGTGTGTCAATGCAAAATGGTGAAATGCATTGACTTGGCTGGAACAGTTAACGTCAATGTGTTTCATTGCATTTTCACTGTAATAGCGGATCCGTACAAAACAGGACCTGAAAAGTGCTATAGCGTCCCATCTGACCTTAGCCTTAATCATAATCTACTCCCCCTTTTTCATCTTTGGCCACGTGCTCATGACTGCACTTGTCAGTTCCTTGCAGATGACCGGATCATGGATTTTTAGATGAAAACCCCTATTTATATTGATGGTTGGACCAAACATGACAAGCATGTTTCCTTATCTCCTTATTATTGACTAGATGGTGGCCCGATTATAATGCATCAGGTATTCTAGAATATATATTGTAGTTTATTTATGAAGATTTAAGAATAATGCAATGTGAAGCTGTCTTGAAATCCGGTGCCAGTTTAGCGACCAATCAGCGAAGTGTGGTTCAAGTCCCGCGGCTGGACTGCGTCTGTTGCTGATTGGTTGCTGGCGGTTTCGGTGTGCGGCGGTGTTTCTGCCCCGTCTCTTCCCCCCCAGTTGTCTTTCTGCCCTGTGTCTCTTCCCCATGCTCTATTTTCTGCTGCCCCCCCCCCCACCTGTGATTTCTCTGGCCCCCCCTCTCTTCCTCCCTGTGTTCTCTTTCTGCTCCCTCCCTCTGCAGTTTGCCTGGCTGCAGTGAATTGCCTCCATAGTAAATACCGAAGCTGTGGGGATGTGACTAATCGCATGACTGTGACATCACCGCAGGTCCTGCAGCCTCCGGTGAATCAGAGTCAAGAGGTGAAGAAGCGGGTAACGGCGGGATGCGGCTTAGGTGCTGGGGGCGGTGGGGTGCCGAACCTGCCATCTACCGTGGGCGCTGCATGTTTATGTGAGTTTGGGTCATTTTGTCTGTTTCTGTGTAACAGACATCCCGTGTCGCTGATTGGTCGTCGGCCGTCCGCAACCAATCAGCGACGCGGGATTTCCGTTACAGAAAGAAAGACCCTTAGGGCGGTTATATAGTAGATTGTAAGCTTGCGAACAAGACCCTCGCTCCATCTGTGATTGGTGAACTAATTGTTAGTTTGTTTTTATTGTTGTATATCTCTCTACTTATGCTGCGGATTCTGTTGGCGCTATATAAATACAAATAATCATCCATATTTGAGCAGTCTGAGTAAAATCGCCTATACAAGCCCTATAAAGCATAAATATCACAGACTAATATATGGTACGTGTGCGCTCTTTTTATCATTTACTGGATAAAAGCTCTGCAAATATTTTGATACAACCATGACTTGGGTAAAAAAACAGAGTGAGTGAGGGCCAAAACTGTTCACGTATAGCATTTTTGCTGCCTTAATTTTTATTGTAATACAGATGACAAGCTGCAGGACTAGTAAAGCTACGAGAGCTCGGACATCTCATGTGATTGCTTTCCAGTTGTGTTTGAGAACTGCGCAAGAAACCTTTAAATAAATGTGGCCAGTCTCGGACCAGCGTATTGTCAGCCTGTATTACAGACGTTGGGCCGCCTGCGGGTCTAAAGGAATGGCTGGCTGCTCTTTCCCTTTTCTCTGTTTTCTGAGGTCTAAGGAGTAATGTCTCTCCTTGTGGAGAATGACGTGCCAGAGTAAGCGTAAAGTTCTGACTTGTGCAAATGGCTCCCTATGTCTACTTTCTGCATAAAAAGGGCGTATTTACCTCAGTGCAAGGGTTGCAGTGTGTGGGTGTTTTGTGATACGCATTGCAGGACTAAGGTCAGGGTGTGTTCATTTAATTGATAATGGCATATGTGAAGCAGTGACTTGCAGTGAGCAGCCAGGTGGTGAACACTTGTACATCCGGAATGAGTCTAGTGACTTATATGAATGTCACTTAACATAACTTATTTTTTTTCTGCTCTTGAGTCTCAGCCTGTAATCCATAGTGCTATTCTGTAGACTTTAGAGCAGGGGTCTCCAACTCGGCTGAGTATGTCGGCCGCACATAGAAAAATATTTAATGTTAGGGGCCGTATTCTTTGCAGAACAAAGTGACTTTTTTAAAGGGAACCTGTCAGCAGGTTTTTGCCATCCCATCAGAGAGCAGCACAATGTAGAAATAGAGACCCTGATTCCAGCAATGTGATTTACTGAGCTGCTTGCTTTCATTTTGATAAAATTACTGTTTTTTTCTGTTGCAAATTTAGCAGTCTGTGAATATGCCAGACTACTTGGCAGTCTCCTCGGCCTGCTGCCAATGATAATCTACAGCTGATCAAACAGTGATTTTATCAAAACTACACTGAGCAGCCCAGTAAGTGACACATCGCTGGAATCAGGATCTCAGGTCCTATATTATGCTATTTTCAGATTAGGTTGCAAAAACCTGGTGACAGGTTCCCTTAATGATATTTTGTTTTGTTTTTTCTTTATACACCTTTTGATCACTTTTTAATAGTTTTCGCTCCTTTAGTTTATTTTTTTTAAATGGCAATCATTGGGTTATTACAGTTTTATAGCTTGGGTCATTATGGATGTGGCAATAAGAAATGTTCATTATTGTTTTTAGTTTTATATATAACAGCATTTTTTGAAGTAAAAATAAGTCATGCCTTTTGAATAACTTTTTAATTTTTTTTTCTACGTTGTATCCTTTTCTTGTAAGTAATATCTTCCAATTCGCTCATTATAATAATTATGGCCAACATCTTGCAGTAATGTCCCCATCCTGGTCCCCCTCAGATAGTGATGTCCGCCTTCCTGGTCCTCATATTGTAGTAATGTCCCCAACCTGATGCCCTTCTTCCAGTAATGTCTCACACATACTCTTCTCACCTGTCCTCCATTCCCTCGGAGATGCAGCCTGCAGGTGCTGTACGCCTTTAGTTGATAGCAGCGCCATCTCCTGTGCTGAAGTACAGTTGTATTGCCGGCATAAACAAAGAAAAACTGCATGTCTCCAATGCCAGCCACCGACCAATCAGCCAGGGGCGGAACTACCGTGGTGCAGCTGGTTCAGCTGCACCAGGGCCCCAACCGGCTAGGGGGCCCCTTCAAGCCTGCAGGGGGGCCCCCAGCTGACCCCCATAAGCCGTTGTCAGAGGAGAGGAGGGTCAGGCAAGGGAAGCAGAAAGCTTCCTGCTTCCCTTGCCTGATCCCGCCCCTCCTCCTCTGCCCCTCCGGCTCCCAGGAGCACACTCGGCGTGGCTCAGCAGGTAGAAGAGCCGCCGCAAACACCTCTCTGATGGCCGCCAGCACCACCCCGCACACCCAGCTCCCCCCACCACCTTCCCGGACCGCGCCGACGGCCAGCAGCACCCCCTCCCCGCTCCTCACCTCACCATGGCTGCACTGGGGTCAAGGTCTGCCGCTGCAATCAGCCATTGGCCGGCAGCTGCCTTTAGTATAACTGAGCAGCACATGTCCCTGGTGGCACCCTCAATACATGTGAAGGAAATTGCTGATGTCGGCTATCCATGGACCGGACTGCGATTCTACGGTGCCTGTGGACCGTGTGTTTGAGACCCCTGCTTTAGAGCCTACTTTTCTTATATTATGTTGCTATATGTTCTATGCAGAGCCATGATCTGCATAGTGTTAAAGGGAACCTATCAGGTTGTTTTTACCTCCTAACCTATTACTACCTGTCCCTGCACCTTCCTAGCACATCCTTAACCATCCCTGGCCTACGTAAAACTGCCCTATATTGGCTGTGAAAAATGAGATTGATAATTACGGTATATTTTGTATGTAAATGCAGCATCCAGTCTACGGTCTGTAGGCAGCCTCCAGGGCTCCATCTCCCCTCTTTGCTGCTTTTAGCTCCGCTGGGTGTGATAATTCATCCTCCAGCGCGCTTCCAATTTAAAATTCCTGCCTCCTCCCGGGTTTAATGCGCCAGACGTCATTTCCGGTCCTTCACGTTCCACGGTCTAGATAGGTAAAAACATCACCGGCTTCATCATACAAACTGCGCATGTTCTGTAGGAGGCGATGTGGTCGCAGAGTACAGAGTGATTCTGGGTATATCCCAGTTCACGGATGAACATGAACTCTGATAACTTTTCATACGGCAGTTGGCACCTGGTGCCCAGCTGTAAAGTGAGCACTCCTCTTATGCTGTGCTCCGGTGACATTCTGTGCCTGCTCATCTGTCATCAGATGTATTTGTCTGATGGCAAAGATGTAGCAGAGTAGAAGACCCGTTGATTACGTCAAAGCGAGGGATTTTTTTTTTTTTAATGCAATTGTGGGAATATAAGATGAGGGGAGTAGAGCAGGAGACCTTGAGAGAAGCAGAGGTTGCGTGAAGGTAAGTACCAGGAAACTATGTCATGGAGAAGACAGATTGCAGCTGGCTTTGTATGTCATAGTTTGGGTCCTGAACTGGGGTTTGAAATGGGAAGCCATTGAAGGGCTTTGGCAGAGAGGAGATACCGGGGGGAAATAGTGGGGAGACAGGTGGGATTAGTCAGGCAGCAGAGTTTAGGATAGATTAAAGGAGTGCTATAGGGGAGGCAAGAGAGCAGGAGGTTGCAGTAAGCAAGATGAGAGATGAGGGCATGCACGAGTGTGTTTGCAGTTCCTTGGTCAACGAATGTATGGATCCTGGAAATATTTTTTAGTTGTAGTTGGCAGGAGGTGCTAAGGACTTGGATATGTGGCTTGAAGGAAAGGGCAAAGTCGAGGCTTGCCTGAGGCGCTGAGCATGCAGGGCTGGGGCGAGTGAGCAACCATTGACTTTGATGGATAGGTCTGGTGGGGTGGTAGAATGAGATGGGGGAAAGATGATGAATTCTGTTATGTTAATGTTCAGTTTTAGAAAGGTAGCAGAAAACAAAGATGAAATAGTGGACAAACATTGTGGGATTTTGGTTCGTAAGGAGGTGATGTCAGGTCCAGGGAGGTAGATATGCGTGTCATCAGCATAGAGATAATACTGAAAGCTGTAGCACTCTTATGAGCTGTCCCAGGCCGAAGGTGTAGATGGGGAAGAGCAGGGGCCCTAAAACTGAATCTTACAGGACACCAGCAGATAGGGGGTGAGGTAAGGAGGTGGTGTGGAAGAGCTCATCTGTTAGATATGAAGACATCCAGGAGAGGGCCAAGTCTGTAATACCAAGAGATAAGAGAATCTGTAACAGGAGAGAATGGTCTGCATTGTCGAAGGCAGAGGACATGTCCAGGAGAAGGACAGAGGCTGGCTTCACATTAGCGTTTGTGTCTGCATGCTGATGGCATGCAGACACAAACGCTGTCAGAAGCAGGGACACTTTGATGTGTCCGCAGCGGATAATGTCCGCCTGCGGACACATCACTATGGAGCCCGGCAGCCAATCGGCGCTGTCCGGGGGCGGGCCGGAGGCGGAGATCAGCGCCGGAGATCTCCGCCCCCCCCGGCCGCCGGTAAGCTCCGGGACTGTCGGCGGGGAGAACAGCTGATCTGAGAGCTGTTTGAATCTTCCCGCGCCGACACTGTGAGGAGATGTCGGCGCGGGAAGATTCAAACAGCTTTCAGATCAGCTGTTCTCCCCGCCGACATCGCTATGAGATTACAGGCGGCGGGGAGAAGGAGGACAGCAGAGGGTCAGCTGATCTCCCGGTGGCCGTCGGTGAGCTCCTGTGACATCACCGGCGGCCACCGGGAGATTTTTCAATGGGTCCGCAGCGTTCTCCTGCTGTGTCATGCAGAGGACACTGCGGACCCATTGAAGACAATGCTTTTTTTGTACGCTTGGGGACGCTTGCTGATTGTCCAAGCTCCCCAAACGCACAAAAAAACCCAACATGCTGCGTCCCGGGTGCGGATGCTGGACACCGGAAGCAGCAGATATCGTCCGCATCCGCACCCGAACGCAGCAAACGCAGGCACCATGCGTTCCTATGTTAAACATAGGAACGCAGTGCGCATGCGTTTAACTGCGTATGGGAACGCAGCAAAACGCTGCCTTCCCATACGCAAATGTGAAGCCAGCCAGAGAAGTGTCTCTTGCTTTTGGCAGTTGGGTCATTGGTAACTTTAGTTAGAGCAGTTTTAGTTGAGTAATGCGGTCAGAAGCCAGATTGTAAACCGTTCAGAGGGATCAGGAGGAGAGGTGGGAGGACAGTTCAAGATGGACGTGCTGTTCTAGCATTTTTGAGGCACAAGTGAGTAGTGATATGGGGCAATAGCTAGACATAGAATAGGTTGAGGGAGGGCTTTTTTGGAATGGGTGTGATCGAGGCATGTTTAAGGGATGAGGGGAAGACACCAGTTGTTATGGGTTGAGGAGATGGGTTATGGTTGGCATGAAGACTGTGATGAGGTGGAATGTGAGCAAGTCAAGCGTTTTGACAGAAGAGAGGAGAAGCTGGTTTCGGGTGAAAAGGGGTGATTAGTCATGAGGAGGGACTGGGCCAAAGCTTTTCTGATGTATCTTCTGCTTGAAGAAAGAGGCAAAATCTTCAACTGAGGTAAGAGGATTGGGAGGAGGTGCTAGAGGACAGGAGACAATTTAAAGTGTTATAGTGGTTTCACAATGGTGTTATACTAGTTTTGCTTTGGTATCCACCGAAATCCTGATGCGTCTTGATTAGGCATGTGTCCCTATACTTACATGGGGCTGGAGGGGCATCTGATGGCATCAGGATTTTGACAAATGCAGATGAATGCAGCACTTTGTCCTCTCCCCCAACCGAATCATGTTGAGATTTCGTGATGCGTCCAAAACGTTGATGTGTCCGGATTCAGCGCAATGCGGCAAAAAGAAGCATTGATCTCTCAGAGGCAGCAACCGGATGCATGATGGATGCGTTGAAGCCGGACCTGCTTTTGCCACTGCGCATGACCAAACCGATTTTAGCATGGACATTTCCATGCAGTACCGTATGTACTCGAGTATAAGCTGAGTGTTTCAGCATAATTTTTGTGCTGAAAAGTGCCCCCTCTGCTTATACTCTAGTCAATCCTATTTACTGTAGGAGGTGGTGATGACTGGGAGATGGAGGAGGCAGTAGGGAGCAGTAGAGGCAGCGGGAGGTTACATGGGCACGCATATTAGTGAAATGTAATATGCACTGCATCCCTCTGCCCATCACAGACTGGGGGGAGCGGCGCAAATTGCATTACACTAATTACTGTACACTCATCCTCCCATCACAGTATATGGCCCCCATACTGCCCCACACACAGTATAGTCATAAACGATTGAACTTTCCGTCTGCCGCTTCCCTGCAGGCACCGTGGCGTCCTCCGGTCTTCCTGTCTGTGTCGGTCACTAATCATGTGACCGGCGCAGCAGTGACATCATTGCTGCACACCCTGCTCAAATGATTAGAGGCTCAGGACAAGTGGAAGACTCGAGGATGCCACTGTCCCTGCTGGGAAGCAACGGAGGGAGAGTTCAATCATTTATGACTATACTGTGTGGGGGCTATATAGTTATTGGGCCATTCCATGTCAAGTGAACCAATGATTTTTACCTCTATATTTTTAATTCTTTTGAGATTTTGTTATTTGATAATAGCATGTCAGATAATGTAAAATGTGAAGATAAAAAAAATTCTAAAATTTTTATTTATGTTTAATTGATTTTCAAAGTTTGGAAAAAAGAGTGAATTTCGGTGTTGCCTGCCTTTACATTTCTCCTCATAACTCAGGCTATAAATAAGCTAGAGAAACACAATAAACACCATTCTACTCAGAACTGTACAGGCTTTCACCAGATATGTCACAAGAGTATCTTTGTTAAAGGGAACCTGTCACCTCGATTTAAGGCCCTACACTATCACTAACTGTCCCTACACCTTCCTAGGTGCTCCCTATCTATCCATCAATGAGCTAAAGGGGCCATATAAAACTGGAGAAAAATAACATAACTTACAAAAGTCCCTGAGGCTGGGGACTGGAAAAGCGTTCCCAGGCTCCATTCTCCCCTCCTCGATCCGGCAAAGCATGCCCCGCTGGGCGGCATTATTCTTTATTCCTTGCTGCCTCTTCTATTTGGAATCTCCCGCCCTCTGTACAGCTAGTATGCACCTCCCGCTACGTCATATCCGGCGCAGTGCATTATGGGGCCGATCACGTGATTGGCCTGAGTGCATTATGGGCCTTATCACGTGATCAGGCCTAGCTTCAATAAGCGCATTGCGCGTGCGTGGAGTCGGGCTGATCACGTGATCAAGCCCATATTGCACTGGGGCCAATCACGTGATCGGTCCCATAATGCACCGCGCCGAATGTCATGTAGCGGGCGGTGTATATTAGGTGTACAGGAGATGGGATATTCCAAATAGAGGAGGCGGCGTTGAATAAAGAATAATGCCGCCCAGCAGGGTGTGTGTTGCCGGATCGAGGAGGGGAGAAGGGAGCCTGGGGACGCATTTCCAGTCCCCAGCCTTATGGACTACTGTAAGGTAAGTTATTTTGTCCAGTTTTATAGGGCCCCTTTAGCTCAAAGAGGGATAGATAGGGAGCAGCTAGGAAGGTGTAGGGACAGCTAGTGATAGTGTAGGGATTTATAGGGGCTTAAATCGAGGTGACTGGCTCCATTTAAAATTTTACCCATGTGATGGCAAATGAAAATTTTCAAAACACATTTTCGAAATAAACATATAATTTAAAAATTCCCCAAAATGCACGTGTCTGCTGTGCTCCTGGCCACATCTGTACCAAAATTCAAGTTGGGATCGCAATGGGATCATATTTAAAATATTTAACTATTATAGCGTCAATAGGTATTTCTATATCAAGTGATCTAAATATGAATATTCTTTTTACCTGACATCATTAGATTTTTTTATTTATTTTTTTCTATATGAAGTACAACTTTAGTTAACTACAAATTAAAAGTTTTGAATTATTATTTATTTATTTTTATTTTTTTATTTTTCCCATCAGTTTTTTTTTTTTTTTTCAAATTTTTTCAAAAGTTTTGAAAGCGCGAATTTTGGCCTGGTATGGCGCTTTTTTTTTATCATATCTCGGGCGAGAATGAAGTGGGAGAGGCATCATATTTCTCAGAACGGTACTGGCTTTCATTTGATGTGTCGCAAGACTGTTTCTTAATAGTTTGTTAATAATATGCATTTTCATAAAGGCTCATCAACATAATGAGCTGGTCTATGACTCACTGATTGTCTATCACATCTGACAAGATAATTGGAATCTATAGAACCGTTACTAATGTTCCAGAGCTCAGACCACTTTGTGCTGCAAAGTACAGTATACATAATATTAACAAAATATTAAGAAACATAGTCTTGTGACATATCAAATTAAAGGCTGTACCGTTCTGAGAAAAATTATGCCTCTCCCACCTCATTATCTTGATTATCTTTGATGTTAGAAAGTGATTTATTCAAATATTCTATTGTTAAATCAGGATTCATAAAATCCTGTGTGTTGAAGTTCCAGGCTCCTCACAATATTCTGCTGCAGAGGATTTTTCTCTTTTGCAAGTTGCTTTCTACAACTGTCAAAAATGTTCATGCTGCATTGAATGATGGATTTATATCAAACATCCGATCTTGGACCGGCCTAACATTTTTTTTCTTTTTGTGTGTCCCAGTTTTGTTAAAGGTATTGCAACAGTATATATTATAAAATGCTGCTCCTTGAGAAGCAGCAGCCATTGCTTTGAGAAAAATACAGTTAATATTAAGTAAGGCGGCCGTCACACGCATCAATATCGAGAGCGATATTGTTAGCGATCACGTGCACGCGTGATCGCTAACAATATCGCTCACATCGCTGGTGAGCTGTCACACAGACAGACTCACCAGCGATGTGGAGCAGCGAGATCGCTGGTAACTATGGTACACATCGGGTTACTAGGCGCCGCTTAGTAACCTGACGTTTACCATAGATACCATCTCCCAGCATAGGCTCTGCCGCTGGGAGATCGTTCATCGTGGTGTCACACACCACGATGAGGCAGATTGATCAAGCGTTTATCGCTTGATATGAGCTCCGGCTCACCAATCTGCGATGTAACGATCAAGCGATTTTACATTGTAAAATCGCTTGATTACATGCAGCGACGCACAAACGATATCGCTTAAGTGATCAAAACGCAGATCGCTTAAGCGATATCGTGCATTAAATTGATGCGTGTGACGGCCGCCTAAGGATGATATCTTATAAAAATAAAGATTTACAGTACACATGAGATATAACGGTCTTACTACAAAGTGAGTATTAGGGCTAGAGGACACACAACCTTTTCTGCCTGCGGATAAACGCTGTGGTTTTGGCAGCTTTTTTCTACTGCGTATTCACTGTATGTGTATTTAGTTTTTTTTAATCCCCAGTGGGGGAAAAAAAAAAAAAAAAATAAATTTAAAAAAAAAAAAAAAAATATATATATATATATATATATATATATATATAAGCACTGCATGTGTTTAACCCCGCTATTTCTAGCCCGAGCTATGATAAAAAATGTAAAGCCGTACCAGGCCAAAATTTGTGCTTTTTTTTTTAAAACGTCAAGAAATCTGTAAGAAGAAATTCAAAACTTTTAATTTGTAATTAACTAAAGTTGTACTTCATATAGAAAAAAAAAATGAAGAAAAATCTAAAGATGTCGGGTAAAAAAATATTCATATTTAGATCACTTGATACGGAATGACCCACTCACGCTATAATAGTTAAATATTTTAAAATATGATCCCATCGCAATCCCAACTTGAATTTTGGTACAGATGTGGCTAAGAGCTCAGCAGACACGTGTGCATTTTAGGGAATTTTTCAATTCTACGTTTTTTTCGGAAATGCAATTTAATATCTTGCGTTTGTGTTCTCATGGATAAAATATTAATAAAGATACTCTTGTGGCATATCAGGTGAAAACCTGTACAGTTCTGAGTAGAATGGTGTTTATTTTGTTTCTCTATCTTATTTGTAGCCCGAGATATAAAAATGTAAAGGCATAGCAGGCCAAAATTCGCGTTTGTTTTTTTTTTTTTTTTAAACTTTAAAAATCTGTAAAAAATTAACTGATTACAAATAAAAAGTTTTGAATTTTTTTTAATTACCGTATTTTTCGCTTTATAAGACGCACCTGATTATAAGACGCACCCCAAATTTGGTTAAGAAAAAGAGAAAAAAAAAATTTTTTAATGTTAAATGGGGTCCATCTTATAATGTCAGTGTCCGTCTTACAAATCAGTATATAAGTCCCTCATCCTGGTACATAAACCCTCCATCCTGGTATCCCGGTATATGTATCCCCCCCATTCTGGTATATATATCCCTCATCCTTGCATATATGTCCCTCATCTTGGCATACATGTCTCCATCCTGTATATATGCCCCCATCCTGTATATATGTCCCCATCCTGGTATATATATCCTTCATCATGGCATACATGTTCCCATACTGTAAATATGGCCCCCCATCCTTGCATATACATTCCCCCATCTTATCTACCGTATATGTTCCCCATTCTGTATATATGCCCCCCATCCTGTATTTTATGCCCCCCCATCCTGTATATTATGCCCCCCCATCCTGTATATTATGCCCCCCATCCTGTATATTATGCCCCCCCATCCTGTATATTATGCCCCCCCATCCTGTATACTTATATGCCCCCCCATCCTGTATCATTATGCCCCCCCATCCTGTATATTATGCCCCCCCATTCCTGTATATTATGCCCCCCATCCTGTATATTATGCCCCCCATCCAGTATATTATGCCCCCCCATCCTTTATATTATGCCCCCATCTTGTATTATATATGTCCCCATCCTGTGTATTGCCCCTTTTGTGAACTGTTGTGCCTCTTCCCATTCCCCCTCCTCTGGACCCCAATGGCTTACCGACATGCTGCTTAGTGGGGGTCCCGGAGGCAGGTTCAGGAGGGTGAGAGGCACAAGTGGAGGACCGACGCTGCAGCGGGGGCTCTGGTGCAGGAACGGAGCTGCGGGGGATGATCGGCGGCAGTGAGCGGTGGGCGCAGCCATATTCTCTCTGCCCGGCTGCATTCACTGCTGCTAAGTGTGCAGTCGGGAGAGACTTCAACAAAACGGGTGCACGCGGCCATACGGAGACCGCGCCATCTATCTCTACCTCTACCGGCTGGCTACACTGCTTAGTGAATGCAGTCAGGAGAATATCGGACCTCGCTCGCATCACAGGGGGTGCAGCTGTGCCCCTCACACTACGGCACCCCCACTCAGCAGCCGCACACACACCCCCCCCCCCCCCGTAATATTTTCTATTTATTTTTTTATTGCATATTTTTTTAGATTCGCTTTTAAGACGCACCCCTTTTACCCCCCCAGTTTGGGGAGCAAAAGTGCGTCTTAAAAAGCGAAAAATACGGTACATTAAGTTGTACTTCATATAGAAAAAAAAAATCTATAAGACGTCAGGGAAAAATATTCGTATTTGGATCACTTGATATGGAATGACTCTATACAGTGATGGGGTGCATGTACCAGCATGGGGTCTATATACCGGAATGAGGAGCTGCTGCAGTTCCCACCCTATGCTTATACTCGAGTCAATAAGTTGTTGTTTTTCCCCCCAGTTTTTGGAGGTAAAATTGTGGGCCTCGGCTTATACTCGGGTCGGCTTATATTCGAGTATACACAGTAATATGTTGTAAAGACAGGAAGGCGGCATGGAAAGACAGACACTAGAATAGGTAGATCGGACTTGCCAGTCTCCCGCCGATACTTCTGGGGCTGCCAATTAAGCTTTATGCATAGCCACTGCATTGACTGGCCAGTCAGACTGCATTTCCTCAATCTGGACAGTAATTGTGCTTGGTTGCCATACACATTAATGTATGGCAACCAACCTGGTGTCATAGGGGTTTTAAAAAAAAAGTGTGGTGTTTCACTGTTTTTTTTTTTTCAGTCTAGCCCAGTGAAAGCAGACAGCTGTGAGCTGCCACCCTCAGCTGCATAATATTACCTTGGCTGGCAAAAAAAAAAAAGGATATGGCATCCACCCTATTTTTCTTTGCCAGCCAAGGTAAAAGTATACAGCTGAGGGCTGGTGGTATCAGCGGATTGAGGGCCCATTGTTTTAGGGCCCTCTCATGCTAAAGAATAGCAGCCCGCAGTTGCCCCTGAAAATGGTGCATTTATCATAGTGCCGTTTCCAGGTGCTTTACCAGGCTCTTCCAGTGGCCCTGGTGGCAGTGGCATGCCGGTAATAATGGGTTAATGAAACAAAGTTCAGAAAAAACACGGCACTCACCGGGACTTCAAAAAGCGGTGTCCTTTATTGCAGGGTTTGCATCACAAAGTGCAGGGAGGGGGTACCGAGGTGACGACTGCACCGTTTCGGGCTCTCGCCCTTCTACGGGTCACTAATCTAGTAGAAGGGCGAGAGCCCGAAACGGTGCCGTCATCACCTCGGTACCCCCTCCCTGCACTTTGTGATGCAAACCCTGCAATAAAGGACACCGCTTTTTGAAGTCCCGGTGAGTGCCGTGTTTTTTCTGAACTTTGTTTCTAGACTGCGTTCTTGGTCTCCCACTGGCACCCCGGGTGAAGACTGGGTCTCCAGTCCGTATTTGCCTCCTAATTTGGAGTTCCTTGTTGGTGGTGCCCTCTTTCCTTCTATATAGTTTCCTAATAATGGGTTAATACCAGCTTTGTATTGCCAGCTGGTATTAAGCCCTGAGATTCTTAAAGGGAATCTGTTACCAGGTTTTTGCCATCCCATTTGAGAGCAGCATAATGTAGAAATAGAGAACCTGATTCCAGTGATGTGTCATTTACTGAGCTGCTTGCTGTCATTTTGATAATATTAATGTTTTCTCTGTTGCAGATTTACCAGTCTGTGAATATGCCAGACTACTTGGCAGCAGACCATGTAGACTGCTAATGATAATGTCCAGCTGATTAAACAGTGATTTTATCAAAACTACACTGAGCAGCCTAGTAAGTGACACATCGCTGGAATCAGGATCTCGGGTCCTATATTATGCTATTCTCAGATTAGGCTGAAAAAACTGGTGACAGGTTCCCTTTAAGATCAGGCCAAGTTAGACCCGGCCATAAAAGAATCTCAAATGGTAAACAAGACAGAACACCGAGAAAAATGATTTATTAGAATAAAAACACAGACATTTAGTGACACCATCTCTATGAACCTCTCCCCACTCTCGTACCCTTCCACGATCCTCGTATTTTTTCTTTTTGGACACACACAATTCTGCTACGTCTGAGACTGCGGGAGATGCGTCTGAGACTGCGGGGAGATGCGTCTGAGACTGCGGGGAGATGCGTCTGAGACTGCGGGAGATGCGTCTGAGACTGCGGGGAGATGCGTCTGAGACTGCGGGGAGATGCGTCTGAGACTGCGGGAGATGCGTCTGAGACTGCGGGGAGATGCGTCTGAGACTGCGGGGAGATGCGTCTGAGACTGCGGGGAGATGCGTCTGAGACTGCGGGGAGATGCGTCTGAGACTGCGGGGAGATGCGTCTGAGACTGCGGGGAGATGCGTCTGAGACTGCGGGGAGATGCGTCTGAGACTGCGGGGAGATGCGTCTGAGACTGCGGGGAGATGGAACACATCCACTGCCTTCCTCCCCCTCTCCTCTGCTGTGAATATAGACCTGAGCAAGAGAGGAGGTCAGGACAGACTGGGGAGACTGCCTGTCTGATAGCTCAGCTAGGTATTGGTGATGTGTTGGTTGCGACCGATCCGACACGAATAGCCAGCTCCCTGCTGGCTCTGAACAATGGGAGTCTGCCAGCAAGTGAGAGCCACTAACGTTTTTTTAATGGCTCACTTTGCATAAAATTCTGGTGTTTGGATATGAAACCCCGCCCACTCCTCAATTTATTTGGTCTGTTGCAAGTCGGTGTAGTGTGGGCCATAGCTGGGCAAAGTTTTTCCCATATCGTGATCAATGTCCTGTTAAATATGTGTTCACCTGGGAGCCATTTAGATCCAAAAAAATCCATCTTTTTTTGGTGATGCGGAGCCATGGGATCTTGATCACCAAAAAGAGCCTGACTGCTCATCACTACTAGGTATGTGTTTACATCTCTCCCTCCCCCTCAGAAGCACCATGCAGAACAGGAAGAAAATGAAAGCTAGTAGTGAGGCACAGAGGGGAGGGATTACCAGCTTGGGTGGGTGTGAGTATTTAAATAAAATGTACATGCTATTGACTAGTCAGTAGTGCAATTAATGGACCAGGCTAGTAATGTCAGCTGTTTACTGGGTGTGAGGATGCTTATAGCAAGACAATTTCAGAGGGTACAGTATTTACATATTCTTAAAGGTCTGCCCGCGCACTTTTCAAGGCTACGGTAAGTATCGTACTGAATAATGACCTGACAAAGTCCCTTTTAAGCAGAAGCAAATCCCTGCAAAAGCTCAATGTTTGCATGTACCCCAAGATAAAATCATTAAAAGCTGCACCTCAACATGTGAAAAATAAGCCCTTATAGAGTATTGTTGATAAGAATGTAAAGTTGGAGTGATGGGAGGAAAGGAAAATAGTTGTGAAGCAATGTATATGTATATTTAAAAAGACTGGCAACAACGATCATCTGAAACTCTCAGCTAAACTCTGTGTCCTGGGAGTAAGCAACATATTCATTTAGTCTTGCAGACATGGCCAAATATTTTTTTCTCCCAGTATATTAGCTACTATTCCTTTTTATCTTATCATTACCAAGTATAACTTATCTGAGGGTTAGTAAACGGAGAAATTCTGCAGACTGTCCAAACATGGCCTACATTCTTGACATTTTCCAAGCATGCTTGAACATGCATTCAAAACTTGCCATACTCAAAGTACAGTTGATTTTAGCAAAAATGCTTAAAAAAAAAAAAAAAAAAAAAAAATGATGTGAATGAACACATCAAATTCATGTTTAGTGTGACAGCCCTTTAGCCTTCAAAATAGAATCAAAGCACCAATATCTAGACAAACGTGCACAGTTTTTGAAGGAACTCTGCGGGGAGGTTGTTATAAACATCTTGCACAACTAACCACAGATCTTATATACATGAAGGCTTTTGCAAATGTAATTTTACCTCCTCATGTAATCCCAGTAGTAATGAGTTATGGAACTAAAAGTAGCAGGTGCTCAGAGATAATAAGTCCAGATAAATGGTAGAAATAACCTCAGCACACAACCATGTGATATTTGAGAAAAAGGTTTCTTTTTATTTGAATTAGTCTTGTAGGCAACTGATCCAACATTTCAGCTCTAAATATATGCCTTTATCAAGGATATGCATACAAATAGAAATTATAATACACCAAGGTAAAAAGCATATACCGTATTTTTCGGATTATAAAACACTGTTGTTCCCCCAAATTATGAGGGAAAGTGGGCAGTGTGTTTACTGTTTTGTACTGTGGGTGGCACTTGTAGCAGTGTCCGGTGGCTGGAGCGAGCTGGCTGGCTGTAAGCTGCAGAGACAGCCCCTTGTCACATGTCCCCGCTCATTATGATCATGTAATATGCACTGCACCCGTTGCCCATCACCTCTGTGCTGAAGCCAGCGATGAGATGTGGACAGGAAAGTGGCCCATATTACATGAGCCTGCACATGCTATCCCCCCATTACTCTATATGCCGCACTGTTGGCGCACACATAGTAAAATAACAAATGCTGTTACACACCCTCAGTTGCTTGCTCCTTGCTCCCAGCTCAGTGTCTTCCTGTCTCTGTGCCTAGCATGCGATCATGGGACCTGGGACATAGAGTGATGTCATCACTGTGCGCCCCAGGTCACATGATTCGATGCTCTAGGACCAATGTAGGAAGTCACCGCTGAGCTGGGGGCATGGAGCAAGCAACAAAGGATGGTTAACAGGGTATGTTATTTTACTATGTGCGCACCAGCAGGGGGACATATAGATTAGGGGAGGGCTGTGTGCGCCACCACAGTGGGGGTGGGGGTGTAGTGTGCCATCACTGGGGAAGGGGGGGAGGCTATATGGCTATATCCAGGATAGTAGACATATATATATACCGGGATGAGGGAAATATATGCTGCTTGTAAGACACACGTGCATTGTAAGGCAGACCCCATTTAGCATTGAGAAAAAAAAAATTTTCTCCTTTTCTTTACCAAATTTGGGGGTGGGTCTTATAATATGGTGCATCTTATAAAGTGAAAAATAAGGTCTATACACACGTAAACATATACATAGCACATAAATTGTATTGATAAACATACATATAATGTTCTAGACAATCTCCATCTTCTCCATTGCCAGTCTGTTTGGATCGCACAGCACTAGGATGTCATCTGAGCGCAGTGCAAAGTTTCATTCACTCCCATAGACTTGTGTGAGTGTAATCCAAGACTTGCAGACAACCACAGCATGCCACCATTTTTTCTTCAGTTTGATTACGGCTGAGGAAAAGCTGAGATCTGAGCTGCCTGATTGTTTTAACATAGGGCTGAGTGCATTGAGAGATTTACTCCCATTGCCCTCATACAGGTCATACGCCAGTGTCATTTACACTAACAAGCAATGTCGCATGCATAAAAATGCTGGGTACACATTTCGATTTTTTTTTTTTTTTTTTTTTTTGGTAATCTTTAATGGAAACTCATCTTTTAGAATGTAGAACCAATGTCTCACACTGAAGCATGTTAAAGCAGGTGATGAATCATGAGAGTCGTTTGTGGGGGGAAAAAAAACATGAAAAGAAGAATGGAGCAATTTTTTGAGTGTCAAACAGACCTAAAACAGCTGACGGCTCTTGGATCAAACATGGAAATGGTGGTGGCTGTTTTTTTTTTTTTTTTTATGTCATGCTGTGCAAAATAAACCTGGCCATGTGAACAGCACCGTAGACTATCTTAGGCTATGTGCACACGGGGAGGTTTAGGGCCGTTTTAGCAGCGGAAACCGCCGGTCGGTTTCCATTAGGTTTATGCAAATTTATGTTAATCCAAAAGCGGCTTTTGGTTAACATATAAACCTATGGAAACCGACACCCGGTGTGCACACACGGCGGTTTCCACATGCTCATCTGTTGCTAACCCGCTGGGTTCCCAGCGGGTTAGCAAAGAATGAGCATGTTCTATAATCCGGCCGGTTCTGCAGAGGCTGCAAGCAGAATCATGTGCTGCTTCCAGCCGCTGCAGAACCGACGCGGCTAACCCGCTGTGCACCAGCCGCACACCCGCCGTCTCCCGCAGCACGGACCGACAGGAAGCCGGTGGACGGCTCCGGAGCTTCTGTCGGGTCGCCCAGCCGCCGCTGCCACTAACCGCCCCCGTGTGCACATAGCCTTAGGCTGCTTTCACATCAGCGGTTTTCTCTGATTGCGGCAGATTTACCGCTTCTGCCGCCTAACGGTCACACTTGCGGCAAGCCCCATGCATTGTCTATGGGGCTCTCGGCAGGTGCAGCAAGTGCAGTATAGCTGCGGTTTCGGCAGTTGCCGCAATCAGTGAAAAGCGCTGATGTGAAAGGGGCCTTTTTGAAAATGTTATGTGATACACATCTGAAGGCTCTTCACCTGCAGAGCTCCTCACGTGCTCCTTTGAGGTTGCAGTTGGGGCGACTCTGGTAACGGGCACAAACCCCTAACTGATATTTTCAGACCAGTCATAAACATCCCAAAGTAATAAAGTAACAGCACAACATCATTGTTAGATGCTCTAAAATGTTCAGGCTTAGTCATTGTTATGTTCCATAATATCACGTGATCAAGTCCTCTTTATTGAAAAACTAAGAGATTCCTTATTTTAGTACTCAAAATTTAGAAAAAATAAAGTTTAATGACTTAAATTCTGCTTGTCTCTCCTCTATCAGAGGCCACAGATTTGTGAGCCTTCAGCACAGATGAAACTAATCTATCTGCTCTCTGGAAACCAGCAGAAGTTGTATCTGAATAGAAAAGGAAAATCTGATATTCAATCTGTATAGAATAAGGAATGAAATGTTAATTATCTTTGCAGATACATTAAGGGAATGTGTCACCAAGTTCCCATTTTGAGGGCAGTATAAAATGTGGATGGTAACCCAGAGACATGTCACCCACTGGGTGGCTTGCTGTACTTATAATACACTAATGTTTTGTAGCATTGCTGGCTCTCATTGACCTCACCCTTCCCTGCCCATATGCTATTTGATTGCTTTCTGTGTGGACTCTGCATAGGCAGGAAGCCTCCCGCCCATGGTGGGCAGGCATAGCCTCAGCACAATCAGTCCTTGATAAGACTATCCAAGCTGGTTAGCCCAGTATGTGACCCTGGTTAGCCCAGTATGTGACCCTGGTTAGCCCAGTATGTGACCCTGGTTAGCCCAGTATGTGACCCTGGGTTAGAATCTGATTCTTCACTTTCTGCTGCTCTCAGATGGAGCAACATAAACCTGGTGACATAATCTCTTTGATGCAGAATCTTTTTACCTATGAAATACAATCAGCTAGGTGTGGAATTTTCTTTTGGTTTGCGGGACTATCTCTTGCTGGTTTTTAATTTTGGTGTCTTTTCTCTCTCCACACCTTCTTTACCCTCCATCCCTCTTTCTGTTTCTATATGTTTCCTTCTTTAGTTTAGGGTTTCATTGTAATCTTTATGGATGAGCCTGAGTCCGAGAGCCCGGCCAGCATCTTGGCCTCAGTGAGAGCGCAGGAGGCACAGTTTGAGCTCCTGTCTCGTGCCTTGGAAGAAGAAAGGAGACACGTCACTGCACAGCTGGACCGGGTGTGGGTGACCCCTCAGGAGGCTACAACCCCGCTTTCAAATGGCACCCTCACCCGTCGCCAGCAGGTAATCTTCTGATATCAGCATGTCGGGAGTTATTTTTTTTTACTTTAATTACATTACACTAATATGTTCATTGTTTAAGTAATGCAAGTACACGTTTCATGAGAAGCTGACATTGAAGTCTTTTCAAGACTGAATACTACCATCCAAAAGCATGTTTCATCCTTTGGACCTTGCTTTTTCTGCATTATGGGTATTATGCCGTAATGGCTAGCTACTCTGTTCTAAAGGAAAATGTTATTTGGTTAGGTAGAGTAGAACACGTGTATATGTAGTATTTTATCCCCTTAAATATACTAATGATGGGGGGGGGGAATCCCCAACTAATATTTAAAATAAAAAAACACAAGCCCTGCAGCTCATCTGACTAAAGTCATGCACAAATATGCAAACAGCAATTTATGGGCTCAATAGAGCATCTCTGTACAGGCTCATAGGGACCGACATCATATGTGTTCACATTTTTTTCTGATTTGTGTTTCCTTTCTGATGTTTTTTGCACCAAAGGTATCAAAATAGAACACACGACTCATTAATTTTATTTGAAGTCCAACATTTGTGGAGTTTTTTTTTTTTTTTTTTTTTTTTTGGACTTCAATGGGAAATTTTGCACGTTTTACAAATCTGTGTATACAGTGATCGGGATGTTAGTCAATAATAAACAGTCTATGCCTCCGCTATATTGAGTTCAGCTTTGTCAGACAGCAGGCTTCCTGCTCTTGCATCTTAAAGGGAACTTGTCAGGTCCCCTGTGCATCCAGAACCAGGAGAAGTTCCAGGTGCATATCTCAAATCCCTGCCTGATAGTACCAGCATGTTGCAGCATATATAATCCAATCTTTAGAAGGCTCCTTCACTCTAATGCCCTTCTACCCACTCCCCCCCCAAGGTCGCACACCCTGTTCCTCGACTATTTTTCTGCGTGGCTGCTGCACGTCATTATCGGCTCCTAACCTCCAAGTGCTGTTACTCCCATTTATTCCCACACTAGTAAAAAGGCCCGATGCAATTGCATCGGGAGCAGGGTGAAATGAATTGTGTGTATACAGGCGGGTCAGTGGGTAGCAGAGTATACAGGGGGCTCTGTGGGTAGCAGAGTATACAGGCGGCTCTGTGGGTAGCAGAGTATACAGGCGTGTGTGGTGGTGTTGGCAGAGTATATAGGTGTCTGTGGTGGCATAGTATACAGGCATCTGTGTGGTGGCAGAGTATACAGGTGTCTGTGGTGGTGGCGGCAGAGTATACAGGCGTGTGTGGTGGTGGGGGCAGAGTATACAGGCATCTGTGGTGGTGGCGGCAGAGTATAGAGGCGTCTGTGCTGGTGGCGGCAGAGTATACAGGCTTCTGTGCTGGTGGCGGCAGAGTATACAGGCGTCTGTGCTGGTGGCGGCAGAGTATACAGGCGTCTGTGCTGGTGGCGGCAGAGTATACAGGCGTCTGTGCTGGTGGCGGCAGAGTATACAGGCGTCTGTGCTGGTGGCGGCAGAGTATACAGGCGTCTGTGCTGGTGGCGGCAGAGTATACAGGCGTCTGTGCTGGTGGCGGCAGAGTATACAGGCGTCTGTGCTGGTGGCGGCAGAGTATACAGGCGTCTGTGCTGGTGGCGGCAGAGTATAGAGGCATCTGTGGTGGTGGCAGCAGAGTGTACAGGCGTGTGTGGTGGCGGCAGAGTGTACAGGCGTGTGTGGTGGTGGCAGAGTATACAGGCGTGTGTGGTGGCGGCAGAGTGTACAGGCGTGTGTGGTGGCGGCAGAGTGTACAGGCATGTGTGGTGGCGGCAGAGTATACAGGCGTCTGTGCTGGTGGCGGCAGAGTATACAGGCGTGTGTGGTGGTGGCAGAGTGTACAGGCGTGTGTGGTGGCGGCAGAGTGTAGAGGCATGTGTGGTGGCGGCAGAGTATACAGGCGTCTGTGCTGGTGGCGGCAGAATATACAGGCGTCTGTGCTGGTGGCGGCAGAATATACAGGCGTCTGTGCTGGTGGCGGCAGAGTATAGAGGCATCTGTGGTGGTGGCGGCAGAGTGTACAGGCGTGTGTGGTGGCGGCAGAGTGTAGAGGCGTGTGTGGTGGCGGCAGAGTGTACAGGCGTGTGTGGTGGTGGCAGAGTGTACAGGCGTGTGTGGTGGTGGCAGAGTGTACAGGCATGTGTGGTGGTGGCAGAGTATACAGGCGTCTGTGCTGGTGGCGGCAGAGTATACAGGCGTCTGTGCTGGTGGCGGCAGAGTATACAGGCGTCTGTGCTGGTGGCGGCAGAGTGTAGAGGCGTGTGTGGTGGCGGCAGAGTGTACAGGCGTGTGTGGTGGCGGCAGAGTGTACAGGCGTGTGTGGTGGTGGCAGAGTGTACAGGCGTGTGTGGTGGCGGGAGAGTATACAGGCGTCTGTGGTGGTGGCGGCAGAGTATACAGGCGTCTGTGCTGGTGGCGGCAGAGTATACAGGCGGGTGTGGTGGTGGCGGCAGAGTATACAGGCGTGTGTGGTGGTGGCAGAGTATACAGGCGTCTGTGCTGGTGGCGGCAGAGTATACAGGCGGGTGTGGTGGCGGCAGAGTATACAGGCATGTGTGGTGGCGGCAGAGTATACAGGCGTCTGTGCTGGTGGCGGCAGAGTATAGAGGCGTCTGTGCTGGTGGCGGCAGAGTATACAGGCAGGTGTGGTGGTGGCGGCAGAGTGTACAGGCGTGTGTGGTGGTGGCAGAGTGTACGGGCGTGTGTGGTGGCGGCAGAGTATACAGGCGTGTGTGGTGGTGGCGGCAGAGTATACAGGCGTGTGTGGTGGTGGCGGCAGAGTATACAGGTGTCTGTGGTGGCAGCAGAGTATACAGGCGTGTGTGTGTTGGCAGAGTATACAGGCGTCTGTGTGGTGGCATAGTATACAGGCGTCTGTGTGGTGGCGGCAGAGTATACAGGCGTGTGTGGTGGTGGCGGCAGAGTATACAGGTGTCTGTGGTGGCGGCAGAGTATACAGGCGTGTGTGTGTTGGCAGAGTATACAGGCGTCTGTGTGGTGGCATAGTATACAGGCGTCTGTGTGGTGGCGGCAGAGTATACAGGCGTGTGTGGTGGTGGCGGCAGAGTATACAGGTGTCTGTGGTGGCGGCAGAGTATACAGGCGTGTGTGGTGTTGGCAGAGTATACAGGAGTCTGTGTGGTGGCATAGTATACAGGCGTCTGTGTGGTGGGATAGTATACAGGCATCTGTGTGGTGGCAGAATATAGAGGTGTCTGTGGTGGTGCTCCTGCAAGGCAGGGGTTAAAAAAAATAAAAAAAAGATTATGGTCACCTCTCCCCGAGCCCCCGGAGTCTCCCGCCGTCTCCCGCTAGGCTCCCGGTGGCTGTGCAGGCTCCCGGTGCCTCCAGTGGTCTTCTATCTACTGCACTCAAGGACCTGTGGTGATGTCAGAGTCACGTGACCTGCGATTTGCCTGGAGTAAGCTGGTGTCACGTGACTCTGACATCACCACAGGTCCTTGAGTGCAGTAGATAGAAGACCACTGGAGGCACCGGGAGCCTGCAGAGCCACCGGGAGCCTAGCGGAAGACGGCGGGAGACTCCGGGGGCTCGGGGAGAGGTGAGGATTTTTTTTTTTTAAACTGTAGAGCGGCTGCGGCTCGTGATGACGCTGCGCGTCATCACTCGCAGTCGCGCAAAGGAGTCTGGGATTGGGCTACAGTGCCCAACTCCCGATTATGTAAGTAGATCTCTAGCTCATTTTCCACATTTGACCCAGTCACAGAAGAAGTCTCCAGGCTCCTCTCTTCTTCCAGTCCTTCTATGTGCACCACTGACCCCCATTCCCTCACACCTACTCCAGTCTTTCTCTCCGGTCGTCACTACTCGCCCAACCAAAATTTTCAATCTGTCCCTCCCCTCTGGCATCTTCCCTCCTCCTTTAGACACTCTATTTGTTACCCCATTACTAAAGAAATCTTCTTTTGACACATCATGCACTAATAACTACAGACCAGTCTCCAATCTCCCTTTCATCTCTAAACTCCTGGAGTGCCTGGTCTAGTCCCTCCTCACCAGTTACCTCTCCGCTCACACTTTTTTTTTTTTTTTGATCCATTACAGTCTGGTTTCTGCCGCTACACTCTACGGAAACTGCCCTCATCAAAGTGACCAATGACCTACTGACAGCAAAACGTAATGGTGACCACTCTCTGCTTATTCTTCTTGATCTCTCTGCAGCTTTTGACACTGTTGACCATCAGCTCCTACTCTCCATGCTCCACTCGATCGGCATAAAGGACACCACTCTCTCCTGGTTCTCTTCTGATATTTATGACGACTCTTTCAGTGTATCATTTGCTGGCTCTACTATCTCTCCTCTTCCTCTCACTATTGGGTTCAGTCCTTGGCCCTTTCCTTTTCTCTCTACACAGCTCTGTTGTACAGATCATCAGCAGATTTGGCTTTCAGTACCATCTTTATGCTGATGACACACAACTATACACTTCATCCCCTGACCGTACCCCAGCAGTATTACAGAATGCCAATGACTGTCTAACCGCCGTTTCCAACATCACGTCTGCTCTCTATCTGAAACTCGAGCTTTCCAAAGCTAATCATCTTCGGATCCTGTCCTTCACTAACCTCCCTAAATATGACATCTCTCTCTGTGTGCGGCACCACAATAACGCCTAGTCAGCAGGCTCGCTGTCTGGGTGTTATGTTTGACTCTGATCTTTCCTTCACCCCATATATACAATCTCTTGCCTGCTCTTGTCACTGGCACCTGAAGAACATCTCTAGAGTCCGCCCCTTTCTCACTATGGAAACAACAAAAACCATCACTGTGACCCTGATTCACTCCTGCCTTGACTATTGTAATTCTCTAGTAATTGGCCCCCCTCCTCACTAGACTTTCCCCTCTCCAGTCCATCCTCAATGCAGCAGCCAGCGTCCCCTATCTGGTTAACCGTTACTCGGTGCCTCTACTGTGCCATTCATTGCACTGGCTGCCCATACATTATAGGATCCAATTCGAATTGCATTTTCTCACCCACAAAGCTCTTCACAGCTCGGCACCTCCGTACATCTCCTCCCTCATCTCTGTCTATCACCGTACCTGTTCTCTACATTCTATAAGCGACCGTCGACTAATATCCACACTCATCTGAACTTCCCACTCCCGGCTCCAAGACTTCTTCCAGGCTGCACCATTTCTCAGGAATACTCTCCCCCAAGAAATTAGGACCATCCACAACTTACACAGTTTTAGGCGTTCAATAAAGACACATCTTTTTAAGGGTACTTTCACATCAGCGGTTTTGCCGATCGTGAAAAATACGCATCTGCAGCGATTAACGCATAACCGCTGCACTTGCGGCACATGCGAAGCCCCATGCAATGTCTATGGGGCTTGCGGTAAGTGCGGCAAGTGCGGTTTCGGCACTTGCAGCAGGTGCGGCTGCGGAAAAAAAAAACGCGGTCAGCCGCGTTTTTTTTGCGGCTGCACCTGCAGCAAGTGCCGATGCGCACCTGCCAAGCCCGCATAGACCTTATATGGGGCTTGCCGCAACTGTGCCGCAAGTGCAGCGGTTATGCGGGAATCGCGGCAGATGCGTTTTTTTCACCACATCTGCCGCGATCGGCAAAAACCGCTGATGTGAAAGCAGCCTAAGGCAGCCTATTACGACTGTTAAGTCCTTTTATATATAGCCCATTCACTACTTCTCTGAACATAATTCTCATCAAGCCAAACCAAATCCAAAAGCTCTACACAGATTGGATTATTACTACCGTTTAGGAGGTGCTAATTAGGGCTTTGAGTAGTGGAGGGGGCGTTGGTTCCCTCAACTACTCAGCTCACATAGCATGTTATCATCATCCCAATTGCTGTATTAAGCAGTTTGTGGCTGTATATCCCTCACCATTGAGCGTCGGTCGCTGGGTGTATACATGATCGAAAGTCATCAGTGCTTCCAGCCATTTGCAGTTCTCTAAAGATTGCACCCCGGCTTCAGAGAGGCTCACTGCACAAAATTGGAAGTCTCCGGTCATGTGCATTATGCCTCTGAAGCCTGGATACATACACCTGCCTTAGTGTACTGCTCATGGCTGGAAGTACAGACTGCTATCTATTGTCTATACACCTGCCACAGAGGCATGTGCACGCGTGGTTAATATAGCGATTGTGATGACTATGATATGCAAAGCATGTCATCACACCCACAGGGATGGAATACCATACAATGTGGGCTGATCAGTCGGGGGAACTAACGCCCCTCCACTAGTCAAAGCCCTAATTAGTTTTACGAGATGCTATCTTTAGAAATACTTTTTCTAAAAATTGGTTTATAGTACCAGCATCTTGCAGCATATATTGGACATGGATTTGAGATCTGGGCTCACAGGGGACCTGACAGGTGCCCTTTAACAATTTCATACAGCATCTCTACTATAAAGTGAGGATTCAGAACATTTCTGTTGAGTATAGCACAGACCAGACGGACATTTATAGTGTATGGGTGCTCCCAAAGAAGTTATTATTTAACTTTCTGTAACATGGAAGGCATTATACATTGCAGGATATATTTACAAGGATTATATCATCCTCAAAATGCTGAATAAACAGTTATATGGGGGATTTAGCCCCTCTAAAAATCATAAGCAGTATATGTCATTGCTGTAATTACTTTTAAAACTTTATTACTTCATATGTAAACAAGGAGGGTTTTGCAGCATGTAGCCAGACAATGAAGGAGTCCAATGATTGGGCACACAGTGTGAGGGCACTTTCTGTACATTGGGTAGCCAGCACTTCCCTCGTCATGGGCGGCATTTGTGCAGTTTGATCTCCCATCAGTCCCAATGCACAAAAAGCTTATAGTACCCAGACTTGAAATGCTGATTAAACTACCCCCAAGATGTGGATTTCTTCACTGAAGAGATCTATTAAATCTGTTTAACTGCACCGTTATAGCCATGCTTTTACTTTTATCATGCTAAATCGTGATGACAGGTTTGCAATTTGAGGGTGACATACTCCCTTTAAGAACATGAAGCAAATACAGATATTTCTAAGAAAGGGAATATTATTTATAGATTTAACCCTTAACATGGTTTATCCATCACTTCTTTCTAGGCAGTTTTATACGGGTAGGACTTGACAGGCATAACATATTACAAACAGAGGAGAGACTAGCTGAAGCTGCAGGTACATAGAAATCAGATTCTTCTGCATTTACTGTTACTGGACTGACATCAGATAAGAGTAAGAGCAATATGATGAGACTCCATCCCCTTTATAAAAGGCATAGGAAATGTAAGCGGGTATTAAGGGAACCACATCAGAGGGAAGACAGCCTTAAAATGGGACAAAACAGTATTTTTGCTAAAGTGCTGTGCATTTTATGTTCTAGTTAAAATTTGTGTTAATTTATAATTAAAATCTTTATTTATAAATCTAATTTATAGTTAAACATTTTGAAGTCAAGCCAACCCTCAGTATACAGGATTCTGGGATTTGGATGTGATTTAACTCTTGCAACTAAATTTTGTTCTGCAGAACGGGCAAGTCATTCACTCCACAGAGGGACAGAGGAAGATATATCCAGCCATAAACTCCACACAGGTGAGGGGAACCTGTTAAGGAAAGTTAAGTATCAAAATACAAATTTGGGGAATTGGTTGTTGTAATCTGTAAAACTCTTTAAATGCCCCTACTATAGGATCATTCACCCTTTGTGTACTCGCCAGTCAGGATGGAGGGCCATGGTCTTCCTGCTGATGAAAACTATGTCTTGGATGATGAGCCCCCTACTTGTCCTACAGTATGTCTGAAGATCCCCGTCACACAGATATTCCAGTAAGTAGAACATTTCCTAGCACATGTATAAAGTGGCTGACATTCTTAACCCCAAGCAGCATGGATTCTAGCTCTATAGCCGGCATCCGAGAGTAACTGATGTAATTTTTAGCTAGTTTAACCCCATGAATGCAAAGGTCTAGCCAGACAGCGACAATTTAAGAGGTTTGATCATGAGGCTACTTTCACACGTAGTGTAATTACCGCATAGTCCTGCTTTTACGCTGCGCTTTTGAGCGCTCGTGTAAAAGCAGTGCAAAAGAAAGCTGAGTGCGCCTTCCAGCAAAAGCTATGACAAAAGCGCCTTCCAGCTTTTTTGCTATCTATTCCCTGAGGAAGGAGCTGGGTGTTAGCTCCGAAACGCGTTGGAAAATAAAGCTGTAGATATCTTGTTTCAAAGCACTCCAGTGTTTTTTGATACTCATTGGAGCAGCGGCGTGGACCGAAAGACACTTGGTCCCTGATAGAGCTTTTTTGCTATGACTTTCGCTGAAAGGTGTGCAGCCACATATTTTTGTGCAATTGCTTTCTCTGCAAAAGTGTGCATGCAAAAAGAATAGACATGCCAATTCTTTGCGCTTTTTTTCGGCACACTTTTCCCATAGGCTACGCGCCCAATAAGGCGCCGCTGTCAAATATGCGGCAAAATACACCACGTCTGAACATAGCCTAATGGCTATTGCTCTTGATGAGTGCTAGCAAACCCATGTGATACTGATCATGGGTCGGTGGCTGTGGAGAGTGAATTTTGGGGTGGAGGTCTGCTGTAAAAACACATTCTATGCAGTTTAACCTGTGGCTGAATGTCATGGGAGACTACTCATGTCACAATACTTTAATAGTATAGTATTGCACGGTTTTGTATGGGAGATCAAATGATTGCAGATTTAAGTGCTGTAATCTAAAGAGCCCGTTATATACAACGATATTGTGAACGATATCATTGCAACGTCACCATTTTGGTGACATTGCAGCGATGTCGAAACTACATCGTTGTGTGTGACACATCAACGATCAATGATAAGTCGTTAATCATACATTTATGGCCAGGGCCATAAATCTATCTTTGGTCTCCCGCTGGGCAGCCAGCATCGGTGCGTGTGACAGCGGGAGACCAACGATGAACGAGCTCCCAGCGCTGCACAGCAAGCGCTGGGAGCTGGTAACCAGGGTAAATAGCGGGTAACTAATCGCCGCGCTCTGCTTAGTTACACACTGTCTACAATGGTTACCAGCATTCTTGCTGGTCCTGATCGCTGGTGAGTCGGCCTGTGTGACAGCTCACCAGCGATCTGTTCACGATGTGGCAGCGATCCACATCATTGGTCGGATCGCTGCCACATCGCAGCATGTAACGGGCCCTTAAGGTGACCAAAAAAAAAATTCAAAACCCTTTTTCCCCAATTGAAAAATTGCATTGTGCAAGGCCCAACCATGTAGTCCGATTCAGGCAGGAAGCATGCAGGTCACATTGCGCCGACACGTGGCCACCTTTTCCAACTCTGTACAGAATGTGTGATGGCAGGATTCACAAGTCTGCAGTCACATTGAGTATCTGCAGTCGTGACATTTTGGATTGAACAACCCCTTTTACAGAGTGCAGTCATTGCTATGCCAAGTGAAATGTTGTACCTGATGCATATCTGCTCTACAATACAGTACTGTTAAATATATCCATTGGTCAGGTCAAATGGATAAAGAAGATTTGTATACTATGATATTTACATTTGCTCCGTTATTAACAAGCATTAATCACATCTATCACCATGTTTTTGCTACATTATCTGGCAGCAGCATTATGGATAGAGACCCTCAAACCAGTGATGTATCACTTACAGGGTGGGCCATTTATATGGATGCACCTAAATAAAATGGGAATGGTTGGTGATATCAACTTCTTGTTTGTGGCACATTAGTATATGGGAGGGGAAAACTGTTCCAGATGGGTGATGACCATGGCGGCCAATTTGAAGTCGACCATTTTGGATCTAACTTTTATTTTTTTCAGTGGGAAGAGGGTCATATGACACACCAAACATATTGAAAGATTCATAAGAAAAACAATGGTGTGCTTGGGTTTTAATGTAACTTTATTTCATGAGTTATTTACAAGTTTATGACCACTTATAAAATGTGTTCAAAGTGCTGCCTATTGTGTTGGATTGTCAATGAAACCCTCTTCTCTCACTCGTGACACACTGATAGCAACACCACAGAAGAAATGCTAGCACAGGCTTCCAGTATCTGTTGTTTCAGATGCTGCACATCTCATATCTTCACAGCATAGACAATTGCCTTCAGATGAGTGATGAGGGAACCGTTTTTGTGAATGGTGAAGTTAACAAACAAAACCCCCGCTATTGGTCTGACACTAACCCACAGTGGATAGATCCCTCCAAGACTGTTGGAACACAAAAATTGATGGTATGGTGTGGTTTATGGGGTACAAAGATAGTGGGGCCATTCTTCATCAATGGAAACTTCAATGCCACTGGATATCTGAAATTGATACAATGACTCAGATATCCAGTGGCATTAAGGTTTCCATTGATGAAGAATGGCCCCACTATCTTTGTACCCCACACACTAAACCAACCAAGCACACCATTGTTTTTCTTATGAAATTCTCAATAGGTTTGATGTGTCACATGACCTTCTTCCCACTGAAAAAAATAAAGTTAGATCCAAAATGGCCAACTTCAAAATGGCCGCCATGGTCACCACCCATCTGGAAAAGTTTCCCCCCTCCTACATACTAATGTGCCACAAACAGGAAGTTGGTATCGCCAACCATTCCCATTTTATTTAGGCGCATCCATATAAATGGCCCACCCTGTAGATTACTTGATGCAGCAATTGTGATAGAATCTCCGTTTTCTCTGCTGCAGTTGAAAATGCTGAGTATAATAACCACATACACCACTGATGGGTAGCTTTCTGTGTGCACAGTTGCTAATCAGGGCTTTGGAGGTAGGATTGGACTAAATGGCAGGAGGAGGCAGGTTGTCCTGAAGTGCTGACAGTCGTCCTGCTGATAAAACACTGATTACAATAAAACGGCAAATCATGGTGCAGTATGTGACATATCACTGAACTGAAATCGGGGTCTCTGCTCCTACATTATGGTGCTCTCAGATTACATGGCAAAAACCTAGTGACAGATGCCCTTTAAAAAAAACAGTAATAAGGTACTACGTTTTTTTTTGTTTTAACTTTTTTTTTTGTTTTACCCCAAAGATGAAACTTCCTGTTGGATATTCCCAAACCTTAGATCGCCCCTATCGTGATGTCGTTGCTGGTGGAGGAGCCTACACTACAGTTCCCCGTAATTACCATTTCCGTGGACCTGGAAACGAGCAGGTGCAAATGATTCCACCTCCTCAGCACCCTGGGTACAGCAGTCTGTCTAGACCTAATAATCGCTATCGCACTGTGGAACCTTATAGGGGTCCTGGCTATGGGGCTCAACCCCAGGTCAGGGGGGCTGGCTTTGGAGGTAGCCAATCTGATTTGCTTGCTGCCAGGTATGGCTCTGAAGATGCATATGGACTAGAAGATGATCGTAGAAGTCTTGGTGGTTACGTAGATGGGCCAGACTATTCAACAGCTGGTAGGAGGGCTGCCAATGGAGATCAACGTAGGCGACTTAGGTGAGTTAAATACTGTTTAATTCAACCAGAAACTGCCTTGTGATGTTTGATCACATAACTGAATGGTAAACTGTGAAATTCTCCTCGACAAACTTTTTGGGTTTTAATTCTAAATACCGTTCCTAGTTCAATTTATATTTGCTCTCCACTATCATCCACCCCCTTGAGAATCATTCTGCCTGCTCAGTTATACCATATAGTAAACATGGTCAATTAAATAAAAAAAAATTGGAGTTGCACTTTTTTTTTTTTCTTAATTTGCAATTTCACCACACTTACATTTTGTTTCTTTGTTTCTCAGTACACTATATGATAAAATGAATGGTGTCATTCAAAAGTACAACTCGTCCCTTCAAACACAAATCCACATATGGCTGTATTGACAAAAAAATGAAAAAGTTATGGCTCTTAAAAGAAGGGGAGGAAAAAATAGGAACTAGCCATGGCATAAAAGGGTTAAGGATTAGATGAGGAAAGTGGAGTACTGTACAGATGCATAGCCACTTTTCTATTAAAACTATACTGGAAGCAGGGACTCTTGCACCCAAGTCACAAGTGATTGGTGGGGACCCCAAGCTACTACACTTTTATCATCCAACTTGTAGTGCCATCTTATTTAAGGGGTTTAATATAATTTAGTGACAAAGAATGTATAATATTGGAGAAAGATTGATTGATGAACACGAAGTCTTTTATTCAATGTAATGTGATTTCTGTGAAGGGTTTACAGACCGGTAAGGCGTCCTGACACAGCAATGTCTTTCTACACTGAATGCAACTCTTCATGCATGGCACATGTGTAGTAATGATTAAAATTAAATAAAAAAACAATTACTTGTAGCATAAGGCTATGTGCACACAGTGAGTTTTTTCGTGCATTTTGGCCTGTTTTTATTCAAATCCATGCTGATAAACTGCTTTTATTATTACCAGCTAAACCTATGAAATTCCAGAAATTTCATGCACACACCTGCATTTTTTTTTCTGACTGAAATGTAAAACTGCTTGGTTCTTGCAGTTTGTTTTTTTTTTTTTTTTTTTTTATTAGAAGCAGCGTGTCAATTCTTTGTGATTTTGCTGCTTCTCACCATTGAAAGCAATCTTGAGTGAAAAAAACACTTAGCTGCGGTTTTGACACAAATGCAGCTTTTTGCTGCAAAAAAACCCTGCAAAAAAGCCACTTGTGATTATAGCCTAATGATGGATTTACAAGCTTTAAAATGGTATTTATTTAACCCCTTCAAGACTGATGACACTTCATTGGTTGTGTTCTCTGCTTTGATGTAAACTCGCATCATTCCCCGCACATGTCAGCTGATCTAATCAGCTGATGTTCAGCTAACAGGTGAGGGTGGAAACTGACAGCACGATCTAACACGCAGCGGTGTGGAGCACGCTATTCACCACCCCATGACGCGATCATGATGCACCAATGTGTTGCCACCATGACAGCGAGGGGTCAGATGATGACCCCTATCGCTCTTATGATGTACTTCCTGTGAATGCCAGCCAAGCACTGGAGATGATGAAAAGTATACATATTTGGTTTGTATGAATTTGTACCATCCTGGGGCATCATACTGATTACACGCTAGTTTTACTATTTAGGAAGTATGCTAAGAAAAACTTTTTTTGTGTTTGCAATTACATCACATTTTTAATTTTTTATCCTGTACACTATATGGTAAAGTGAATGATGTCAGATTGGCGGGCCTTGGCGCTGACCTTCCCGCACATGTGCTGTTCCAGCAGCCTAGACCCGCTCCTACCAATTCCTTGCTGTGCTCCTGCGCGAATTGACACGCTGAGGCGCAGGTGAGGAGGGGAAACTCACACAGGCAGAAGGTGGAACTGTGATGCAGGGAGGACCCCCGGGAGCAGATAGGATTGCGAAATAAGAGAAGTCCCTCCGGACCTATTAACTCAGTTTGTTGTTTTTCGGTTACAGGGGAGTTAAAGACTTGGAAGACACCTTCCCTGAATGCAGCATACAACGCTGCATTCAGTAGTGCATTCACTTTCAGTAATACTTTTATGTGGGCCCAGAAATAGAGTAGTGGGCTCACACACCAGAGTGTAGAGTAGTCAACACAAGGCTTTTCTCCTTCGCCTCATTGGGGGACACAGGACCGTGGGTGTTATGCTGCTGTCCACTAGGAGGTGACACTAAGATACTTCTAAAAAAAACAAGAAAACAGTGTAGCTCCTCCCCTGCAGTATATACACCCTGGCTGGCTCCAGCCTCACCAGTTTTTGCTTAGTGTCTCATTAGGAGGTAGATGCGGTCCAAGGACCACAATACTAGTACATAGTTAGGTTTTTTTCCTTAGATTTTTAGATTCTTTTTTCTTTTTACAAGGATACTAGAGGGCGACGGTATCTCTGCATACCGATCTCCCAAAACCAACAACAGACGGGAACGCGGAGTGTTACCTCCACGTACCCCCTTCTGCTTCGATGGACAGGAAGCAAGGCGACGGTTCCTCAGCGTTCCGATTTCCTTGTGTTCCGTTTTTTCGCCGGCGTTATCCCTACTCTACCCCCTGCGGGACCCAGGGTGACAGGCACAGCAACCTCCCAGGATCTCTGGAGCAGATCCTGCCGGACAGGGACGCCAGGCCGACACTCTCCTCATACTCCTGGGATTATGAGTCGAGCATTCAAGATGCCCTCCCCATTCCCTGCCAGGGGTTTTGGGTTGAGGTGCCTCCATAAGGTAAGCAGGGCTCCTGAGGGACCCTGCATGCATGTGTTCTCTCCCTGTGAGCTGCAGGTTGGGCTTCAGCTTTCCCTAGCTCCCATAGCCCTGGCCTGCGGACCTTAGTATTGCACCTGGAAGGCTGCAACTTTTACCTTGGCTCCCCTGCTCCTGGGGGCCTGGGCTGGGTCCTCCACTGCAGGGATTCAGAGGGCCGAGGGCACTCGCGGCGTGTGCTTCCCGCACTTCCGCGCCGATGCGCGCTCGTTTTCGGCCTCAGGAGCCTAATCGAGCCCCCGGCTTGCGGCCTACTCCTAAGCCCGCCCCTGTTGCCGCCCCTCGTCGCCGCCCCCGGGTGACGTCATGCGGCCGGGAATTAGAGATCCCGGCCGTGTTACTAGAGGCGGATCTCTTCTCCCTGGCGCGTCTCGCTCATCGCGAGACCTCCTGCGCGCCTTTTCTCTGGGAGAGGACGCCCTGGCCGCCATCTTCTGTGCCCAGCACCACGAGGGACGGCTTTTTCTCAGGGGGACACCGGACCTGGCCTGCAGTCCACTGGAAGCGGTAAGGGGCACAGCATTCGCTGGTGCCCTCAGTCTGCTTGCATTTTAGCTGTGCACTCCTCCCTTCAGTGTACTGCACCTGCTGCTTCTCTTCCCAGCAGCATACATAGTGTCTCTTAGGCTGCAGCTCTCCATAACAATATGCAGAACTCCAAGAGCAACAAAAAGGGCTCTAAGATGGCTACATTCTTTGCCTCTTGCACAACCTGCAAGAACCATCTGCCCAGCGGTCAGACGACCCCTTTCTGCCAGGCCTGTGACCCATCTAATACAGAGCCGGTCAGTACAGCTGCCCCTGCTCCTGAGGTTTCCTCGGAGCCCAGCGCCTCTGCCGCCACTGATAGTCCCCGCGCTACCCCTGATTGGGTGGTCTTCTTGTCTCAGTCCTTAACTCAATCCATGTCTCAATCCATGGACAGACTGACTTCGACTCTGATACAGGCTATGCATGCCCAGCCCACGGCAGATACCCCTGCGCCCCCTGAGCCCGAACAGGATACCGCTCAGAGACACGATTCTGACCCCAGGGAGCAGAGACAGGAATCTTCCTCCCACCGGCCCTCTCTTAAGAGAAGGGACCCCCCTCCCTCTCCTTCAGGGAGCTCCCAGGGTTCTCCGTCCCATGACCAGGGACCAGGGTCCCCTTCGTCTCAAGGTCCATACGATTCTGACCCGGAGCACGAAATGTCGCTTGACTTGGACAACCCTGACACTCAGTCTCTGATTCAGGACCTGATTACGGCCGTCAATCAGACCTGTAAAGTTGATAGCCCCACTTTAGAAGCTCCAGGGTCCGCAATATCATTTAAACGAACAAAGCGGCCACACAAATTTTTCACGGACCACCATGA
Organism: Allobates femoralis; assembly: GCA_033576535.1. Classification (NCBI taxonomy): domain Eukaryota; kingdom Metazoa; phylum Chordata; class Amphibia; order Anura; family Aromobatidae; genus Allobates; species Allobates femoralis. The sequence continues at coordinate 207,887,800 of JARQOC010000006.1, forward strand.
GTTCCAGGAACTCATGACCAAGTACAGAAATCACCCGGATAAACGTTTTGGTAACCGAAAAGCCATGGAATCTCGCTATCCCTTTCCCCCTACTGTAAGCCAGAATTGGGCTGAGTCCCCACAGGTTGACCCGCCAGTCTCCCGTCTGGCCACACGTACACTCCTCTCCCTTCCAGACGGATCATCTATCAAGGATCCTACCGACCGTCAGGTTGAGCAATTAGCTCGGTCTATTTTTGAGGCTTCGGGCTCGGCATTGTCCCCTATTTTTGCCTCAGTCTGGGTAGCCAAGGCGGTTACCACCTGGGCATCCTCTCTCCGTGATAATTCTCAATCTCTGGAAGACTCAGAGATGGCTGCTCAGATCTCCGTCGCGGCTGAATATATCCTTCAAGCTTCCCTGGATGCTGCTGCCTGTTCAGCTATTGCAGCAGCTAACGCTATCACCATCCGCAGAGCGCTCTGGCTGCGTGAATGGAAGGCAGACTCAGCCTCCAAGAAATCCCTAACCAGCCTGCCGTATCTCAGCGGACGACTGTTTGGGGAAAAGCTTGACAAGCTGATATCGGATGCCACCGGAGGGAAGAGCACTTCCCTCCCGCAACAAAAGCCGAAACGTCCCCTTTTCAGACGTCAACAGACTCGGTTTAGGTCCTTTCGCAACTCATTTGGATGGTCGACCTCCCGCCCCTCACAGGCTAATACCAGATTCCCACGGAGAGATAGAATCTCGCAGGCTCCGCAGAGAACCTCGACTTCCTGGCAGGCACGCTCCAGACAGTCAAAGTCCAAGGGATCACGGTCCCAACCATTCTCTTCTTCCTGACTCTCTTCCCCTCCCGGACGATCCCTCCCGAGTAGGCGGCCGCCTCTCTTTTTTTCGGGACATCTGGCTTGCAGTCATAGACGACAAGTGGGTCAGGGAGGTGATTTCGTCCGGATATTCCATAGAATTTCACACCCCCGCCGACCAAACGTTTCTTCCTGTCTTCCCCCCCGAGGTCTCCAAAGAAGGCTCGCGCTTTCTTCAAGGCAGTCGACTCTCTTCGGCAGGCAGGAGTCATTGTGCCAGTACCTCCAAACGAAAGGTACACAGCGTTCTACTCGAACCTCTTTGTGGTGCCCAAAAAAGACGGGTCGGTGAGGCCGATTCTCGACCTCAAGTTTCTCAACAAATTTATCAGACTGCGTCACTTCCGCATGGAGTCGTTGCGATCCATCATCACTTCAATGGACGAAGGGGAATTTCTCGCGTCGATAGACATCAGAGACGCGTATCTCCACATACCAATCTCTCATGCCCATCAGCGATTCCTACGCTTCGCAGTGGGTCAGGACCATTTCCAGTTCGTAGCCTTGCCGTTCGGCCTCGCCACTGCCCCAAGGGTTTTTACGAAGGTCATGGCCACGGTCATGAAGCTACTTCATTCCAGGGGAATCATGGTCTTGCCCTATCTGGACGACCTTCTTATCAAGGCACCATCCTTCACAGACTGCGACGAAAGTGTAAAGATCACCATGGACACACTCGTCCGTCTAGGCTGGTTGTTAAACCTTTCCAAGTCCTCTCCAATCCCGAGCCAGACCATCACTTTTTTGGGAATGGACTTCGACACTCATCGAGGGCTCGTTCTGCTTCCGCGCGAGAAGGCAGTCGCCTTGCGGCAAGGCGTTCGTACTCTTCTACTGCCAAGACCTCATTCCCTTCGCTCAGGAATGAGAGTCCTGGGAAAGATGGTAGCGGCTATGGAAGCGGTGCCGTTCGCTCAGTTGCATCTCAGGCCACTCCAACTCGCTCTCCTGTCTCGCTGGAACAGGAATCCGGCTACTCTAGACAGGACCCTGCGACTGACCGCAGCAGTGAAACAGTCTCTTCTTTGGTGGCTCCGTCCTGCCTCTCTCCAGGTGGGCAAGTCCTTCCTGCCGGCACATTGGAACGTTCTGACCACCGATGCCAGCCTAACGGGCTGGGGAGCGGTTCTCAGTCACCACACGGCTCAGGGCAGGTGGTCCCGTCAAGAGACCACTCTTCCCATCAACTTACTGGAGATTCGGGCCATCTTCCTAGCCCTGCGGGACTTCCATCATCTGCTAGCAGGGCGTCACGTGCGAGTCCAGTCAGACAACGCCACGGCGGTGGCATATGTAAACCACCAGGGCGGCACGCGCAGTGCAACAGCAATGCGCGAGGTCCGCCCGATACTGGAATGGGCAGAATCCACGAGATCGGTGATTTCAGCCGTCCACATTCCCGGGGTGGACAATTGGGCGGCAGACTTCCTCAGTCGCCAGGGCATCGCCTCGGGAGAATGGAGCCTGCACCCCGATGTCTTCCATCAAATATGCATCAAGTGGGGGACTCCGGACGTGGACCTGATGGCTTCACGGCTGAACCGCAAGGTATCCAGGTTTATGGCCCGATGCCACGATCCTCAAGCTCTGGGAGCGGACGCTCTGGTCCAGCCCTGGACTCAATTTCGTCTTTGTTACATCTTCCCTCCGCTTCCCCTCATACCCAGGGTGGTGAAGAAGATCAAAGCGGAGGGTGTGCCAGTCATTCTCGTCGCTCCAGATTGGCCACGTCGCGCATGGTACGCCGATCTGGTCCGTCTTCTCGGCGACTCCCCCTGGCGTCTCCCAGATCGGCCAGATCTACTCTCACAGGGTCCTCTCCTCCACCAGAAATCCTCGGCCCTGAGTTTGACGGCGTGGCCGTTGAGACCTGGGTGTTAACCCAGGCAGGTTTGTCTCCGGATGTCATCACAACCATGCTTAATGCAAGGAAGCCTTCTTCGGCTCGCATTTACCATCGCACTTGGAAGGCCTTCTTCTCCTGGTGTAACTCTCAGAACCGGCCGCCCATGCAATTCTCATTGCCAGCCATTTTAGGGTTTCTTCAGTCTGGTCTTGACTCCGGTCTTTCCCTAGGCTCTTTGAAGGGACAAGTTTCTGCCTTGTCCGTTCTTTTTCAGCGCAAATTGGCTAACAGATCACAGGTCAGGACCTTTTTACAGGGGGTCTCCCGCCTGGTTCCACCCTACAAGAGGCCTTTGGAAACATGGGATCTGAATCTAGTTCTGGACGCTTTACAGAGGCCTCCTTTTGAACCCCTCAGAGAGGTCCCTCTTCGCATTTTGTCTCAAAAAGTAGTTTTTCTTGTGGCAATTACATCCATTCGGCGCGTGTCGGAACTGGCAGCTCTTTCCTGCAAGTCTCCTTTTCTCTCTTTCCATCAGGACAGGGTTGTGTTACGCCCTGTTCCGTCTTTCCTTCCCAAGGTGGTGTCCTCGTTTCATTTGAATCAGGACATCACTCTGCCGTCTTTCTGTCCAGCGCCCGTTCATCGTGTGGAGAGGGCCTTGCATTCGCTGGATTTGGTTCGGGCTCTTCGCCTCTACATTTCAAGGACGGCGGTTTTTTCGGAAGTCTGATTCTCTGTTTATTCTTCCAGAAGGAGCCCGTAAAGGAATGCCTGCATCCAAGGCTACCCTGGCCAGGTGGATCAGGGCAACGATCTCAGAAGCTTACCAACTCAAAGGTCAGCCCGTACCACCGGGGCTGCGCGCGCACTCTACCCGTGCGGTAGGGGCCTCCTGGGCTATTCGACATCAGGCTTCTGCCGAACAAGTGTGCAGGGCTGCCACCTGGTCCAGCCTGCACACTTTTGCTAAACATTATAATGTGCATGTTCAGTCCTCGGCTGAGGCTAGTCTGGGCAGACGTGTTCTGCAGGCGGCAGTTGCCCACCTGTAGAGGTTCAAGATACGTCTATATATTCCCACCCAGGGACTGCTTTTGGACGTCCCACGGTCCTGTGTCCCCCAATGAGGCGAAGGAGAAAAGGAGAATTTTGTGTACTCACCGTAAATTCCTTTTCTCTTAGCCTCTCATTGGGGGACACAGCACCCTCCCTGTTGCCTATCGGCTCTTATCTTGTTACTTCAGTTCTGCGTTATCAGTTATGGTTAACTGTTTTTTTTCAGATATAGATAATTGTGTAGATGGGCTAATGGCTCTCCTACTGCTTTAGTCACAAAACTGGTGAGGCTGGAGCCAGCCAGGGTGTATATACTGCAGGGGAGGAGCTACACTGTTTTCTTGTTTTTTTAGAAGTATCTTAGTGTCACCTCCTAGTGGACAGCAGCATAACACCCACGGTCCTGTGTCCCCCAATGAGAGGCTAAGAGAAAAGGAATTTACGGTGAGTACACAAAATTCTCCTTTTTGTAAGTTGCTACAGTGTTAGGGTTGTAGCTCCTTGATGATACCTGGCTTTTTCCCAGCAAGATGTCCGCAGTGGTGAAAGTACTGAATATATTGTGAGTAGAAGGCCTCAGACAGATGTCTATGAATTAAGATCATGTATTATCAGGGTTTTTCATGGATAGTACACATACAGATTATAGACTATGGAGCTTATGTCACTTTATTGTGCAACATGTCAATTCTTGCTGCAGATTTTGCCTTGTTTTTCACCCATAGACCCATGTTAACTCAATATAAACAGCAGATATACAGCAGTGTTTGCATTATGCATATGTGTTGCTTATTTTGTGACTAATTTGCATTAAAATCCGCAGGAAGTGATGGTGTTGATGGGGGGGGGAAACAGGATTTGACTTTTTTTTTTTTTTTTTTTTGGCCTAAGTATCCAAGATTTATTGAAACAGTCACAAAGCATCATAAAATTCCCATCACATCCGCACCATGCGTACAGGAGATGGCTTTGGAGCTTTTTTCTGCCAGTAGGTGCAGATTTTGAAAGTTCAAAATCTGCAGTGCAAACTCCACATGTGAACACACCCTAAAAAGTTAAGATAGCTAGATAAATGGATAGACAGATTCAAACAGCTATGTAATGTACACCCCCCACACACACACACACACACCAAGATTGCACCTTTTTCTTGCCATTCATGTGTGACTAAAGGATGTTTAGACTTGTATTTAACCCAATAAAAAATCAATAAAAAAAAAAAAAAAACACGATGCGGGATAACCCCTATTTTTGATTGCGGGCTATGGTAAAGCCAACAGCCAAAAGGAGTCTGCTTACCACAACTGACAGCTCCACCTTGGGTGGTAATCCAGAACAGATGTTACCACATTTTATTTATTTATTTTTTAAATTATTTTATTATTTAGAAATAATTAATTTCTGTAAAAACAGCATAAGGTTCCCCGCATGTTGGAAAACCAGCCCAAGATGAAGCTGACAAGTGGGGTCTGGTACTCTCAGGGTGGGATTGGCCATGGTTATTGGCCCTCCACAGCCTAAAAAGAGCAGGCCACAGCCACCCCAGACCTGGCGCCTCGATAAGCTACGCCAATCTTGGCGCTTCGCCCCTGCTCTTTTGTTGCCCTGGTGTCGATGGCAGTCGAGGTAATGGTATTTGAGGTTGGTGCCAGCTGGGTAATGTCCGCCGACATCAATCCCTGAGGTTAGTAATGTTCAATCAGATACCCGACCTTATCAGTAAGGATACAAACATAACCTCAAAAAACATTTATTTGACAAAAACACTCCCCAATACGCTCTTTACCCAATTTATTGAAAAAAGAAAAGGACATTCAAATGTGAAGTCTGTCGATTAATCTGTCTTAGGCTGGGGTCACACACACAGATAACTAGGCAGATATTGTTCACAGATCTCTGGTTGCAGTGAAATCATGGACACATTGCTCCATTTGTACACAGCCACAAAATGGAACCATGTGTCCATGATTTCACTGCAACCAGAGATCTGCAAACAATATCTGCACAGATATCTGTGTGTGTGACGTGGCCCTTAAAGGCATCCCCCATGTGATTTAGGAGCAGGTACCATTCCAGGGGACTGACTTGTGATGACCTCAGGCGGAAGAGGGGTGCACATGGGAATGAACACAATAGGGGCCGATGTGGTTTTTTTTTTTTTTGTCCAGTCGCACTCGCCATTTTGGAGGCCGGTGGAGAGGAGTGCGGGGGGAAATTTCAGTGGATCGGGGGACCTGTGTGGACCAAGGGAGAAAATTTCTAACATGTTTGGCCGTGTTAGATTGGAAAGAGATTATTTTAACCGGCCCTGTCATTTACTGTAACGTGACTGTCAGTATACAGTGATCACAAGATCGGGGAACAAAATGGCCCGATTCACAATGTCCAGGGTCTCTGCTACACCCGGTAGCTGAAACCCCGAAGATTTTCCAATGCTAGGGGGATGCTATAGTCTTTTTTTCATTCTGGCATATCTAGGGAGAAGTACTCTCGGATGCCGACATCTAAAGTCTTACTGTCATCGCTATTGGGTAACTTATCGCCGCTTTCATTGTCCGCTGCACATATGTTTAAACACAACTCAAGTTTTTTTTTTTATTTCTTCTTTCCGCCGAAGTGGCGCTTTATATGTCGTCCGTCTGTTCCCCCATCCCCCCCCCCCCCCCATCCCTATCATATACTCACCTGACAGGCTTCACCTTTTACCCACGCCTCTCCGCTCCTGTGGTGCCATTTTGTGCCCTTAGCTTCTTACTGGCTGCAAGTCAGACTTTGCGTCACAAGAGCTTGATGCATCCATGTGTGAGCCCAAAAGATGCCAGAAAAAGGCTCCCTTGGAGATGTATTGAAAAGTGACCTCTGTATGTACTCCATGAAACGCTGGAGCTCGCTGACAATTACTTTTTGCCGACAGGCGGTGAGTATAAGACTGGGGCAGGGTGTTACATTTTAAGCACCACTCGATTGGTGCAATAAAAAAACCGCTGGAGTGGTGCATTAACCCCTTCACCCCTTAGCTATTTAATTATTTTCCCCCTTCCCCTTTTTCCAAGAGCTATACCTTCTTTTTATTTTTCCATCAATATAAACATATGGGGGCTTGTTATTTGTGGGACAAGTTGTACTTTTGAATAAAATAATTTACGGTAATTATTTCACCATATAGTGTGCAGGGCAACATAATAAAATCCAAGTGCAGTGGGATTGCAAGAAAAAAAAAAAATGTGCAGTTACACTTTTTTTATTTTTTTAAATTTTTTATCACATATTCACTATATGGTAAAACTGACATGTGGTATGATCCCTCGGGTCGGTACGAGTTTGTACACCCCAAACGTATACTTTTACTGTTATCTAAGTGATGAAAAAATAATTTTTAAAGCCTAAGAACTGCATCTTGGAGCCATGTTCTCATTTTTCAGGATCTGGGGCTGTGTGGTGACTTATTTATTGTGTCCGAGCTGATGTTTCTAATGATACCATCTTTGGGTAGATGAGAGATTTTGATCACCTATTATTGCATTTTACTGCAGTGTTTCCGCAAACAAAACTTAATTTTGTCGTTTGGACTTTAATTTCCATTACGCAGTTTACAAACCTGATTAATTCATTCTATATTCTCATAGACTGGACATTTCTAAACACTGCAATACCAAATGTATGTTTTAGTTTTTCCAACAAGTTTATTTTCAGTGGGTTGAAAAGAGGGTGATTTGAAAGTAGTATATTTTTTTTTTCACATTTAAAAAGAAAACAAAAAAACACAAAACACATTTTAACCTTTACTTAATTTTACATGGCCCCTCGGCACTGCACAGTGCAATCGCTTTTGCTATGCAGAGATGTGCTTCAGCACAGATAATCACTTTCTGCCATTGATGGTGCTCAAGGATTACCGGCAGGATGCAATTCATGGCAGATTCCAGGGTTATCGGCTGACCCTGGGCTGTCATAAGAGCGCATCGAGGCCCAGTGACCGCATCCCTGCTGCAGTGCTTTGGATCAAATCACTGACAGTGCAATTCAAAGGATTACCAGTGGTGATCGGATCACTGTTAACTATACATGAGCGAATCGTATTGGCTGATGTGTGGGGTTTGGTGTAAGCTCGCATCAGAAGTCATGAGGGGGTTAATCAAAAATTAAATTATCTGTAGTTTAATTTTTATTTAGGATGTTGTGTTCTAAATGTTAGCATTGTTCCCAGGAGTTTCAGTGGCTTATGCTAATTTTTGCAACATGGTCTTGAATTCATTTGTTAAAAATGTAACTTTTTCAAAATTACAAATCTTAAATCGAAAGTCAGTGGGGTGAACATGCATGCGGGGGCATCCAGTTTGTGACTGATTTGCACTGATACTGAAAATAGCAGTTTGAAATCAGCTTCTGGGGTCTAAAGTACCTGACAGGTTCTTCTTAATAAGCTTCCAGTAGCTGGGTAGGTAGCAGAGGTACATTGGGAAAGTGTTAGTTAGGAATACTTGGTGCAAAAGAAAAGGGGGTCACATTAGTAGTGACACATCCTGCTTGACTGAGGCCGTAGAAGTAAACTGGATATACAAATGTCTAATTAATTTCTCATACAAGGAAAATGGCCAGATTGGTTGGGATGTGCAATTTTTATCATCACTGATTTACTTGGACGATCCTGTTTTAACAAGGACCTTTTATCAGTTTGAGCATGTTAAACTAGTCAGTCAAGGAGAATTAGCAATGTCTGACTGACTGTCTTGCAATATGGTATCCTCCCAAATCCCATATGTATGAATAAGAATGAGACCACACAAAGGCAGAACTTAACATTTCAATGAGAAATGCAGTCATGGCTGAAAGTGTTGGCACCCCTGAAATTGTTCAGAAATTCCAGTATTTCTCTCAGAAAATTATTACAATTACACATGTTTGCTTCCTTTTATGTGTATTGGAACAACACATACAAAAAGGGAAATTGGGTATTTTATCACTGTAATCTCCAAAAAATGGACCGCACAAAATAGTTGCAACCTTTCATTGATTTTTCTCTTTCGTCAACACGTCTAGGGAGATTTAGCTAGTGTCGTGGGTTGTAAACTTCTTGATTTTTGCGCACCATGGACAAAGGAACATCAAGATCTCTGGAGATGGCCTTGTAACCTTGAGATTGTTGATATTTTCAACAGTATCGGTTCACAAATCCTCACAGCTCTCTTCTGTTCACAAATCCTCACAGCTCTCTTCTTTCTTTTCTCAATGCTTATTGTTGCACACACAATGCAAACATTGAGTCAACGTCTTCACTTTTTTTTATCTGGCGTCATGTGATTTTCATATTGCCCGTAGCTGTAATTTGCTTTAGGTGAGTTTAAACGAGGCAACACATGCTTGAAACTAAGTAGTTAACCACAATTTTGGAAAGGTGCCACAATTTTGTCCGGCCCATTTTTGGATTTTGTCTAAGGCACCTTTCACATCAGCGTTTTTTTTTTTTTTTAAATCGCGGCAAATGCGGTGAAAAAACCGCATCTGCCGCGATTACCGCATACCGGCTGCACTTGCGGCAAGCCCCATACAATGTATAGGCGGGCTTGCGGCAAGTGCAGTTTTGGCAGGTGCGGCCGCGAAAAAAACGCACCTGCTGCAAGCCCGCCTATACATTGTATGGGGCTTGCCGCAAGTGCAGCCGGTATGCGGTAATCGCGGCAGATGCGGTTTATTCACCATATCTGCCGCAATTTCAAATAAACACTGATGTGAAAGGGGCCTAACATATGCACTATTTTTTTTTAATATATATATGGCCATTCCCTTTCCTTAAAGGGAACCAACTACCCCAAATGACCCCCCCCGGACTGTTAATATGTGTCCCTACACCCAGCACACACATTTGGGGCAATCGTTTTTGCTAAAAAAAACTGTTTAGTAGAAGCTAAGATATAGCTTTATGAAGTTTAATAAATCACGACGAATGGGTGTTACCTACCTTTGTCCACGTGCAGTGTTCGTGCTTGTCAGCTTCCTCTCCCCCTCCCCTCTCACTTTCTAAGAGCCTGGCCGCGTCATGAAAGGGGCGGGGCTAAATCGTGGCGAGCCCCGCCCCCTTTCATGACGCGGCCAGGCTCTTAGAAAGTGAGAGGGGAGGGGGAGAGGAAGATGATAAGCACGAACACTGCACGTGGACAAAGCTAGGTAACACCCAGTCGTCGTGATTTATTAAACTTCATAAAGCTATATCTTAGCTTCTACTAAACAGTTTTTTTTAGCAAAAACGATTGCCCCAAATGTGTGTGCTGGGTGTAGGGACACATATTAACAGTCCGGGGGGTCATTTGGGGTGGTTGGTTCCCTTTAAGTGCATCAATTAGAATGATGCAACAATCTACAGCAAATATAATTAGTTTGTTATGGTTCAGAATCTTCTTCTTTAGTAAGTATTACAAAGAGAGTCGCAAAGACAATGGCATAGGCACAGGTGTAGCCAGCAAGAGACCACGCTTATCACATTATCTAATGCGTGGTCAACTTAAAAGTGAACATTTACATACATAATGGGAGTAAGGCCTCTTGACTCTTTGACATTGGTTGGTAAGGGGTGTCAGAAGGATTAGGCGTATTGATTTATCTATAATACTTTGGCTGTGTCTCATTTCTCACAGGAACAATGAGGTCTCGCAGTAGTTAGTTTCTCTCACTTCATCAAAGCGATTGTCCACTACCTTGACTACCCCTTTTTTAAATTCCGTATTCCCTCTTGTAAAATTAAAATTTATCATACTCCCTTTTTTCACCAGTGCTAGTTCAGTAATGCCAGATCCTACATGGCATTATGCATGAGCTCTCTTGACATTAAGTGGCCACTATTGGACTGCTGGGCTCTCACGTTCCTTGGCCCAACCTCAGGCATGCACAAGTAGTAAGAGTGCATCAGCCCAATAGTGACAGCTGCTTGCCTTTAGGGCTCATGTGGTATAACAATGTCACGCATACCCAGGAGACATGGTGCTGGCATCTCTGGAATGACCACCATGCAGGTGGAATGCATCTGTTACTTTATTTTACAAGGGGAACTACTTAAAACAGCACTCTAGCGTTTTGTTTTGGTTTTTTTTGTTTTTGCCCCACTGGAGTGGTGCTTTAAATGTAAGTACCCTGACCCCAGTATACTTGCCTTCCGGTAGCTTAATTTTCTATCATCGGTGTTCCTGCCAGTTTCCAGCGACTTTTGACCTGCCAGGAGCACCAGTGTTTCACGGAGTGCATCGTAGTTGATCCATCAATACAACTCTTAAGGGCCTGTCACACGCGTCAATATCGCCTGCACGATATCGGCTGCACGTGACGTTGCAGCGATATTGACGCGTGTGACATACTGCATCAACCAGCGATAAATCGCTGGTTGATGATCGCCAGGTTTCAGAATCTATCCTAAAACCTGGCGATTGTCGCCCGGTGGACACGCAGCATCGCTGCGTGTGACACCGGGAGTAGCGATATTCCAGCTCCCAGCGCCTCTCACAAGCGCTGGGAGCTGGTAACTAAGGTAAACTGCGGGTATCTAGGCAGCGCGCGCTGCCTAGATACCCGCAGTTTACCTTGGAGACCAGCCTGCTCCCGCTTCCAGCAGCCTGGCAGCGGGAGCAAGACATCGTGGAAACGATATTTAAATCGTTTCCACGATGTTTCTGGTCAATTGATCGCTGGTGAGTGTGTCTGTGTGACAGCTCACCAGCGATCAGCCGTCAATGTCGTCAGCGATCATCTCGCTGACGACATTGACGCGTGTGACAGGCCCTTTAAGCCCCGTCACACATAACATGATCATTAAGTCCCAGATTTTGAGACGTAACAGCGATCTCGGTAAGATCTCATTATGTGTGACACTTAGCAGTGATCAAGCCCCTGCTGTGAGATCGCTGATCGTTACAAAGTGCTCTGGGTCATTTTTAGGTCGTTGGTCTCCCGCTGGGAATGCTGTATCGCTGTGTTTGAAAGGGACAACGACCTCAATACTACCCCCGAGAGTGACAATTCCCAACGACCTCCTATCATTCCGGATCATTGCTGAGTCGCTGGTGAGATCTGACTGTTTGACATCTCACCAGTGATCCCTAAGGATCGTTATTGTTGTCGGAATCGCTGTTGCGTAGTTCTGTGTGACGGGAGCTTTACATCCTCGTTATTATTCTCACAGACTTGTATTGTGAGCTTGTGACGTATCTTCTGATTGCTGGCCAGTTAAGTTAGTCACAAAATACAGTCATATGAAAACGTTTGGGCACCCCTCTTAATCTTACTCTTTATTATTTTTTTTTTTTTTTTTGTTAAATAGTTTTTTTGCAACAGCTATTTCAGTGTGATATATGTAATAACTGATGGACACAGTAATATTTCAGGTTTGAAATGAGGTTTATTGTACTAACCAAAAATGTAAAATATGCATTATTTCAAAATTTGACAGGTGCCAAAGTATGGGCACCCTTCTGATTTTCATGATTTGAATACTCCTAACTACTTTTTAGTGACTTACTGAAGCACTAAATTGGTTTGGCTCCTCAAAACAGCTCTCAAATGATCTGAAAAAAAAGATTGTTTTTGTTAGTTGATAGTTGTTCAGGGGAAGGATACAAAAAGTTGTCTCAGAGATTTAACCTGTCAGTTTCCACTGTGAGGAGCATAGTAAGGAAATGAAAGACCACAGGGACAGTTCTTGTAAAGGCCAGAAGTGGCAGGCCAACAAAAATATCAGAAAGGCAGAGAAGAAGAATGGTGAGAACAATCCACAGACCACCTCCAAAGACCTGCAGCATCATCTTGCTGCAGATGGTGTCACTGTGCATCGGTCAACAATACAGTGAACACTGCACAAGGAGAAGCTGTATGGGAGAGTGATGTGAAAGAAGCCGTTTCTGCATGCACGCCACAAACAGAGTCGCCTGTGGTATGCAAAAGCACATTTGGACAAGCCAGTTTCATTTTGGAAGAAGGTCCTGTGGACTGATGAAACAAAGATTGAGTTGTTTGGTCATACAACAAGGCGTTATGCATGGCGCCACAAAAACACAGCATTCCAAGTAAAACACTTGCTACCCACTGTCAAATTTGGGATTCTTTAGAATAATGTTCAAGAATCAGTGTCAAAGTTGAAGTTATGCCGGGGATGGATCTTTCAGCAAGACAATGATCCAAAACACCGCTCCAAATCTACTCAGGCATTTATATCAGAGGAACAATTACAATGTTCTGGAATGGCCATCCCAGTCCCCAGACCTGAATATCATTGAACATCTGTGGGATGTTTTGTAGCGGGCTGTCCATGCTCGGCGACCATCAAACTTAACTGAACTGGAATTGTTTTGTAAAGAGGAATGGTCAAAAATACCTTCCTCCAGGATCCAGGAACTCATTAACAGCTACAGGAAGCGACTAGAGGCTGTTATTTTTGCAAAAGGTGGATCTACTAAATATTAATGTCACTTTTCTGTTGAGGTGCCCATACTTTTGCACCTGTCAATTTTTGAAATAATGCATATTTCACATTTTCGGTTAGTACAATAAACCTCATTTCAATCCTGAAATATTACTGTGTCCATCAGTTATTACATATATCACACTGAAATAGCTGTTGCAAGAAAAACAATTAATAAAAAAAAAAGAGTAAGATTAAGAGGGGTGCCCAAACTTTTTCATATGACTGTATTCCCGCGGGACCAAAGCAGCATATGAAAACGCCGGAGGGTAAGACTGGGATTAGGGGACTTGCAATTAAAGCGATTCCAGTGATAAAAAAAAAACACACAGCGCTGGAGTGGTTTTTTTTATTTTATTTTTTTTTATTTTTTTTTAAGCTGTGTAATGTAAGAGTACAACCCCTTTAAAATAAATATTCAAATACATGTAGGCTGCCTTTGTAATTGCTAAACTGTAGCCAATATTGCAGTGATATGTTAATAGTTGTTTGAATAAATGTTAGTATTTTCACCATTTTCCCCTGTTTCTTTATGAAGGAGTTATGAGGATCCTTTGTCTGATCATTATGGATCATCTTTGCCTCAGTCTGGGAGCCTTTCCAGCCTTGGACCTGCACCCTTAACACTTGCCCCAAGTGGCCCTTGGAGACAGCCGAGCTTCCTGAGGTTCTTGCTATGCTGAGTTACACTCTTGATGCTGTGAGACTAAATGCAGCCGCATATTTACAGCACTTGTCATATCGTAATGAAGAAGTCAAGAAAGAGGTTTGTATATATTCTGCCATGACTTGTTAGTAACTTTCTTACTTCCAGGAGTCTTGACAATTTTTACATTGCACAAGTTATTACTTTACACTATTATTATTTATATAGCACCATTTGTTCCATGGTGCTGTACATGAGAAGGGTTAAGTATAAAATTATAGATAGATATATTTTTCAGTAAACAAATTAACAATGACAGACTGGCACAGAGGGGAGAGGACCCTGTCCTTGTGGGCTTAAATTCTACATAACAATGGGGAGGAGACAGCAGGTCGGGGGTGCAGCAGCTTGTGGTGGTGAGGAGGCTGCATGCTCATTGCAGGCTGTAAGCTTTCCTGAAGAGATGGGTTTTCGGGGTCCATCTGAAGGATCTGAGTGTGGTGGATAACTGCATGTGTTTGGGTGCAGGATTCCAGAGGATGGGGGATATTCGGGAGAAATCTTGGAGGCGGGTGGGTGATGAGCAAATAAGTGTGGAGGAGAGGAGGAGGTCTTGGGAGGACCGGAGATTACCTGAGGGAAGATAGTGGGAGATTAGTTTAGAGACAGATATAGGATGGGGACACATTATGGATAGCTTTGCCGGTCAGTGTTAAGGCCCAGTCACACGTAACGACCGCTCCAGCGATAAGGACCTGCCGGGATCGCTAGAGCGTTGTTACCTGATCACTGGGGAGCCGTCAAACAGGCAGTTCTCCCCAGCGATCAGGGCCATGGGAGCCACCTCCCACATCGCTGCTGCCAGGATACCTGCTGTTTATTATAGTTACCAGCATTCGTCCTGCTTACAGCAGCGCTAAGCAGGGAGAACGCTGGTAACTATGATAAACCATGTATCCAGGCAGCGCGCGCTGCCTAGATACCTGGTGTTTGCCATGGTTACCAGCCAGTGAGGTCACTGATCGCTGGTTTCTCAGTCACACGCAGCGATGCGTGCTGACCAGCGGGAAACCAACGATCAAAAAATTACCCGCAGCATTTTGCAGAGATCAGCGACCTCATAGCAGGGGCCTGATCGCTGCAAAGTGTCACACAGAACGACATTGCTGGAGAGATCGTTGTAACGTCACAGTTACAACGATCTCTCTAACAATATCGTTATGTGAGACAGAGCCTTTAGTAGCTTGAACTGGATTTGTTTGGGTATTGGGAGCCAATGGAGAGATTTGCTGAGGGGAGAAACAGGGGAGTAGCCAAGGAGAGGTGGATTAGTTGGGCAGCAGAGTTGAGAACAGACTGCAGAGATGCAAGAGTGATTACTGCAACATCCTCCTCTGCGGTCTCCCTGCTAACAAGGTTACATTCCCATTGCATTTGTTATACCGTACCTAGGGGAATACATAATCATTGTCTCAAGACGGGGTGGGGGCATATTTTCCTATTTACACAGTACAAACATTGTTCCTGCTTTAAAGGGAACCTGTCACCTAAAATCTCCCCCCAGCCTATCAATATCTGTCCCTGCACCTTCCTAATCGTATCCTACCTATTCCTCTCTGTCCTAAAACAGTCATTGCAAAGTTTAGTAAAGTCTTATAAACTTTATAAAGTGAGGCTTCATGTCCCCTCAGAAAAGCACAGGGCGTACCCGTGCATGTTGCATTGATTTTTACGCCCCGATGGGCGTGAAAATGCTTTGTAATCATTCTCTCCCTCCATGGGCATTTTAGCCGCTATGACACTAATCGCGTCATTTCCGGCTCAGTGACGTCGATACACCCAAAGGGTGTATCGACGAACCTCAAGCTGCGCATGCGTTGTGTTTGCTTTATAGCAGCTCATCACAGATGCTGCTGTAAAGCAAACCTCACGCATGCGCAATGTGCAGCTTGAGGTTCCTTGATAACGCCCTTTGGGTGTATCAACGTCACTGAGCCGGAAATGCAACCAGAGATCTGCCACAATCTCTGCACAATTATCTGTGTGCGTAACTGGGCCTTTTAGGTAAATTTGTCAGCGCAATGAACCAAGTAGATTTCCTTTAATTTTAAAGTGTCATCTGTTGAGTACTGTTTAAAGAGAATCTTATACAATGGTTGGGGAGAAGGGAAACCTCTTTTTATGTTTACAGGTCTGTAAATCCACCTTTATATCTTCTATCGCTGCACTCCAAATCTGTAGGCAGGATGTAACAGACAGTGGCTCTATTATCTCAGCTGGGACTGTTTGACTATGAAAAACTGCTGCGTTTCAGAGAAAAGCATATTTTAATAGCCAACCAGTGGCATGCACGTAAGGGAGAGACATAAAATCCAGGGCAGCCCCTGGGGGACCGGTATCTATCGGCTGTCACGTTCCATTTTAGTGCTCTGAATGTCATAGCATTTCCTGAGTCTCTGCCACTTCAAGGGAAATTTATGCTTTTACACATCCAATTGTGCATATCATTATCATACATACAAGATCTATTGCTTAAAATTAACTTTATTCGTGGGAAAACCCCTTTAAGGGTATAAAAATCCAAAGTGTTAAGTCTCACAATATAGTTAACGAATAACCTTTACCACATGTCTACTTTACATAGCACCATTTTTGAATACCTTTAACCTAACTTCCTAGCAAAAAAATTATCAGCAACTAATTTTTCTAACAAAATTTGCATAGCTATTATTTTTTAGGGACTACATAACATTTGAAGTGATGTTGACTGGCATGTATGACAAAAGTACCCAAAAGTGACACAATTGTAAAAACTGCAGCCCTCAAAGTGCTCAAAACCACATTCATCTAAAAGCAATTAAAGAATGCGCACATAGGGTAATACCTTCTTTTATAAGGCTGAAATATGTGTAAAGAGGGAGCTGCTCACCTGATGCAGTTGTGAGAACCCACAACTGGTAATGATCGCTCATCTATGAGTGGTTTGCTGCAGGACCGTACTTCCACAGATCACCGTGGTTCAATCAGCTTGTAGGACAAAGTACCGTGGGTCCGCGCTGCCACTTCAATTAATGGAGATAAAAAACCAGCCACACGGGAATGTCTGGATAAACAGGATTCTTCTTTAATAGTCCAACATGTTTCGGAGTTATCTCCCAACTCCTTCCTCAGGGACATTCCCTGAGGAAGGAGTTGGGAGATAACTCCGAAACATGTTGGACTATTAAAGAAGAATCCTGTTTAATCCAGACATTCCCGTGTGGCTGGTTTTTATCTCCATTAATTGAAGTGGCAGCGCGGACCCACGGTACTTTGTCCTACAAGCCAAAACCACATTCAAGAAGTTTATTAACCCTACAGGTGCTTTACATAAATTAATACACAGTGGAATGATAAACAAAATGTATGTTTTTACCTAAAAAAGAAAAATAACTGTTGGGTTACACCCAATTTATTCACATTTACAAGGGATAGCATGACAAATTGGATGCCAAAATGTGTTAAAATGTTTCTTCTGAGCATGCTGATGTGGTCAGAAACCTCTGATTGAACAAACTGCAGGACTCGGAACAAAAGGAGAACCAATTGCATTTTGGAACACAAATTTGGCTGAAATAGCTGGCACTGTGTCATATTTGCAGGGCCTCTGAGGTACCTACACTGGCGATCAAAATTGGAGAACACACAATTTCCTTAATGTTAAAGCGAACCTGTCACCCCCTTTGGGCCTTTTAAACTGTGCCCACCAGCTTAAACATAATGTAGATGGGGCTCTTGTATCTCTGTGCCCAGATGTGCCCCTCATACCTGAGAAAAAAAGTTTTATTCTCTGACATTCTGTATGCTATTAGGTCTAGGAGGCTGCTCTATGATGTTGATGTATAAGGTCCTCGTCGCCCCTCTGGGCTGCAAAACCCGCCCTGCATTTTTGAAATTCCCGCCCCTACTGGTGCTGGAGGCACCTGCGCAGTGGAGCTGGTCACCGTGCTCCATTAGAGCTAGTGCCGAGGTCTCGCTAGGCATCGGCACTGTTCAATGGAGTGCAGGTGCAAGTGCGGCTGTCTCTCACTGCGCCGGCAACAGGAGGGGTGGGAATTTCAAAAATGCATGGTGGGTTTTGCATCCCTGAGGGGCGGTGAGGACCTTGTACATCCAACACCACAGAGCAGCCTCCCGGATCTAATAGCATGCAGGATGGCAGTGAATAAAACTTCTTTTCTCAGGTATGATGGGCACATAGAGGGGTTACAAGAACCCCATTTACATTGTTTAAGCTGGTTGTCCTATGTGAAAATATCCTAACATGGATAAAATAGCAGTATTTTATTTAATAAATTAAATATATTCCTAAATCACAGAATAAAAATATAAATGAGATCAATGAAAAAGAACACTGTTGCAAATAACTTGCAGGTATCTGAAAGTGTTCTGTAATTTTGATCAAACTGGCACCTGGTGCTAATTTCCTTAATTATCTGACAAACCCTATTTAACTGGCAGCCCAACTTTCCAGTTTGTACTCACTTTGCAAAAATAGTGTGCCGTTCTAAAGTGACTGAAACGCTCTGGCAGCAGCTTGCCAGAAGAAGGTCAAAGTGGTCACCCTATCACCCATAGCAACAGAAGTCGGTTGTTCCAAGTCTGTAATTTCTAGAATATTGCATCTTTACAACATCACAAACTTTCAAGTCCCAAAGACAAACCCAAGCGAGAACAGGATAATACGGAGAATCTCCATTGGTAATCATTTCAACACTGCAGCTGGAATAGCTCACCAGTTCAGCACTGAACAGGGTAAGGATCTGTCTCGTCATACAGCGTCACAACATTTAAAGGGAAGGTGCCGCGTTTTTATATAATTTAATATAAATAAAAATGTTCAATTCCTTACTGTTAGAAGATATTTTCAAGTGCCCAGTATTTATAGTTTATTTTTTATTAACTTTTTTTGCTGCCAATGGGGGCTGCCATCTTGCTTTCCAGAAGTGTAAGAGTTACTACAGGGACACTTACACTCCTGCAAACATGGCAGCCCTGGACATAGACTTCAGCAGTCGGATGCCGACCCTATCTGTAACATTGTAGCCAAATTAGCTGTGAACTGGGCACGCCTCTGTGGGCTGCCCAATTCACAGATGTAGGTGTGGTTAGGTGCCATTTCATTGTGGCCCACGGCTTCACTGCTGAGGACCTGTAACTGGAAGCTTTTTACTTCCTGTATTATACATACTATGGGGGCGACAGTCGGCACATTCTGGAGCAGCTTGGACCTGAGGAAAAGAGCTGCCAGCAGTGGAGAAGAGAGCAGCTGTGAGGCCAGGACTGAGGAGACTAAACAGTGCAGATGTGAGGGTCGATATCTTTACTGCACAGGCAATAGAAAATGGGAGAATATGAAAGCAAAGCTGGGGGAGGGGAGTATTGTGAATGTGCACAGAGAGGAGTACAATACATGGATGCTGCAGTGAGGGAAGTATAGTACAAGGGAGCAGAGCCCAGCTGGGATGAGGGAAGCATACCGTAGTACAAGGGAGCAGAGCCCAGCTGGGGTGAGGGAAACATAGTACAAGGGAGCAGAGCCCAGCTGGGGTGAGGGAAAAATAGTACAAGGGAGCAGAGCCCAGCTGGGATGAGGGAAGCATAGTACAAGGGAGCAGAGCCCAGCTGAGGTGAGGGAAACATAGTACAAGGGAGCAGAGCCCAGCTGGGATGAGGGAAACATAGTACAAGGGAGCAGAGCCCAGCTGAGGTGAGGGAAACATAGTACAAGGGAGCAGAGCCCAGCTGAGGTGAGGGAAACATAGTACAAGGGAGCAGAGCCCAGCTGAGGTGAGGGAAACATAGTACAAGGGAGCAGAGCCCAGCTGGTGTGAGGGAAACCTAGTACAAGGCGATGCTATCACCGCTTCCCGCCGGCCTGCAGTGATCAGGCGACAGGAGTGTGATCATCACACCGTGCTCTGATCATGCAGGGAGAGAGAAGACACGCTGGGGGAGAGCAGACATTAGAAGGGACACTAAGGGGGACAGAGAGAGCGAGACACGCAGGGGGAGAGAAAGCGTGACATGCTGGGGCAGAGAGAGAGAGACACCCGCAGGGGGACAGCAGACATAAGAAAGAATACACACATGGGGGGGAGACAGGCATGAGGGAAGAGACATGCAGGGAGAGAGAGACATGGGAACAGACATGCAGGGGGAGAGAGCACACATGGGGAGAGAGACCAGGCATAGCGGGAGAGACACCAGGCACAGGGGATGAGCACACATGGGGAGAGAGACCGGGCACAGGGGATGAGCACACATGGGGAGAGAGACCGGGCACAGGGGATGAGCACACATGGGAGAGAGAC
Source organism: Allobates femoralis (assembly GCA_033576535.1). Lineage (NCBI taxonomy): Eukaryota > Metazoa > Chordata > Amphibia > Anura > Aromobatidae > Allobates > Allobates femoralis. Next base: position 207,907,998 of record JARQOC010000006.1, read on the forward strand.
CGGGCACAGGGGATGAGCACACATGGGGAGAGAGACCGAGCACAGGGGATGAGCACACATGGGGAGAGAGACCGGGCACCGGGGATGAGCACACATGGGGAGAGAGACCGGGCACCGGGGATGAGCACACATGGGGAGAGAGACCGGGCACCGGGGATGAGCACACATGGGGAGAGAGACCGGGCATCGGGGATGAGCACACATGGGGAGAGAGACCGGGCACCGGGGATGAGCACACATGGGGAGAGAGACCGGGCACCGGGGAAGAGCACACATGGGGAGAGAGACCGGGCACCGGGGATGAGCACACATGGGGAGAGAGACCGGGCACCGGGGATGAGCACACATGGGGAGAGAGACCGGGCACCGGGGATGAGCACACATGGGGAGAGAGACCGGGCACCGGGGATGAGCACACATGGGGAGAGAGACCGGGCACCGGGGATGAGCACACATGGGGAGAGAGACCGGGCAACGGGGATGAGCACACATGGGGAGAGAGACCTGGCATCGGGGATGAGCACACATGGGGAGAGAGACCAGGCATAGCGGGGTGGAGACAGCACAAATGGGGAGAGAGACAGTCACCTCCAGAACTGCGCTCACTATTCTGCTGCTACATCATGTCTTATCCTCCAGAGCTGCGGTCAGTATTCTGTGACCTCATGTAATGTGACTGCCGCTCTGAAGGTGACTGGAGAATAAGACATCGTGTCTTATCCTCCAGTCACCTCTAGAGCTGCAACAACTTTACTGTTGTTACACTGTGTCTTATCCTCCAGTCACCTCCAGAGCTGCGGTCAGTATTCTGTGACCTCATGTAATAGAATAGTGACTTCCGCTCTGAAGGTGACTGGAGAATAAGACATCGTCTCTTATCCTCCAGTCACCTCTAGAGCTGCAACAACCTTTCTGCTGTTACATCATGTCTTATCCTCCAGTGACCTCCAGAGCTGCAGTCACTATTCTGCTGTTACATTGTCTTATCCTCCAGTCACCTCCAGAGCTGAAACAACTTTTCTGCTGTTACATCGTGTCTTATCCTCCAGAGCTGCAGTCAGTATTCTGTGACCTCGTGTAACAGAATAGTGACTGCCGCTCTGAAGGTGACTGGAGAATAAGACATCGTCTCTTATCCTCCAGTCACCTCTAGAGCTGCAACAACCTTTCTGCTGTTACATCGTGTCTTATCCTCCAGAGCTGCAGTCACTATTCTGCTGTTACATTGTCTTATCCTCCAGTCACTTCCAGAACTGAAACAACTTTTCTGCTGTTACATCGTGTCTTATCCTCCAGTCACCTCCAGAGCTGCAGTCACTATTCTGCTGTTACATGTCACTGGTACCTAATGGATAACATGAGATGTCACATGACTGGCGACCCTTTATATTTGCATCAACAGTGAAAATACAAATTACTGAATAAAGCTGAAACATTTACATTTATTATATACAAAATAAATAGTAAAAACACAAGGACAATATTCAGTCCAGGCCTGGGCCACAGAGCTGACACTCTAATATCAGACCTCAGTGTCCACTCTGTACCCTATATTCCTGTATATCCAGGCCTGGGCTGCAGAGCTGACGCTCTAATATCAGACTTCAGGGTCCACTCTATACTGTATATGCAGGCCTGGGCTGCAGAGCTGACACTCTAATATCAGACCTTGCTGCGTAAGGATCTGCATGTAGTTGTGTGTTGGTATCACCCTGTGTCTTCAACAAAATGGCTCCTCACTGTGATTGACCCCAAATGTCATTGTCTTTTATCCATTTGTTAACACCCAGAAAGGGAGGGGGGCAGGAGACATCACACTCATTGAGCAAATCCAGCCCAGATTTTCAGCAGTCGTAATGCATGCCTGCTGTACACTAGGTTTTCATGCCAAATTTTCAGCAGCTGCTCCCCCTAGTGTTTCGAAGTGGAACATATCAAACTTTTTATATTATTTTTCATATTTTACTCCATAAAAACAACATGACAATATTGTAAAAACAAATCAAAACATTAATACTTTACATTTTTGCAATTGTTGAATTTTTTTTTTTTTTTGGTGGCACCTTCCCTTTAAGAGCATTTGGACTGAAAGCCCACTCTGCAGTGACCAAACCTCTCATTAGCAGAAAGAATCAAAAGGCTAGACTCAACTTTGGTGAGGAGCATGCTGTGTTTACAGAAGTGTTCCATAGTTCATTTTAGTGATGAAAGCAAGTTTAATTTATTTGGGTCTGATGAGAAACATTATGTATGTCAACAAACTAGAGAAAGACTGAACACAAAGTGTGTAAAGAAATCATTGATGGGTAGTGGAGGAAGTGTCATGGTTTGGGGAATGTTTTCTGCAGGTGTTGGACCTCTCATACAGCTACATGGCAGAATGAATGCAAGTGTGTATCAGAACCTTCTTCAACAACACGTGGTTCCTTACTTGAGTTCAGCACTCAATCAGCCAGCAAATTTCATGTGGAGCAATATTCCCTGTCACACAGTTAAACTGGCAAAGCATTGAAACAATGAAATGGCAAGCCCAGAGTCCTTATCTAAACCCAATAGAAAACCTCTGGAAAATCCTTGGTGACAAAGTTATGGCCAAGAAACCCTCAACAGTCACAGAACTGTGGAAGAAACTGGAAGAAAAATGGATCAAAATCACACCAGAGCAGTGTGAGAGACTAGTGATGTCCTGTGGCTGTGGATGTGCTGAAGTCGTTCAAAGCAAAGGCCTGTACACTTCCTCCGCCCTCCTCCCTGCTGTCGCCCTCCGCCCTCCTCCCTGCTGTCGCCCTCCGCCCTCCTCTCCTGCTGTCGCCCTCCGCCCTCCTCCCTGCTGTCGCCCTCCGCCCTCCTCCCTGCTGTCGCCCTCCCGCCCTCCTCCCTGCTGTCGCCCTCCGCCCTCCTCCCTGCTGTCGCCCTCCCCGCCCTCCTCCCGCTGTCGCCCTCCGCCCTCCTCCCCGCTGTCGCCCTCCGCCCTCCTCCCCGCTGTCGCCCTCCGCCCTCCTCCCCGCTGTCGCCCTCCGCCCTCCTCCCCGCTGTCGCCCTCCGCCCTCCTCCCCGCTGTCGCCCTCCGCCCTCCTCCCCGCTGTCGCCCTCCGCCCTCCTCCCCGCTGTCGCCCTCCGCCCTCCTCCCCGCTGTCGCCCTCCGCCCTCCTCCCCGCTGTCGCCCTCCGCCCTCCTCCCCGCTGTCGCCCTCCGCCCTCCTCCCGCTGTCGCTGTCGCCCTCCGCCCTCCTCGCCGCTGTCGCCCTCCGCCTCTCGCCCCTGTCGCCCTCGCCCTCCTCCTTTACCTCCGGGTGCCTGCTTCTCTCAGCCTCATCCTCTGCATGGAGGAGATGAGGATGCGGAGGAGAGATTGGACGAAGTCTGTTATCCAGTTTGCATTTGACAATTGTACTCTCTTTAGTTTGTTTGATGCACACAACAAGCACCTCCCCCATCCCCCCCTCCCGGTCCGGGACACTATGAAATAAGGCTTCTCTACTATTCTCTACCTAACTTTACCAAAAGGATTAAAAAAAAAGCAAGTGGGACGATGTCCCCCTATCTGTAAGAAGATAACATAAACAGAGGCAACTGTCTTGAGAGAAGTCCTAATTGGACCGAAACGCGTTGACACCTGTGTTGCTCCTGAAAATATAAAACCCCCTTTTGCATCAAACTAAAGAGTGTGCAATTGTCAAACTCATTCTATGTACAGTGCGGGTTCTACCAGACCCCTCAATTAGCACCTCTACGTGAAAAAAAGCTCAGTGTGCACACTTTGTAACTACAGGATTACCCAGTTTGCCACCGGCACCAGGGCAACTGGAGGAGTCTGGGTACAGTGCCAGGAAATAGTGCCTCTATGGAGCGAAGCATTTCCCGGGGCGGCTGCGGGCTGCAATTTGCAGCATGGGGGGCCCAGAATGTTTGGGCCCCTCCACGCTGTGGATTCCGTCCCCCAGCTGCCTAGTTGTACCTGGCTGGAAACTAAAAAATATGGCAAAGCCCACGTTTTTTTTTTTTAATTAGGAATTGAGAAAAAAAAAAAAAAGCGCTGTATTTTGATTACCAGCCAGGTAAAACCAGGCAGCTGGGTATGGGTGGCAGCCGTACCTGCCTGTTGTACCTGTGCTGGTTACCAAAAATACAGCGTAACCCGTATCATCAGTGCAAAATCTCCGCTAAATACACAACAAATGCTATGTGAACAGTGCTACGTATTTGCAGAGTATTTTAGAGCTGTCATTGAGTTCTATAGGTGATAATCGTGGCAAATCACTGTAAAAGAACTGACATGCTGCAGATTTTTCCACAGTAAAATACAAATCTGCAGCATGGGCACAGCACTTCTGATTTCCCATACACTGTGCAGGGAATGTGCTATACTGTGGAATTGTTAAAAATATGCAGGAAAAAATGGGAAATCCGCAGCGTCCACGCATGACATCACTCTTTCCTATGTGCCAAACTTTGTTTTCCCACCACATATAGCGTATCAGCATGCTCAGGAGAAAATGCCCGGCATATTTTGGAGTCCATTTTATCATGTTGCCTGTGTGAAAATGGAAAAAATCCTGTTTGTTTTTTTTGTTTTTTTTTATTTTTTCTTCAATCCACAAAAATGTTCTATTAGTCTCCATATTTTTATTTTCACAGCTCAATGTTATAAAAATCTATGACGCACCTAGGAATTCAAGGCGCTCATCACACATCCAAACAAATTCCTTGTGGGTCTAGTTTCCAAAATGTGGGCAATAGTGGGGGGTTTCCCTGTTTCGGCACAGTGGAGCTCTCCAAATGTGACATGACACCCACAAACCATTCCATCAAAGTCCGCATTCCAAAATGTCACTCCATCCCTTCAGAGCCCTGACATGCATCCAAACAGTAGTTTTCTGCCACATATAAGGTATCGGCGTACTCGGGACAAATTGCCCAACAAATTTTGGGATCCATTTTATCCTCTCGCCCTGTTAGAATTAAAAAATTGAGACTAAAAGAACATACCTGTGGAAAAAAATAAGGACTTTTTCATTTTCACAGCTCAACTTTTTAAAACTCTTTGAAGCACCTGGAGGCACAAGGTGCTCACCACCCATCTAGATAGGTTCTCTGGGTGTTCTAGTTTCCAAAATGGGGTCACTTGTGGGGGAGCTCCATTGTTTAGGCACATCAGGAAATCTCCAAGTGCGACATGGTGTTCACTAACGATTTCAGCTAATTTTCCGCCTGGAGCGCCAAATGTCGCGCCTTCCCTTCTGAGCCCTGCCATGCACCCAACTAGTGGTTTTCCACAACATATGAGGTATTGGTATACTCAGGAGAAATTGCTGAACACATTTTAGGGTCCATTTGCTCCTGTTTCTCTTGTGAAAATGCAAAATTTGAGGGTAAAGCAACATTTTTGTTTGAAAAAGTAAAATATTAATTTTTTCCTTCCACATTGCTTTAGTTCCAGTGAAGCACCTGAAGGGTTAATAATCTTCATGAATGTGGTTTTAAGTAGTCTGAGGGGTGCAGTTTTTGGAATGGTGTCACTTTTGAGTAGTGTCTGTCACATCGGCCCCTCAAAGGGACTTCAAATGTGATGTGGTCACGAAAAAAAAGTGGCTTTGTAAATTTTGTTGGAAAAATGAGAAATTACTGATGAACTTAGAACCCTTCTAATTTCCTAACAGAGAAAAATCGTTTCCAAAATTGTGCTTATGTAAAGTAGACATGTGGAAATGTTATTTAACTATTTTGTATGACCTTACTCTCTGGTTTGACAGAATAAAAATTACTACATTTTCAAACTTTTTGCCAAATTTACGATTTTTTTCACAAATAGATGCAAAAAATATCGTCCTACATTTACCATTAACATGAATCCCAATATGTGACGAAAGAACAATCACAGAATTGCTAGGATCCGTTGGAAGCGTTCTAGAGTTATTACCTCAGAGGGACACTGGGCAGAATTGCAAAATTGGTATGGTCATTAAGCTGCAAAATGACTCTGTCCTTAAGGGGTTAAAGTAAGAGGCAACGTGTTCAGCAGAAATGAGAGGTGAGGGAGGAGGTGCTGGGGGACAGAGTGGAGATTGAAAGTGTTGAAAAGCTGTTTAGGGTTGTGAGACATGGAGGATATTAGAGATCAGAAGAAAGTTTGTTTTACAACAGTGAGCGTGGACTTCTAAGTTGGCGAGGGACTGCTTGTATGCGACACAGTGCACGGCAGAATGGGATCTCTTCCATCTTCACTCGGCTACCCTGGAAGTCAGTCTCAGTTCTTTGGTCAGGCTGGTCAGCCAGGGTTGCCTGATTGTATGAATTTTGCTGTGCGCGAGGAGGGCGGACGAATAGAGCACTGCTGCTATTGTGATGTTATATAAAGTGGTAGCAGCATCTGTGTCATGTAAGGAAGCTATGTCTGTTAGAGGGAGAAGGGACTTAGAGAGTGAGTGTAAATTAAGGTGTTTGAGATTTCTGCGAGGCTGATAGTTTGTGGAGTAGCTGTTGTACACTAGGAGAGGAGAGGGAAGACAAAGTCAGTAGGTTGTGGTCAGACGGGGGTGGGGGGGAGGGGTGAGTTAGAGAGGTTAGTAAGGGAACAGAAGCGGGTGAAGTTAAGGTGCTGCATGTGGCCATCTTTGTGAGTGGTTACAGGGGACCATTAAGTGAGGCCAAAGAAGGCAGTCCGTGATAAAGGTTGAATGGCAGCCAAGGTGGAAGTGTCAATGGGGATGTTGAAGTCACTCATGATAGTGGGGATGTCGGCAGAAAGGAAATGAAGTAGCCAGGTTGGGAAGTGGTTGAGAGAGGTGAAGATGGCTAGCTTTGGGGGGCGGTAGATGACAGCCAGCTGGAGGTTGGAGGGGGAGTAGATGTGGACAGAGTGCACCTCAACCGAGGAAAGAGTAGCAGTGGGTGGTAGTGGAATTGGGGTAAAGGAGCAGTTACTGAACAGGAGCAAGCCAACTCATCCAACACGTTTCTTGTTGGGGCGAGGGGTGCTAGAGAGATTGAATCCGCCTTAAGAAAGTGCAGCTGGAGAGGCTGTGTCAGAGAGGGTAAGCCAAGTTTCAGTGATGCCGAGGAAGAAGAGTTTGTTGGTGACAAAGAGGTTATGGATGACCGACAGTTTGTTGCAGACAGAGCGAGTGTTCCATAATGCTCCAGGTAGGGAGACTGGAAGAGCGCAGGCTGGCTGAATGGGTATGAGATCAGGGTTGTGAAAACTTGTAGAAGATCATGGCAGGGTGTTAGAAATGAGTGTGGGTATATGTTGCCAGGATTTGGGGATACGTTGCCAGCAATGAGGAGCAGCAGCAGCAGACAGCAATAAAAGGTGGGAGCAGGATAGGGCATTATATGGCCGTGTGTGCCTAGAGAGAAGGAGGATTTTATGTGAAGGAACAGTTCTGAGAATGAGGTCAGATGGCTTGGGAGGATGGAGGGAGAAATTAATAGTTCCTTACTCGGTTGGGGGTATTTGAGGAGTTTAGTAAGAAATGCAGTATGGGGTGAAATTGAAAAGAAATAGGATTGACATCTAGAGGGGATGAGAGAGCAGCAGCTCTCGCCTCCTCTGGATATCTTGATTTTCGTCTTCTAAAGGAGGGGACAGTGAAGTCAGTGCTAATTGGAAAGATTTGCATGACCTAATGTTATGTGATCCCTGGGAGAGGCTGCTGACGAGGGTTGTTTCTGATAGTGGACAACAATTTTAGCATGTTATAAAGAAACTAGTAAAAAGGCCCGATGCAGTTGCATCGGGAGCGCGGTGAAAAGAATTGTGGGTATACAGGCGCCTGTGCGGGGAGCAGGGTATACAGGCGCCTGTGCGGGGAGCAGGGTATACAGGCGGCTGTGCGGGGAGCAGGGTATACAGGCGGCTGTGCGGGGAGCAGGGTACACAGGCGGCTGTGCGGGGAGCAGGGTATACAGGCGGCTGTGCGGGGAGCAGGGTACACAGGCGGCTGTGCGGGGGGGGGGGGGGGCGGCAGAGTATGCAGGCGGCTGTGCGGGGGGGGGCGGCAGAGTATGCAGGCGGCTGTGCGGGGGGGGGGGGGGGGGCGCGGTAGAGTATGCAGGCGGCTGTGCGGGGGGGGGGGGGGCGGCAGAGTATGCAGGCGGCTGTGCGGGGGGGGGCGCGGTGGGGCAGAGTATGCAGGCGGGGGGGGGGGGGCGGCGGTGGGGCAGAGTATGCAGGCGGCTGTGCGGGGGGCAGAGTATGCAGGCGGCTGTGCGGGGGGCAGAGTATGCAGGCGGCTGTGCGGGGGGCAGAGTATGAAGGCGGCTGTGCGGGGGCAGAGTATGCAGGCGGCTGTGCGGGGGGGGGGGCAGAGTATGCAGGCGGCTGTGCGGGGGGGGGGGCAGAGTATGCAGGTGGCTGTGCGGGGGGGGCAGAGTATGCAGGCGGCTGTGCGGGGGGGGCAGAGTATGCAGGCGGCTGTGCGGGGGGGGGGGCAGGGTATGCAGGCGGCTGTGCGGGGGGGGGCAGAGTATGCAGGCGGCTGTGCGGCGGGGGGGGCGGCAGAGTATGCAGGCGGCTGTGCGGGGGGGGTGGCGGCAGAGTATGCAGGCGGCTGTGCGGGGGGGGGGGGGGCAGAGTATGCAGGCGGCTGTCCCGGCGGCTCTGCAGCCTACAATGAGAGAGTGTGGCCGACATGTTACCTGGGGAGGCTGGGGCGGCCGGCGTCTGTCATGAAGCCGGCCGCTGATGCTGGCGGCGCGGCCATTTCTAAGGGCGCTCTCCCTGTCTACAGCCCCGAATGAGAGTGTCGGGGCCATGTTACCTGGGGCGGCCGGCGTCTGTCATGAAGCCGGCCGCTGATGCTGGCGACGCGCGCATTTGTAAGGCGGCTTCCCCTGGCTACAGCCCCCCCGGCCCTGCAGCGTAGAATAAGAGTGTCGGAGGCAGGGGCGGCCGGCGTCTGTCATGAGGGCGGCCGCTGATGCTGGCGCCGCAGCCATTTGTAAGGGCGCTCCCCCTGACTGGTGCCGCTTTGGACAGAGGGCTGACACTGTCCAATGGCGGCGGGGGAGCGGGAACATGGGGCGGGGTAGCAGCGGGCATTGGTGGGGGCATGCTGTGTGCGGCGACAGGCTTTTTGCGCTTCCGGTCAGCGCGTGATAGCAGCACAGTGACCGGAAGCGCAAAACTGCTGATTATGTAGATAGATAATAATCTAGAAATGTATTTATAATACTTCATTCCACTTATTTACTCTACAGGTTTGCCGTTTACGAGGAATACCACCACTTATAAGTCTCCTGGAGGATCCACGGGCTCCTGTAAGGCTTGCAGCCTGTGGTGCACTGAAAAATCTTTCTTATGGTCCTGCAAAAGAGAACAAAATGGCAGTGAAAAACTGTGATGGAGTCCCAGCCCTAGCAAGACTACTTCGCAGGAGAGGAGACGGTCGAGAAGGCAGAGAGTTGGCAGAGTGCGTCACTGGTGAGTTGTGAAAATGTGAATTGGTCATTAGGCAAAAGTTGGGTCTGCCACTTTAAGAGGGTTTATTTTTCTTAAAAGGATCACTTGGCATCACCACTTCTATATTGGGAGTGATTCTGCACAGCCCTTTTTAAATGAAGTTTAAGTATTGTAGTAACCTCAAGCTCCCTGCAGATGGTAACCTTGCACTAATTAGTGTTTCTGACATGCCTATAATGTGCTTCTTTGCACTGAGGAGGGGCAACACCCCGAAACGTGTCTGCAAGTGGACTTTCTGGTTTGGCTGCTTATCCACATGGCAAGGCTCGTTACTGTTTGGACATTGACGTTTATGAATCTTACAGCCAATACGAATTGCCAGAGATCAAGTCCCCTTCTGAAGGGGCATCTACTTATATAATCGGGAGTTGGGATTTCGGGCACTGTAGCCCAATCCCAGACTCCTTAGCGGCACTGCGAGTGATGACGCGCAGCGTCATCACGAGCCGCAGCCGCTCTACAGTTAAAAAAAAACAAAACAATCCTCACCTCTCCCCGAGCCCCCGGAGTCTCCCGCCGTCTTCCGCCGTGTTCCGCTAGGCTCCCGGTGGCTCTGCAGGCTCCCGGTGCCTGCAGAGCTCTTCTACTGCAGTCAAGGACCTGTGGTGATGTCAGAGTCACGTGACACCAGCTTACTCCAGGCAAATCGCGGGTCACGTGACTCTGACATCACCACAGGTCCTTGACTGCAGTAGATAGAAGACCACTGCAGGCACCGGGAGCCTAGCGGAACACGGAGGAAGACGGCGGCAACCACTTCTCTGCACCCTCACCTCTGTCACGCTGCCCTGCGCCCCAGCCTCAATGCCACAAGCCTTTGACAGCCACCGCGGCGGCAGTGTCGCCAGGAGCCGCCGGGAGCCGCCGGAGACCACCCTCCGGGAGAGCCGCCCACTGCCTTGGTGCTGGCACAGAGGGCTCGAGGTGAGGGAGCAGTGTGTGGACGGGGCACTGGTGCACTCATACAACGCCCTCATCTGCAATACACAAGGGGCTGCAGTGGAGAACACTACAAATGCCAAGGTGGCCCACCTTCTATCCACACACCCACCAGAATCATTAAGTATAGCAGCATCTCTCCTCACCCCTCCTCCAGCCTGACCTCTCCTCACCCCTCCATCCAGCCTGACCTCACCCCTCCTCCAGCCTGACCTCTCCTCACCCCTCCTCCTGCCTGACCTCTCCTCACCCCTCCTCCAGCCTGACCTCTCCTCGCCCCTCCTCCAGCCTGACCTCTCCTCACCCCTCCTCCAGCCTGAACTCTCCTCACCCCTCCTCCAGCCTGAACTCTCCTCACCCCTCCTCCAGCCTGAACTCTCCTCACCCCTCCTCCAGCCTGAACTCTCCTCACCCCTCCTCCAGCCTGAACTCTCCTCACCCCTCCTCCAGCCGCACCTCTCCTCACCCCTTCTCCAGCCGCACCTCTCCTCACCCCTCCTCCAGCCGCACCTCTCCTCACCCCTCCTCCAGCCGCACCTCTCCTCACCCCTCCTCCAGCCTCACCTCTCCTCACCCCTCCTCCAGCCTCACCTCTCCTCACCCCTCCTCCAGCCTCACCTCTCTTCACCCCTCCTCCAGCCTCACCTCTCTTCACCCCTCCTCCAGCCTCACCTCTCTTCACCCCTCCTCCAGCCTCACCTCTCCTCACCCCTCCTCCAGCCTCACCTATCCTCACCCCTCCTCCAGCCTGACCTCTCCTCACCCCTCCTCCAGCCTGACCTCTCCTCACCCCTCCTCCAGAATCACCTCTCCTCATCCCTCCTCCAGCCTGATCTCTCCTCACCCCCTCCTCCAGCCGCACCTCTCCTCACCCCTCCTCCAGCTGCACCTCTCCTCACCCCTCCAGCCTCTGCTCTCCTCACCCCTCCAGCCTCTGCTCTCCTCACCCCTCCAGCCTCTGCTCTCCTCACCCCTCCAGCCTCTGCTCTCCTCACCCCTCCAGCCTCTGCTCTCCTCACCCCTCCAGCCTCTGCTCTCCTCACCCCTCCAGCCTCTGCTCTCCTCACCCCTCCAGCCTCTGCTCTCCTCACCCCTCCAGCCTCTGCTCTCCTCACCCCTCCAGCCTCTGCTCTCCTCACCCCTCCAGCCTCTGCTCTCCTCACCCCTCCAGCCTCTGCTCTCCTCACCCCTCCAGCCTCTGCTCTCCTCACCCCTCCAGCCTCTGCTCTCCTCACCCCTCCAGCCTCCCGCCACATCATACTCTGCTACCCACAGAGCCACCTGTATACTCGCCTCTATGCTCTGCCACCCACACAGCCGCCTCTATGCTCTGCCACCCACACAGCCGCCTCTATGCTCTGCCACCCACACAGCCGCCTCTATGCTCTGCCACCCACACAGCCGCCTCTATGCTCTGCCACCCACACAGCCGCCTCTATGCTCTGCCACCCACACAGCCGCCTCTATGCTCTGCCACCCACACAGCCGCCTCTATGCTCTGCACCCACACAGCCGCCTCTATGCTCTGCCACCCACACAGCCGCCTCTATGCTCTGCCACCCACACAGCCGCCTCTATGCTCTGCCACCCACACAGCCGCCTCTATGCTCTGCCACCCACACAGCCGCCTCTATGCTCTGCCACCCACACAGCCGCCTCTATGCTCTGCCACCCACACAGCCGCCTCTATGCTCTGCCACCCACAGAGCCGCCTCTATGCTCTGCCACCCACAGAGCCGCCTCTATGCTCTGCCACCCACAGAGCCGCCTCTATGCTCTGCCACCCACAGAGCCGCCTCTATGCTCTGCCACCCACAGAGCCGCCTCTATGCTCTGCCACCCACAGAGCCGCCTCTATGCTCTGCCACCCACAGAGCCGCCTCTATGCTCTGCCACCCACACAGCCGCCTCTATGCTCTGCCACCCACACAGCCGCCTCTATGCTCTGCCACCCACACAGCCGCCTCTATGCTCTGCCACCCACACAGCCGCCTCTATGCTCTGCCACCCACACAGCCGCCTCTATGCTCTGCCACCCACACAGCCGCCTCTATGCTCTGCCACCCACACAGCCGCCTCTATGCTCTGCCACCCACACAGCCGCCTCTATGCTCTGCCACCCACACAGCCGCCTCTATGCTCTGCCACCCACACAGCCGCCTCTATGCTCTGCCACCCACACAGCCGCCTCTATGCTCTGCCACACCACACAGCCGCCTCTATGCTCTGCCACCCACACAGCCGCCTCTATGCTCTGCCACCCACACAGCCGCCTCTATGCTCTGCCACCCACACAGCCGCCTCTATGCTCTGCCACCCACACAGCCGCCTCTATGCTCTGCCACCCACACAGCCGCCTCTATGCTCTGCCACCCACACAGCCACCTCTATACACACAATTCATTTCACCGCGCTCCCGATGCAATTGCATCGGGCCTTTTTACTAGTTTTTATATAATGTTTAGCTTTGATGTGGTCTGTGGCCATATAACGGCTGAGAAGAGCTCAGGGAAAAAAGATGAGTTACAAACTCTTGGTCAGACTATCATAACGGGCTGACTGACAACTCATTTAGCAAATGGCCATCAACACAGCTTAAAGGGAATTTGTCGGCACGTTTTTGCTACTTAAGAACAGCAAGATGTAGAGACAAAGACCCCAATTCCAGTGATGGGAGCAGGATTATACAGAGCTCATGAGTATGCTTGAACTTGGCAGCAGGCCAAGTAGTCCTCTAATACTTAATTCCTGCTGATTTAAAAAGTGAATTTCTCAAAACTACACTACGCCCAATAAGTTTCACATCGATGAAATCAGGATCACTATCTCCTCATTATGTAAATTACGTGTAGTTAACGCAGAAGCACAGCACTTCGGGAAATGGTGCTCCATTTGAGTTTGGTATTTTAGTATTTTCAGTGGAAGGGAACTGATTTATTTTGGTTCTGTAGAGTTGTAGACATTTTGCAAAGCTGCATACAATGAGCATAGAGTTTCATTTGTATGTGTGTATTACCTATCTATATAACGTAACTTCATGTTGGTTTGTATGATGGAGCTATTGTGATTCTCCTCCACTTTTGATAAAGGTTGCTGACTTTTATGGTTCACATTAATTAGGTACTCTCTGGAATTTATCCTCCCTGGACTCAATAAAGATGGAGCTTGTTGATCAAGCCCTTTACACTCTGACTCAGGAGATCCTTGTTCCTTATTCTGGTTGGCACAGGGATGGTGAAATGAATGTTGAAGAGGGAAAGTCTCGACACATCGAATGGGAGCCCGCTCTAGTTAATACAACAGGATGCTTACGGTAATTAAAGAGTTTTTATTTTTATGTTTTGCTGGTCCAGGTCTCTGGAACTTTTATAGCATTTTTGAAGTCACATTCAGTTTTACTTTTTAAGGCTGTTTTCAAACCAATCCTTTTATATGCTTTAGTGCAGTGTCCCCCAACTCAAGTCCTCAAGAGCCTCTAACAGTGCATGTTTTCAGGATTTCCTAGGTATTACACAGGTGATAATTCCAACACCTGTGTGATACAAGAGAAATCCTGAAAATGTCTTGTTGGAGGTTCTTGAGGATTGGAGTTGGGGACAACTGCCTTAATGTAATAGTTTGATGTTTTCATGAGCTACAGCTTGAATCCTGCCTCAACCTATTTAGCCTGCATCACCTGTTCAGATTATTTGGTCGGTGTGCGGACTATGATCTCTGGATTTGCCTTGGGTCTTCTGACCTGAAAGAAAAGTCTCACGGATGTCTGTGAGTCTGTCCGTAATGACCAGGAGTTCCAGGGCAGGTTAGAAATTGCAATTGGAGTCCTCAGGTTATAAACACGCTACACTCACAACCTTAACTTCTAAAATGTAACTTCAGCAAAAGTTCATTTTTGTATACACTATATGGTGGCTCAATTCTGACACATCGGGTATTCTAGAATATGTATGTAGTTTATTTATGAAGATTTAAGAATAATGAGCAGGTTTCACTTTCAGGTTCTTGTACCCACCTCCAGCATTGCTCCTCCGCCCCTGATCTAAAGCACAAACTCAACTCTGCTGCACTGCTGTTAGCTCAGCTCAAGGGCTGCTATGTAGCAGGCAGTGCTTTATCTGCTCAGGGTCCGCCTGCTAGATTTACTACAGTGGGGCCTCCTATAACAGCAGCTCTATGTTGTAGCAGAGCTGACAAAGCTCTGTAGTGCAGGGAGATGGCCCTGGAGGAGGTACACAGAGAGCAGAGAGGGATGACTGACACCACAAAGGAGGGAGATAGACGCTTGAAAACCCGCCTCCCGGTCTTGGGTCAGGTTTGGAACAGATCTTATAAAAGGCTTTATTTCAGTGAATCAAGGGAGCATACATGCTATAGCCACCTTCTCAGACTGCAGCCTTACTGCTGCAGAAGGTGGCTATTTTAGCTTTAGATGCCGGGGGGGGGGTGTGACCGGTTCGCTTTAAAGAATGTCATTACCTTGACACGAAGATTTAAACAGAGAGGACACTCATTTGTATAACATGTAATATAGCTTTCAGCAAGTATCAGTCCTCATTATTAGAAGACAAAAAGCTTATTACATTTTAGTCAAATAACTTTTTCAACAGCCTATAGTATTGACTACTATACCATCATTAATTTAATTTAAAAAACATGCACCAATATTGCCTCAAGATCAAATTGTTAACAGGATTTTATAAATTGGTATCAAATCTGTAGGCAAGAAAAAAACTAATTTGGGCAGCTTTGTATCACTAGTTTGATTCCAATAAAAAAAAGCACAATTCCGAATCTTGACTTCACATTAAAGGGTCATGTAAATGCAATGGCACAAAATGCAACATTTGCAAATATTCTGTGTGATCAAAACAGACATTTGCAGACAGTGCAGGTAAAACATACAAAATAACACTTAATAATAAATTGCTCTAGTACTGGTAGTCTATCAAGCCCTCTGCACTTCTTATAAGAAGTTGTATATAGGTTGTTCCTCACACAAGCTCATGGCACATTGCAGAGAATCTTGCAGGAGCTAACCCCTAGTTCTACTCTTACGAGCAGCTCCATGTCCCTAATGAAAATCACCAAGGAGAGCTTAGATCTCTCAATATTGTAGGTATTGGTGCAAAAGCCAGTACAAGGGGGAGATAGAAAAAAAGAACTCCTTTTATCCATGGAAGCGCAATGGCTTCTCAAACTTAATTCCCTCACTCCTACTGGTCTTAATTTTCATAATGATCTAATGTATATCTTTTAAGAAATATTTTCTTGTTATAATTTCTAAGAATATTCTATTCAACTATTATTTTGTTTTGCTTGCCCTTTCCATATTATTAATTAATTTTGGGAGTTGTTCCACACTGCTGATCGGTTTCCTGTTTTGCTAATCTCCACCCTCCACCCTTGGTTTTGAAGGGGTTAAAAAAAAGAATCTATTATCCTGTGCCGTATTCTCCTCTGCTCTGTGTACAGTCACATGGCCATTACACAGTACATAGCAGTGGCACATATATAAGATTTTCTCAGCATAGTAGATGTGGTATGATCAGACCATGTCCCTGGACGGTCAGACACATCCATTACACAGTACATAGCAGGGACACCTATACAAGATTATTTCAGCACAGGAGATGTGCTATGATCAGACCATGTCCCTGTACGAAAAATTGCCTATTTATGGCCAATAAGAAATACTTAGGACCTTACCATCCATGCCAAAAACAGAAACCAAGTGCACTTACAGGATGCAGTCCTGGATGCATGGATGGTAAGGTTTTTTTGATGCTGCTTTTTTTTCTAGTAGTTTTTATAAGAAATACTTAGGGCTTAAACTCGATCTGAGAAAAAACCTATATATGAAAAGTCTTTCAGCCAATAATTAGAATATAAAATTGTTTTACTTTATTGGAATACTCAGATAAAATACATTTTTATACATATAACAAAGTATATTCACAATGATTGTGCTCAATAGTTACAAGAGACCTGTGATCCCACCGTTTATTTACAAGAAAGAGGAATATTATATTTTCATACAACAGTATAATTTTATTTCCATTGTTCATACATTAAATATCATATAGGTGTATTTTAAAACAAGGGGACAGAGGAATATATTCCTGAACTGTACATATTGTTCCCCAGGAGACCATCCAATATTTTGCTTATCGTGACATGTGCACTGTTAGCATCAATTTCAATAAAATTTCTGTATGTGTGTAAGTGTCTTATTTATAATGTAATCAATATAATCACTATAAAGTGCATAAATATATAAAGTGCCAATGTGCAAAAAAAATAAAAAAATATAAATAAAAATTCTTTGTGCTTAAATGGGAAAAAATCGTGGAAAGGTGATAACCAACAGGCTGGACCGCATATCAAATATACGGGTTGGAGGTTACTTGGGTAATAGTGATCATAACTTAATAAGCTTTCAAGTATCCTTTACTAAGACGTGTAGTAGAGGGGCTACAAGGACACTAAACTTCAGGAAGGCAAATTTCCAACGGTTGAGAGATGATCTTAGTGCAATAAATTGGGAAGATGTCCTGAGACATAAAAGTACACAACACAAATGGGAGATGTTTATTAGCATTCTGAATAGGACCTGTGCACAATATATACCCTATGGGAATAAGCATGCTAGAAATAGGAGGAAACCACTATGGCTAAATAAAGCGGTAAGAAGTGCAATATGTGACAAAAAGAAAGCATTTAGGGAATTAAAGCAAGTAGGTAGTGATGAAGCATTATTAAATAAATACAGAAAATAAATAACATTTGTAAAAAGCAAATCAAGGCAGCAAAGATTGAGCCAGAGAGACTCATTGCCAGAGAAAGTAAAAAGAATCCCAAAATATTTTTTAACTACATAAATAGTAAGAAACTAAAAAATGATGGTGTTGGCCCCTTTAAAAATAGTCTGGGTGAAATGGTGGATGAGGATGAGGAAAAAGCCAATATGCTAAATGACTTTTTTTCAACAGTCTTTACACAAGAAAATCCCATGACAGACAATATGATCAGTGATAACAAAAAGTCTCAATTAAATGTCACCTGCTTAACCCAAGAGGAAGTACGGCATCGTCTAAAAATCACTAAAATTGACAAATCCCCGGGCCCGGTTGGGATACACCCCAGAGTGCTGCAGGAATTAAGTACTGTCATAGATAGACCATTATTTTTAATATTTAAAGATTCCATAATAACAGGGGTCTGTACCACAGGACTGGCGTATAGCAAATGTGGTGCCAATATTCAAAAAGGGGACAAAAACTGAACTTGGAAATTATAGGCCAGTAAGCTTAACCTCTACTGTGGGTAAAATCCTTGAGGGTTTTCTAAGAGATGCTATACTGGAGTATCTGAAGAAAAATAACCTCATGACCCATTATCAACATGGTTTTACGAGGGACCGTTCCTGTCAAACTAATCTGATAAGCTTCTATGAAGAGGTAAGTTCTGGACTGGACCAACGAAATGCAGTGGATGTGGTGTATATGGACTTTTCAAAAGCTTTTGATACGGTGCCACACAAAAGGTTGATACATAAAATGAGGGCAATGTGGATAGGGGAAAATATGTGTAAGTGGGTTAAGAACTGGCTTAGTGATAGGAAACAAAGGGTGGTTATTAATGGAACACACTCAGAATGGGTCACAGTTAACAGTGGGGTACCACAGGGGTCAGTGTTGGGCCCGCTTCTATTTAATATATTTATTAATGACCTTGTAGGGGGCATACAGAGTAGAATCTCAATATTTGCAGATGACGCTAAACTCTGCAGGGTAATCAATACAGAGGAGGACAATTTTATATTACAGGAGGATTTATGTAAACTAGAAGCTTGGGCTGCTAAATGGCAAATGCGCTTTAATGGGGATAAATGTAAAGTCATGCACTTGGGCAGAGGAAACAAAAGGTATAATTATGTGCTTAATTGTAAAACACTGGGCAAAACGGTCACTGAAAAAGACCTGGGTGTATGGGTAGATGACAAACTCACATTTAGTGGCCAGTGTCAGGCAGCTGCTGCAAAGGCAAATAAAATAATGGGATGCATTAAAAGAGGCATAGATGCTCATGAGGAGAACATAATTTTACCTCTATACAAGTCACTAGTGCGACCACACTTAGAATACTGTGTACAATTCTGGTCTCCGGTGTATAAGAAAGACATAGCTGAACTAGAGCGGGTCCAGAGAAGAGCGACAAAAGTCATTAGAGGACTAAGGGGTCTGCAATACCAAAACATGTTATTAAACTTGGGGTTATTTAGCTTGGAAAAACGAAGGCTTAGGGGTGATCTTATAATAATGTATAAATATATGAGGGGACAGTACAGAGACCTTTCTAATGATCTCTTTACTCTTAGGCCTGAGACTGGGACAAGGGGGCATCCTCTATATCTGGAGGAAAGAAGGTTTAATCATGATCACAGACGCGGATTCTATACTGTAAGAGCAGTGAGACTATGGAACTCTCTACCACATGCTGTTGTAATGAGTGAGTCACTACTAACATTTAAGAAGGGCCTGGATGCCTTTCTTGAAAACTATAATATTACCAGTTATATATACTAGATTCTTTGATAGGGCGTTGATCCAGGGACCTAGTCTGATTGCCGTATCTGGAGTCAGGAAGGAATTTTTCCCCCAATGTGGAGCTTAGTGTTGCCACATGGGTTTTTTTTTGCCTTCCTCTGGATCAACATGTTAGGCTATGGGTTGAACTAGATGGACTTAAAGTCTTCCTTCAACCTTAAAAACTATGTTACTATGTTACTCTGTTACTATGTGTGCTCTCACTGACCTAGCACAGCAGAGATGGTCTAGTGGTAATTCTCTGCAACAAGAGTTTACCCACGGGGCTGTTACAGGTTCAAACCACCTATCAGCCACATAAAAAAAACCTGAACATTAATTTCAATAAAATTTCTATATGTGTGTATGTGTCTTATTTATAATATAATCAATATGATCACTATAAAATGCTACTCCTAGTGTCCAGAACCCTTCTGAAGAAGTAAGGATACGAAACGCGTTAAGGGTGAGCTAATAATAAGGACCATGATAAGTGAATATCCCCCTTCTGTATTTTAAGTGTGGAAGCTTGGAATAATTTTCTTGTATATTATACCGTGTTGCCTTTGTTCAATAGGTATTTTCCTATTTTTTTTCCCATTGGCACTTTATATATTTATGCACTTTATAGTGATTATATTGATTACATTATAAATAAGACACTTGCACACATACAGAAATTTTATTGAAATTGATGCTAACAGTGCACATGTCACGATAAGCAAAATATTGGATGGTCTCCTGGGGAACAATATGTACAGTTCAGGAATATATTCCTCTGTCCCCTTGTTTTAAAATACACCTATATATTTACTGTATGAACAATGGAAATAAAATTATACTGTTGTATGAAAATATAATATTCCTCTTTCTTGTAAATAAATGGTGGGATCACAGGTCTCTTGTAACTATTGAGCACAATCATTGTGAATATACTTTGTTATATGTATAAAAATGTATTTTATCTGAGTATTTCAATAAAGTAAAAAAGATTTTATATTCTAATTATTGGCTGAAAGACTCTTTTCATATATAGGTTTTTTTCATGTCCCTGTACGGTCAGACACATCCATTACACAGTACATGGCAGGAGCACATATATACGATTATCTCAGCACAGGAGATGTGGTGTGATCAGACCATGTCCCTGTACGGTCAGACACATCCATTACACAGTACATGGCAGGAGCACATATATACAATTATCTCAGCACAGGAGATGCGGTATGATCAGACCATGTCCCTGTACGGTCAGACACATCCATTACACAGTACATGGCAGGAGCACATATATACGATTATCTCAGCACAGGAGATGCGTATGATCAGACCATGTCCCTGTACGGTCAGACACATCCATTACACAGTACATGGCAGGAGCACATATATACAATTATCTCAGCACAGGAGATGCGGTATGATCAGACCATGTCCCTGTACGGTCAGACACATCCATTACACAGTACATGGCAGGAGCACATATATACGATTATCTCAGCACAGGAACATTTTTTTGTTTTTTTTAAACAAATTAACTGTGGAACTTATTCCAAGATCTCTTGAATAAAATGAACTATAAATTTACCTTTGTTCATGGGAAAACCCCTTTAAGATCTTTACCAAGGGAATCTATGGTGATTTCTCAGGCTGAGATGTCCTAACAAGATACCACCACTAAGTGGCAGCTAGATAGAGTAACTTTGTATAAAAAATAGTTTTCCAACTTGATTTCATTTTTACTTTTTGTAATGTATCTATAAGGTATTTCTGGATAGAGGGGACACATCCACCCCCACACTGAACATATGGGATTCTTCTATAATTCCTATAGACACACGGATTAAAAAAAAATAATTGAAAGCAATTCTTTATTGTTTGGTAAAGCCAATTTACAACATGTTTTTTTTTTTTTTTTTAAATCTGTACCAAGGATATTGCATACTAGTGAAACTAGTAACACATGGCTAGTGTGTAAGTATTCTAATACAGGGGAGGAAAAAAGTCCTACTAGCCAACTCTGGCTACAAAGTTCTCTCAATTCATATATTTACATGGATTCTAGGTTGGAATATATCAATAGATGGACCACCAGATGGCGGTAGAACCACAATACTGTTGAAACGTAATACAAGTATGTACACATATAGAGGATCGTATAATGTTAATGGACACAACAACATACAGTGGCAGTTATTCCACAGGGCTATAGTGTAATATAGCATCAAATACACAATTTGTGAATTAAATGTATGAAAAGTACAAGGAACGCTGAAATCTTGACAATAAAAATATCGTGCATTAGATGAAACTATAGTAGTGTCCCTGATATTGATGAAATGATAAAAGTATGCAATATTACAGGAGATGTGTACCTGTATAGCAATGTTATACAAGTTATGTCCAAATAGTGTAGAGATTTAGATAAGATGTTTCTTAAATTTATCAATCTAATATAAAGCTGAGTGTGTGTGTGTATGTTCACTAAAGGCATCTACAATCACACAATTTTGCACATATTCCCTATTTGACTCTGGGAACGTCTTAGGTTATATTTTCAGTTGAAATTATAACCCTGTGCTTTTCATTCACTCACCAAAAAAAAAATAAAATGCTTGTATGTGTGAGCTAATGCATAGACAGTTTTGACAGCCTGAATATTTATCAGGTGGCCTATAGCAACCAATCACAGCTCAGCTTCTGATTTGGTTGCTTTAGGCAACAAAGGAAATTCTTCCTATAACACAGCTTATGCATGTCTGTGAATCATTCAGCCCCAAAGCCATTAAGACACCTCTTTGCTATTCTTCTAACAACCTGTAATCATTTCAAATCCCCTGGAGTTTTGGACAAAGTACAAAACTGATCACAGTAATGACCACGGGTGGATTAAGAGTAGCCAGGGCCCCAGGCTTTTTAAAAGATGGGCCCCCCTAACGTCAAGTATGTGACATGTAATGGTATCAACTTTTGAAAGATCATGTGATAGGTCACGTGATTTAGCTCGCAGGGACAGAACTATATAGGCGAAAGAACAATAGTGGCGGACCTAGCCCCCAGTTCAAAGAAGTAGCTTGCACGCGGCCCCCTGTGCTACATGAGGAGCTCGTGCGCAGCCCCCACCCCTACATTGGGGAAAATGAGAGTGCGTCTTACAATGCAACTTCCCCCCCTTGCGGTGAACAGTTGCGGTAGTGGAGCAGAGGTGCAGGAATTGGGGTCCACGGAGGATGTGGGCAGTGGGGCAAGGCTGAGGGCCTGGAGCAGGAGGTGTGTTGCGATGTGCCCTTCGGCTGCTATTTTCCGGGTTCCTTCAACACATTTGGGGTGCGTCTTATAAAGCGAAAAATATGGTAAATCTTCTTTTAATGGTGTAGATAACTCTTCATTTATCTTGTTTTCCCACAGGAATATCTCTTCTGAGCGTTCTGAAGCACGCAGAAAAATGAGGGAGTGTGAGGGGCTTGTGGATTCTGTGGTCCACATACTGCGTTCAGAAGTGGGCCATGGGCAAGCTGACAGCAAGGTATACGTTTATTTCACATTCATGAAAAATTAACTGATTGCCGGGCACGAAAAGAGAAAAAGCAAGCTAAAGGCCGCTCACACGCTAGGATCTTGTGGATTTGTGATCGTTCAAACGATATCATTAGTGCGTCATTGCGTGTGAACGAACAATGTAGGAAGGAAAAATTGTTGGATCGTTCAGCAAAAATTTGAGATCCGGACCTCAAATCTATCATTCGTTGTCCAATTAATGTCATGGGAAGCAGCAACATCGTTCAGTGTGACACCTTTTTGAACGAAACAACCTATAAAGAGGCACCCCTCCTCAAATGTCTAGGAGAAAGAATTGCCACAAACCAATCCAGATGCTAATAATTTATTATATAAAGTTCAATTACAAAACAGTATTATACAAATTACACCCGGTGATAAAGTAGGAAAACAGGGACAAGGAAACTAAAAACAAAGCATCATGCAAGGAACAAAGGGGTACACTGGACCAGGATTCACAGTATAGCTGCATACAAGGGACTTATACAATTTGGACTAAAGTGCAGCTAGTGTCATTCAGTATCATTCAATAAACACAATGACATTGTGCCAGGGCTCTATGAGATAACTTGACATCAATAGTGTCCATCAAACTATACTTAGGGTGACGGGTCGGATGACACTGTTTCTCCGCCGCGTCACTTGCGGGGGGTGGGGTGTGATAACGCGGCGCTCATCATGCACCGTGAGCGCCGAGTATTAGACCATATATAAACATCAGGTGGTTTTGTCCTCATCTATTCCCTAATGCTGCCCAGTAATTGGCTATACTACCGTGTTTCCCCGAAAATAAGACCGTGTCTTATATTTTTTTTGGGCGCCAAAAGTGGCACCCAGTCTTATTTTCGGGGGGGGGGGGGGGGGGGGGGGTCTTATATTGGCAGCCCCAGCCACTGCAGCCTACCATCCACACACAGCCACCCACCCATACACATACAAAACACAATACACACACATATACATACACACATACACACACATATACATACATACACACACTCACACATACACACCGCTTCTTACCGGCTCCCCTGGCCTTCGGTGTGTCCAGGCTCCTCCACTGTGTCCAGGCTCCTCCACTGTGTCCAGGCTCCTCCACTGTGTCCAGGCTCCTCCACTGTGTCCAGGCTCCTCCACTGTGTCCAGGCTCCTCCACTGTGTCCAGGCTCCTCCACTGTGTCCTGCAGGTGCAGCCGCGCTGGAGCAGATGGGGTTAATCACAGCCTAACTTGCTGTGTCCCCCTGCTCATCTCCGCCCAGCCTGACGTAACTGCAGCCCGGTTCGAGCTCTGATTGGCTCCCAGGAAGCAGCGGGTGCGGACAGATGACGTTATGAGCTCTGATTGGCTCGTCATCTGGCCGCGCCCGCTGGTTCCTGGGAGCCAATCCGAGCTCGAGCCTGGCTGCAGTGACGTCAGGCTGGGCGGAGATGAGCAGGGGGACACAGCAAGTTAGGCTGTGATTAACCCCATCTGCTCCAGCTCGGCTGCACCTGCAGGACACAGCGGAGGAGCCTGGACACAGCGGGGGACAGGTACCAGGAGGCGGCGGCGGCCTTATATTCCCCAGCGCCCCCCCTAGGCGGTCTTACTTTCGGGGGGGCCTTATATTAGCAGACATCCCCGTTCCCCTACCCTGTCTTACTTTCGGGGGGGTCTTAATATCGGGGAAAGACGGTAGTAGGGTGATACCTAGACACATGTGTGCCCTGTTTGTCTATTTGGCGTGGAAATTAGCACCATATCTGATATATCATCATTATGATCGCTTACACATGGTGGGAGGGCTATAAGAGGGAGCACAATACCAGTCTTAGCTAGCCTCCTGACGAAGCCTGACTGAGAAACACGTGTCGAGGCTGGGGTGTGCTGTACTCTTGGATTCAACATGTCACAAGGTATGAATTGATAGTAACATCAGTGTATGTTGTTATGGTGTTTGATATATCAGTTTGGGCTTCTGGCTTATTACCAGTGTAGTTCAGGCCTGCTATGTAGTAGACCTGGTGGGGTTGATATCTTTACTAAATAATATACTCACGCTAAGTACAGTTTGATGGACACTATTGATGTCAAGTTATCTCATAGTGCCCTGGCACAATGTCATTGTGTTTATTGAATGATACTGAATGACACTAGCTGTACTTTAGTCCAAATTGTATAAGTCCCTTGTATGCAGCTATACTGTGAATCCTGGTCCAGTGTACCCCTTTGTTCCTTGCATGATGCTTTGTTTTTAGTTTCCTTGTCCCTGTTTTCCTACTTTATCACCGGGTGTAATTTGTATAATACTGTTTTGTAATTGAACTTTATATAATAAATTATTAGCATCTGGATTGGTTTGTGGCAATTCTTTCTCCTAGACATTTGAGGAGGGGTGCCTCTTTATAGGTTGTTTTGTTCGGTCCCAGTCCAAATGGATCCTTGAGACCCATTCTTGTAGGTTGTTATTATTATTATTTTTTTTTTTTTTTTTTTTGAACGATGTCGTTCATATTTCTCCTATTCCTGCCGCTTTGTAACGTCATGCAATCGTTCTTCTCCAAATAGCTGGAGCGTTGCTAAATTTAAGATCGTTAACGATATCCTTGCGTGTGACAACGCACTAACGATGTCTGAAGGATCGCGGTCACGTGACCTAGCTAACGATCTCATTCACCTATATCCTAGCGTGTGACAGTATTTTTACTGTTGGCAAACCACAATGTTGTGATCGTCTTTAAATGTACCACAAGGTTAAAGGGAAGCTGTTGTGGACAGATTTGTGGACTATGTCTTGACTTTTTTTTATCGTTTCTCTCTCTAGCTTGTGGAGAATGTTGTGTGCCTCCTTAGGAATCTTTCTTACCACATACATCGTGAGATACCACAGGCTGATAAATATCAAGAAAACCCTCAGACTGTGAATACTGAACCACAGAACCCTAGTTGCTTTGGTGCACGACGTGGTAAAGGTAATAATTGTATTGTGATTTCTCAGGTGACAGCTGTATGACACCTACAGCAGTGAGCAACCTCTGCGGATTAACCACTTAATAGATACTCTGTCAACTAAGTGTTTTAATCCTGTTGGTGTGATTGGTCTTTTAAGGCAGCTAGCCACCATTACGTTATGACAGTATGATCATAGAAATTAAAAATAGGTAACAAAAAAAGCCTATTTACTGATTGTGTGAGCTAGTAGATAGTGCCTTGGCTGTTTTGACAGATAGTCCTGATATTTCTCAGGTGGCCTGTAGCAACCAATCACAGCTCAGTTTGGTTTCTATAGGCAGCAAAGGATATTCATAGTATAAGCTTAATCATGTCTGTGAAACATTTTGGTAAGGAAATTCTGGAAAATGGTGCTCATTGGGACATGACTCTATTAAGCAGCAGCCTCATACCCCAATGTGATTATATCACCACTTTGCTATTCTTCTAACAACCTGCCACACTCCAGCTTCCCCTCCAAGTATTACAGCAAAAGGCCACTCCTAGCCCCCAGTATACACCAGGGGGGCGCACACAGCTCCCAGTATACAGTAGGAGACCTGTTTGCTTTGTGACTTTAATGTGCAAAATAATTTTTTTGTTAAACCATTCCATTTTGTTACAGCTAAGGCTGGTTTCACACTACTGGTTTTCAGAATCCGGAGAAATGTGGGTAAACCTGTATTTCCCCCGGATTTTCCCGGACTTGTAAAACGTGATGCAACTGCATGCATCCGCACCAGTGTTACTGATCCGTCTCATAGATCAGTGACGATACCGGTGTGTGAGCAACCCATTGCATCAGGTGTGACTTTTTTTTATTTTTATTTTTTTTTGCTGGTTCTGGTGGAAAATTACACGCCCCCTGGTGGGTGTGTCCTTTTAAACTGGGTTCTGGGCAGGCTCAGTCATAAAACCAGGATACAGCATCCGGATCTGGGTTCCATAGGGCAACATTATAATTTAACATGCTTTGCCCTGGATCTGGGTGTTCAGTTTTTAAACAGTCACTAAAATCATTACCAAATGCATTTTTGGTTTGTGTAAAAGCTGTGGACACCCGGATCAGATGGATGTACCTTTCAAGTTCCTACGGTCCAGTTGAAATTCAGTTGGGCCATTTCAGCTGGACACACCTGAATTAACAAAAAAAAAACCAAAAAAAACAGCTTGCTACTATCCTGGGCAATGCCCGGGCACCACAGCTTTTATGCATTATCGATCTACAGTTGTGGCCAAAGGTATTGACACCCTTACAATTCTGTCAGATAAAACTCAGTTTCTTCCTGAAAATGATTGCAATCACGAATTCTTTGGTATTATTATCTTCATTTAATTTGTCTTCAATGAAAAAACACAAAAAGAATTGTCCTAAAGCCAAATTGGATATAATTCCACACCAAACATAAAAAAGGACCTGAATCCCATAGAACACCTGTGGAGAGATCTAAAAATGACAGTTTGGAGAAGGCACCCTTCAAATATCAGGGACCTGGAGCAGTTTGCCAAAGAAGAATGGTCTAAAATTCCAACAGAGCATTGTAAGAAACCCATTGATGGTTACCGGAAGCGGTTGATCGCAGTTATTTCTCCTTCGCCTCATTGGGGGAGACAGGACGATGGGTTATGCTATTCTGCCACTAGGAGGCGACACGAAGCAATTAAAGAAGAAGCACAGTGACTGCCACAGTCTAGCCAGTTTTTTGCTTAGCGTCTTAGGAGGCAAGACACTGTTTGTTTTGTTAGTTTGTTATTTTATTCTATTTTTGTGGTACTGCTCACCAGATCCCTCAGTTGGGGATTCTGGGTTGTAGCTGATGTTCTTCAGACCACTGCACTGTCCCTTCACAGACCCCACAGTTGGGGCTCAGTGTTACAGTGATGGCAGGCTCCTGCAGCATCCCTCCCCAGACCCCACAGTTGGGACTCTGGGTTGTAGGAGGTATCCCCCCTGGGGCTGAAGGATGATGAGCCATTGAGGTATGAGGCAGCGCAGCGTGTCCCCTGTGGTGTCCTGTGCTTGCGGCTTTTTTTTCCAGTGCTCTGCGCTGGACCCCTGACAGGCGGCCGGCGCTATTAATTTAGCCCCCGGCTTCGGCCTACTACTGGAGGCCCCCGCCTCCAGTGATGCTGCATTGCTTCGGGGCCGCCCCTGGCCCTCACTGTTAGCCAATGGCATTAGGGGGAGGGTGGCTGTGCAGGGCATCATGGGAAGTGTTTTAGTTTTTTCCCGCTTCCACACCGCTCTTTTGGAGCCATTCCTCTATTACAGACGCCATTGCTGCAGCACAGGATGCCAGGGGGACACAGGACTTCGGCGCTTTGGCTTCTAGCCTCTCAGGTGACGGGGCACAGCTGTATTGACACCGCGATAGCCCTAGGCAGCGGTGGCATAACTGCGCAGCAGCTTCTATCCCATTATACTACCCCCTGCTCTGTATTGTGTAGCTCTGAGCACAGCAGGGGAGGAAAGCTGCATGATGCCGGGCAGCAAGGGCAAGAAGGCACCTAAGGCCTTTAGTGTATATTATGCTTTTTGCACAGCCTGTAAAGCTGCGCTGCCCTGTGGATGCTCGACCTCGCTCTGCTAGGCCTGTGCCTATGACCCCCCCCCAGTCTAGTGTCTCTGACTCCGGTCAGGCACCCACTGAAGTAGAGGTGGCTGTTGCCAGACCTACTACCCCGGAATGGGCAGTTACTCTGTCACAATCCATGAGCCATGCTATACAGCAGCTCTCCGAGACACTGCTCCGGGTGGTGCAACCACGTCCATTGCCCTCGGACCAGCAGGTCCAATTGGAGGGGGGGTTCTGACCATGAGGAGTCTCATTCGAGTACCTCTATTCCCCTTAGTCAGGTGGGTAGGAAGAGATCCCGGACAGGCTCTTCCTGAGCCCTATCTCAGGGCTCCGTGACCTCCCATACTCTGAGTAGGTCTCATGATTCTCACTCTTCAGGTGAACTTCATGAATTTGAGGTGGATCTGGATCAGGTTGAATCCTTTGATTCCACTTCTTCTGATACTCTGGCGATGGTGGACGACCTGGTGTCAGCCGTTAATCAGGCCCTGTCGGTGGCAGATCTGAGACCGACACCGAGGCTGGATCATGTGATCTCATTCAAGAGACCTAAGAGACCTCAAAGTCTTTTCGGATCATTCTGAAATCCAGGAAGTTTTACAAAAGCACTGGGCTCATCCTGACGAGGTTTGGTAATCATAAGGCGATTACAGCCCGTTACCCCTTTCTGCCAACAGTGGCTAAGGCGTGGTCTGATGTCCCGTTTGGCCTCTAAGACTCTGATGTCCCTTCCTGATGGTGCTTCCATCAAGGATGCTATCGATCGCCAGTTGGAACAACTGTCCAAGTCGGTGTTTGAAGCTTCAGGGGCGTCCTTGTCCCCTTCCTTCACCTCTATGTGGGTGGCGAAGGCTATTATGACCTGGGCTGGGGATTTACACTCTGCCTTGAGTCGTCATGAGGTTGATCCTGAATTATTGGACCTGGCTGCTCAGATTTCTATGGCCAGAGAATTTTTGGTTCACTCTTCCCTCGATGCAGCTAATTGCACTGCAGTGGCTGCCTCTAATTCTATCGTGATACGCCGGGCCCTCTGGCTTCGGGAGTGGAAAGCGAATTCGGCCTCCAAGAAGTCCCTCACGGGCATGCCATATGTAGGGGATCTCTTATTCGGGGAAATGCTGGATAAGATGATTTCGGATGCCACGGGTGGTAAAAGCACCTCGCTCCCTCAACAGACAGCGAGACGTAGGTTCCCCAAGGGTCAGCAGACGAGATTCCGGTCCTTTCGGAACTCGTCTGGGTGGTCGGTTTCCCGTCTGCCCCACCAGAATCGGTCGTCACACACGGATAGGGGTTTCCAAACGCCCAATAAGTCGGGTTCTACCTGGCAGTCCCGGAATAAACAACCAAAATCCAAGGACTCCGGGTCTCAGAGGTTCTCCTCCTCATGACTCGTTACATCCGGAAGACCCCTCCCAAGTGGGTGGCTGACTTTCCCGCTTTCGGCACGCCTGGCTCCCTGCTACAGACGATCAGTGGGTTCGGGAATTGGTGTCTTCCGGATACAACATAGTTTCATACTCGCCCTCCCAGGAGATTTGTTCTTTCTCGCCCCTCGAGAATGCCGGGAAAGGCACAGGCCTTCTTCCAGGCAGTCGATTCTCTGAGGCGGGGAGGAGTCATCGTGCCAGTACCTTTGGACGAGCGATTTCAGGCGTTCTATTCAAACCTGTTCATCGTACACAAAAAGGACGGCTCCTTCCATCCAATTTTGGATCTGAAACGTTTGAACAGATTCGTGAGAATCCGAAGGTTACGGATGGAGTCTCTTTGGTCCGTCATTGCGCCCATGCAGAAGGGGGAGTTCCTCGCCTCCATAGATATCAAGGACGCTTATCTGCACATCCCGATATCTGGCCCTCATCAGAGGTTCCTGCGGTTCGCGGTGGGCGAGGATCATTATCAGTTTGTAGCTCTTCCCTTCGGGTTGGCAACTGCTCCACGCGTGTTTACCAAGGTCATGGCCACGGTCATGACCGTTCTGCACAGTCGAAGGGTGGCAATCTTCCCTTACCTGGACGACCTTTTGGTCAAGGGTCGGTCGTTCAAGGACTGCGAGGACAGTGTTCGCATTACGATGGACACGCTCTCTCGGCTGGGTTGGGTTCTCAACCTGCCGAAGTCCTCCCCAGTTCCGTGCTGCAGACTCACGTTTCTGGGGATGGTCCTAGACACATCTCAGGGTCTCGTGCTTCTTCCCCAGAACAAGGTCCAGTCTCTGCAATGTGTGGTTCGTGCATTGCTGGATCCTCATCCGCATTCCCTTCGGTTTGCGATGCGCGTTTTGGGGAAGAGGGTGGAGGCAATGGAGGCGGTGCCAATTTGCTCAATTGCATCTCTGTCCCTTGCAACTGGATGTGTTGTCAGCATGGAACCGCAGCCCTTTCACCCTTTGTCACCTTTTTCGCCCGTCAGCGGCAACGAGACGTTCTCTTCGGTGGTGGTTGGTTCTGTCGTCTCTCTCGCGGGGGGAGATCCTTCCTACCAGTGCGGTTGAAGGTTCTGACCACCCATGCCAGTCTCCTCGGCTGGGGGGCGGTGTTCCGGAATCTCACGGCTCCGGGTCGGTGGACCCCTCAGGAGTCTTCTCTGCCCATAAATCTCTTGGAGATTCGGGCCATTTTCTTGGCATTGAAGAGTTTCCATCATCTCCTGATGGGTTGTCATGTTCGCATTCAATCAGACAATGCCATAGCGGTGGCTTACGTCAACCATCAGGGCGGAACGCGCAGCAGAGCAGCGATGCGCGAAGTGGAACCAATTCTACGTTGGGCCGAATCGTCAAGAGCTGTGCTGTCGGCAGTGCACATCCCGAGGGTCGAGAACTGGGCGGCGGATTATCTCAGCCGTCAGGGGAATGGGCTCTTCACCCGGACGTGTTCGCGCAGATATGCAGACTCTTCGGGACTCCAGATGTGAATCTCATGCTGTCACGGATGAATGCTCAGGTTCCCAACTTCTTTGCTTGGTCTCGCGATCCCAGGGCTCTGGGATCAGATGCCCTGGTTCAGAACTGGACGCAGTTTTGTCTCCCGTAGGTTTTCCACCTCTGGCCCTCCTTCCCAGGGTGGTCCAGAAGATCAGAACGGAGAGAGTGGCGGTGATATTAATAGCCCCCAACTAGCCCAGGAGGTCGTGGTACGCCGATCTAGTTCAGCTCGTCGCAGACACTCCTTGGCAGTTGCCGGTCCGTCCGGATCTTCTGTGTCGAGGTCCGATTTGGCATCAGAATTCCGAGGCTTTCAGTTTGATGGCGTGGCTTTTGAGACCAGAATTCTAACTCAGGCAGGGTTCTCGGAAGGTGTTGCACACACTATGGCGTGTGCAAGAAAACCTGTTTCAGCCCGGATATATCACAAAACCTGGAAGATTTTTTTTGCTTTGTGTGAGTCAGTGCACGTTGCTCCTTTCGCGCTTCTCGCTCCAGGCGGTGCTGGGTTTCCTACAGTCGGGATTGGATAAAGGGCTTTCCTTGAGTTCCCTTAAGGGACAAGTTTCAGCGCTATCGGTACTTTTTCAGCGCCGATTGGCTTCAAGGCCTCAGGTCCGTACCTTTTTTGCAGGGTGTGGCTCGTATAGTCCCACCGTATAGGAGGCCTTTGGAGGCCTGGGATTTGAACCTGTTGCTGGAGTGTCTCCAGAAGCCACCTTTTTAACCTCTCAGGGAGGTTTCGCTGCGTCTTCTCTCTCAGAAGGTGGTGTTCCTGATTTACTTCCATTCGGAGAGTGTCTGAGCTGGCGGCGCTTTCTTGTAAGGCACCATTTATCTCTTTTCACCAGGACAAGGTGGTACTGCGGCCGGTGCCATCCTTCATTCCTAAGGTGGTGTCCACTTTCCATTTGAACGAGGATATTATTCTTCCATCTTTCTGTCTGGCCCTTGTACATCGTTTTGAAAGGGCTTTGCACACTTTGGACCTGGTCCATGCTCTCCGGATTTATGTGTCTCAGACAGCGCCTTTCAGGAAGTCGGACAGTTGTTCATTCTTCCTGAGGGCTATCGTAAGGGGATAGCCGCATCAAAGGCTGCGCTTGCCAGGTGGATTAAACTTACCATTCAGGAAGCGTATTCTTTACGCAACTTGCCCATTCCTTCCACTCGCACGGTGGGTGCCTCCTGGTCTATTCGGCACCAGGCTACAGCTGAGCAGGTGTGCAAGGCGGCCACTTGGTCCAGTCTGTTCACCTTTACAAAGCATCGAGTGCATACTCAGGCTTTGGCAGATGTGAGTCTGGGTAGACGCATCTTGCAGGCAGCGGCTGCTAGCCTGTAGACTGTTTTTTTTAGTTTGGGATGTTTTTTGTTCCCACCCAGGGACTGCCTTAGGACGTCCCGTCTTCCTGTGTCCCCCAATGAGGCGAAGGAGAAAAGGAGAATTTCTTTTGCGCTCCATTGGGAGACCCAGACATTGGGTGTATAGCTTCCGACTTCCGGAGGACACACAAGGCATTACACCTAAAAGTGTAACTCCTCCCCTACTGCCTATACACCCCCTCCCGGGAGAATCCCATCAGTTCTTTGCTTTGTGTTGAAGGAGGCACACTCTACACTCATGCTCTCTCACTGTTTAGTGTCGGATGTAAGCAAAGAGGATATTTTGATCCCCAGCATGTCTTTTTCCTCTTCCCCAGGGCGGAGGCGGTTGAGGTACCCCTGGGGTACAACGGGCTGGAGCCCTCATGCTGATTATCCTTCCCCAACCCTTAGGGGCTCTGGGGAAGTGGGATCCCCCTGGCCCCCACACTTGGGCTCATCCACTCAGTCCACGGCTCCCCCGGTGTCTGCTGGCCTGCGTGAGGGATCCACAGGGACCGGACCTTGCACCATCAATGAGGTACTCTGTGTGGGGTCCGTGCTGCCTCTGCAGCTACTCTATACAGCTGGGAAGGGAGCGCTGCCTCCCCCAGCTGTCTGGGATCCTGGCCAGGCGTTCCCGCGATTTTCGCCGCGGAAATAAATATAGGCCCCGGCTTGCGGCCTAGTGTCTCTAAAGCCGCGCCGGGGCTTCAGGGGGCGGTGCTGCCCCTTGGGTTGTGCCCGCCCCTTTGGAGGACGGCCGCGGCAGGCCGATCCTTGGTCCCCTATGGGGAATGCTGCTTTGCAGCTTGGGGGCGGTTTCTCAGTGGGTTAAAGGACCTGCCCTCCGGATTCGCGCGCTGGCTGGGGACACTCCCAGGTCACGCCCTCTCTCTCAGCTCCATCGGCCATCTTGGGGGCTTCTAGTCCCTGCATTGTGCTGTTGGCTGCAGGGCTGCGCGTCTCTGGAGGGCACACAAGGTCCGGTAGGTCACCCCAGTCTCTGGTGGTGCGCTATCTCCCCCCTGACTTCAATCACACCCCATTTTTCCTCCTCTGAGTTCTCTCACTGAGGTTCACTTTGGAGGCACTATGTCTAGCTCCAGGAACAAAGCTCCTAGGGTGCAGACACGTTATCATGCTTGCACAGCATGTCATGCCCAGCTGCCTGCTGGATCCTCTGACCCTCATTGCACGGCCTGTGCCATGCATGAGACCGCCGTCTCCCTGCCCCGGCACTCTAGGTGACTGCCTTGGTGCATGAGGCTCCCCCTAGCTCTGGCTCTGTGGCGTCTGCCCCTGACCCTGTGGATCCAGCGGTGCCGCCGCCTTGGACGGCTGTATTTGCTCAGTTCATTTCTGACTGTGTCTCAGTCTATGGCGGCTATGACCAGAGCATTGCAGGAGTCCTTGTCAGGTGGATGGGAGGGTTCCCCTGGGGCCTCCGCCACGCGTCGTAGGCGTCGGAGTGGTTCTTCCTCTACTAGAGGTTTGGACTCTGGCGACAATTCCGGGCTCTCGGAACTGTCTCCGCAACCTCCTAAGTGGCCACGCCGGGAGGTTTCCCCTGCGCCCTCGCAGGCGGGCTCCCGAGCGGCGGCTTCTCTGTTGGAGGGGGAGGAGGACTTAGACTCCGTCCGGGCTTGTTCTGACAAGCGCTTTGCTAAGAAGCAGAAGGATTTTTCCCGTTACCCTTTCCCTCCTGGACGTGGTCAAGGGTTGGTCTGTTTTCTCCGAGAGTTGGACCCTCCGGTGTCTCGGTTTGTCTGCCAATACCGTTATGTCGGTGGCGGACGGGTCCTCTCTCAAGGATCCCACGGACAGGCAGATTGAGCTTCTGCAGAAGTCCATTTTCGAGGCCACTGGGGCCTCCTTTGCTCCAGCCTTTGCGGCTGTGTGGGCCCTTCAAGCGGTTTCGGCTTGTATCTCGGAGATCCCTAGGGTAGTTTCGGGGATTCCTGAGGTGGCGGTTCTGACGTCTCAGGCCGAGGCGTTTACGGACTATGCTAGATCCGCAATCATGGAATCGGCTAGCCGTTCTGCGGTAGCTTCGGCTAACTCGCTGGCAGCACGTCGGATGTTGTGGCTGCGTGACTGTAAGGCGGACTCTACGTCTAAGAAGTTTCTCCAGGGCCTCCCGTTTTCGGGAGATAAGCTATTTAGGGGAACGTCTTGACGATCTCATCAAGGAGTCTACGGGTGGAAAATCCACCTCCTTGCGCAATCTAAGGCACCGAAGACCGGTCAGCGTCAGCTGCATGCGAGGTTTCGCTCCTTTCGTCCCTCCTCCAAGTCAGCCTCATCCTCCTCCTCCTCTTCCCGTCCGGACAAGGACCAGAGGTCTCATAGGTCCTGGAAGTCTTAAGGCCCAGCAGAAGAAGCCTGCCGGCGCCTCAGCCACCAAGCCTGCCTCCTCCTGACTCTTCGCTGCCTCCGGTAGCGTCCAGGATCGGTGGCAGGCTCTCCCGCTTTGGAAGCATCTGGCAGGATCGTATCCAGGACCGGTGGGTGGTGGACGTGGTCTCTCACGGCTACAGGATCGAACTGGAGTCGAGTCCTCCGACTCGGTTCTGCCTTTCTTCGCCTCCACCGGCGAGGGCTGCGGCTTTTCAGCGGGCGCTGGACGCTCTGCTGCAGAGCGGGGTTGTGGTCCCGGTACCGTCAGAGGAACGTTTTCGGGGGTTTTATTCCAACCTCTTCACGGTTCCGAAAAAGGACGGTTCGTTACGACCGGTGTTGGACCTCAAGCTCCTCAACAGACACGTGAGGGTCAGACCCTTCAGGATGGAGTCCTTGCGCTCGGTGATAGCGACCCTGTCTCAGGGGACTTCCTGGCTTCGGTGGATGTGAAGGATGCTTTTCTCCACATTCCCATTGCTTCTGCTCACAAACGTTGGCTACGGTTCACTGTGGGAGAAGATCACTTCCAGTTCGTGGCGTTGCCCTTCGGCCTCTCCTCGGCTCCGAGGATCTTCACCAAGGTGATGTCGGCTATGGTGGCAGTGCTGCATTTGCAGGGGCACGCGGTCACTCCGTACCTGGACGACCTGCTGATCAGAGCCTCGTCTGCGGAACAGTGTCAATTGAGTCTCTCGGCCACTTTGAACACCCTCCGGACCTTCGGTTGGATAGTCAACTCCCTGAAGTCGGTTCTCGTCCCTACACAGACGATATTGTATCTGGGCATGGAGTTCCACACTGTTCCAGCTCTGATGATTCTCCCTCTCGACAAGCAGTCCTCGATCGTGGAGTAGGTCCAGTTCCTTTTGCAGACGGACTTGGTTCCCATCCGGCGTCTCATGCACGTTCTAGGGAAGTTGGTGGCGACCATCGAGGCGGTCCCTTTTGCGCAGTTTCATCTGCGTCCGCTTCAGCTGCAGATTCTATGCGGATGGGACAAGAATCCATCCTCTCTAGATCAGTGCATTGCCCTTTCTTCCGCGACGAGGGAATCTCTCCGATGGTGGCTGTTGCCCAGGTCGATATCCCGAGGCAGGTCGTTTCTTCCCGTCTCTTGGTTGGTGGTCACGACGGACGCCAGCCTTCTGGGTTGGGGTGCGGTGTTCCTGCATCACAGGGCTCAGGGCACCTGGACAACACAGGAATCTACCTTACAGATCAACGTCCTGGGGATTCGAGCCATCTACCTGGCTCTTCTAGCCTTCCAGAGGTTTCTGTCGGGGAATCCAATTCGGATCCAATCCGACAACGCGACGGCTGTCGCCTACATAAACCAACAGGGAGGCACACGCAGCCGTCAAGAACTTGCAGAGGTCCAACCCATGCTTCGGTTGGTAGAAGACAACGACGCGTCCATCTCGGCTGTCCACATCCCCGGAGTGGACAATTGGGAGGCCGACTACTTAAGCCGGCAAGGCATGGACGAGGGAAATGGGCCCTTCACACAGAGGTGTTCCAGCACATCTGCAGCGTTTGGAGAACTCGGACGTGGACCTGATGGCGTCCAGGATGAATCGACAGGTCCCAGCCTTCATGTCTCGCGCTCGAGAAATCCTGGCGGTGGGGACGGATGCTCTGGTCCAGGATTGGTCCTGCTTTCGTCTTCCCTATGTCTTTCCCCCATTGGCCTTGTTGCCCAGGGTTCTGCGGAAGCTCGGGGCGGAATGCAGGCGAGCCCTTCTCATCGCCCCGGACTGGCCCAGGAGGGCTTGGTACCTGTTACGGCTTTCGGTGGGGGATCCATGGAGGCTCCCGGATCGGCCGGATCTTTTGTCCCAGGGTCCCTTCTTCCGCCACAATTCCTCGGCCCTGAGCCTGACTTTGTGGCGCTTGAAGTCTGGTTGTTGACGTCCCGTGGTTTCTCTTCCAACGTGGTTGATACCATGAGACAGGCCAGGAAACCGGTTTCTGCTGGAATCTACCGCAGAGTGTGGAAGATTTAATTCTCCTGGTGCGGTGTTCACGGCAATTCTCCCTGGCCTTTTTCTTTATCGACCCTTCTGGCTTTTCTCCAGTCGGGTTTGGGTAAGGGTTTGGCTCTCAGTTCCATCAAGGGACAGATCTCGGCGCTGTCGGTCCTCTTTGATAAGCCTTTAGCTACGCTTCCTCAGGTGAAGACGTTTGTTCAGGGGGCGAGTCATATCATTTTCCCCTACAGACGTCCTTTGGACCCATGGGATCTTAACTTGGTCCTTGCGGCGTTGCAGAAGCCGCCTTTTGAACCTCTTAGGGAGGTTTCTCTTTCCAGGCTTTTTGGTTGCCATTACTTCTCTGCGGAGAGTTTCGGGATTGGCTGCCTTGTCCTGTCAGTCTCCTTTTCTGGTGTTTCACCAGGATAAGGTGGCGCTTCGGCCTGTGGCGGAATTCTGGCCTAAGGTGCTTTCCCCTTTCCACCTGAATCAGGACATTGTCGTACCATCTTTTTGCCCGCATCCGGTTCACCAGTATGAGAAGTCTCTCCATACTTTGGATCTGGTCAGGGCTCTCAGGATCTACATTTCTCGAACGGCGTCCTTTCGCCATTCGGATGCCCTGTTCGTGTTGACTATGGGTCAGAAGAGGGGTGAGCTGGCTTCCAAGTCTTCTTTGGCTAGGTGGATCAAGACTCCTATTCGGGAGGCTTATGTCTCCGCTGGTTTGCCTTTACCTGCTGGTATTAAGGCTCATTCCACAAGGGCTGTGGGGGCTTTGTGGGCCTTGCGTCATCAAGCCTCAGCTCTTCAGGTGTGTCAGGCGGCCACATGGTCTAGTCTTCACACCTTTACTAAGCATTATCAAGTCCATGCTTTGGCATCGGCTGATGCCAATGTGGGCAGGGGATCCTTCAGGCAGCTGTTGCTCATTTATGATGGGCCTGCTTTTGGTTTTTTTTTCCCGCCCTGGGATAGCTTTTGAACATCCCAATGTCTGGGTCTCCCAATGGAGCGCAAAAGAAAAAGAGAATTTTGTTTACTTACCGTAAATTCTTTTTCTTATAGCTCCTATTGGGAGACCCAGCTCCCACCCTGTGCCTTTTTCGGGGCTTTGTTCTTAGTGCCTGGTGTCGTTTCGCCTCGCGTGTTGGCACTGTTGTTTTTTTTTCCCAGTCCTGTTGTTCTGGGCGCGGGTGGTCATTCCTCCTTCCTGCTTGTGCACCGAACTGATGGGATTCTCCCGGGAGGGGGTGTATACGCAGTAGGGGAGGAGTTACACTTTTAGGTGTAATGCCTTGTGTGTCCTCCGGAGGTCGGAAGCTATACACCCAATGTCTGGGTCTCCCAATAGGAGCTATAAGAAAAAGAATTTACGGTAAGTAAACAAAATTCTCTTTTTTGTGTACTCACCGTAAATTCCTTTTCTCTTAGCCTCAAATTGGGGGACACAGCAACCTCCCTGGGCCTGTTGGCCTTATTGAGTTGGAGTTTTTTTTTTTCTTCTTGAGTTTCTGGTTGCCTTATCGGCTTATGTAGTTTTACTCCTACTGCTTTAGCACAAAACTGGCTAGACTGTGGCAGTCAGGGGGTTATATACTGCAGGGAGGAGCCACTGTGCTTCTTCTTTAATTGCTTAATGTCGCCTCCTAGTGGCATAATAGCATAACCCATTGTCCTGTGTCCCCCAATTAGAGGCTAAGAGAAAAGGAATTTACGGTGAGTACACAATATTCTCCTTTTTGGCTAAAGGTTGTGCAACCAAGTATTAGGCTGAGAGTGCCAATACTTTTGTCTGGCCCATTTTTGGCGTTTTGTCTGAAATTATCAATGTTTTGCTTTTTGCTTCATTCTCTTTTGTGTTTTTTCATTGAAGACAAATTAAATGAAGATAATAATACCAAAGAATTTGTGATTGCAATCATTTTCAGGAAGAAACTGAGTATTATCTGACAGAATTCAGGGGTGTCAATACTTTTGGCCACAACTGTATCTATCTATCTCTCTATATATAATATAATATAAAAAATATATTACTACAATATAATTGTAAAATTATAATGAACACTGGCCAATAAACTTGGCCCTTCCCACCCTGAGAATACCAGACCCCAGCTGTTGGCTTTACCTTGGCTTGTTTTCCAAAATGGAAAGTTTACCTTTATTTCTTAACATTTTTTCAATTTTTTTTTTTTTTTATTGGGTGACCTCTCTTTTGGGTTAACAGCCAAGGCAAAGCTATCAGCTACATCCAAACTGCTGCATTGTACAGTAAAAGCAAAGGATGGGATTTACATAAATCTGGTGCACACTTTGCTAGTTTTCTTTGCAGTATAAACTGACCTGTGGTGCTGCTTTCATTGTCACTGTTTGTCAATTTAACACTGTGGAGTCAGTCGATCTCGGCGGGTGAATGCAGGGAAAAGCCACTGTGCCCAAAATGCAGATCGTGGGCATGGGTGGCTGCGTTCACCCGCAGAGATCACGAGCATCCTTGCAGGAGTGGAGATGCTGTGTCCAGGACAAAGTGTCTCCAGATCGTGTGCACATACCCTAAAAGTGAGAAATATAGTGTGGAAAAAACTATTGTTATCAAATTCTGTGAAGTACCTGTGGGTTCACAATGCCCACTGTACCCCCAGATATAATCCTTGAGGGGTCTAGTTTCCCAAAAAAAAAAGGGTCACTTGTGTAGGATTTCTGTTGTTTAGGCCCCGTAGTGGCCCTGCAAATGCAACATGATGCCCACCGTTTATTTCAGCTTTCCAAAATGTAACTAATGCGCCTTTTCTTCTGAGTCCTTCCTTTTTTCCACATGTGAGGTATCGCCGCATTTATAAGAAAGGGAGTGACAAACTGTAGGGTCCACTTTTTGGTGTTACCAGTGAGAAACGTGGTGCAAAAGCAAACACTTTTGTGAAAAAAATAGTTTGTTTAGTGGCTTTAAAATACTCACTATATCCAGATAAAATCCTGGAGGGGTTTAGTTTACAAAATGTGCACTTTGCATTCATTCCTGTGAAGCAGCTGAGAGGTTAATGCTCCTGAATGTGGTTTCCGTAGCTTGAGGGGTGCAGTTTTTGGAATGTGTCACTTTTGGGAATCTTCTGTCATATAGATCCCTCAGTTACTTCAAATGTGATGTGGCCCCTAAAAAAAATGGTGGTGTAAATTTTTTTGCAAAAATGGGGAATTGCTGGTAAACTTTTAACCCTTCACCTTTCAAATAATGTTTACAAAAATTGTCCTGAAGTAAAGAAGACGTGGGAAATGTTAATCATTTTGTGACATAACTTTCTGACTTAAGGGCATAAAAATTCAAAATCTGAAAAGTGCAAATACATAAGTTGCCAAGACCTTCTTCTTTTTTTTTTTTTTTCTTTTCTTCTTCCTTTCTTTTTTTTGTGGCAGATTTACCACTGACATGAAGTTCAATAAGTGACAAAAAACAATCTCAGAATCACTGGGATCTGTTGACGTGTTCCAGAGTTATAACCTCATAAAGTGACACTGGTCAGGTCAAAGGGTTTAAATATAGATGTAATGAATCAGAAGAAAAATTGTTCCATTTTAGAACATGCTATCTAATACTCTATTGTAGATGATACAAAATATTTTTAATTTCCCTTTTTGTTCTTTTATCAGTCAAGAAGACCTCTGAAGACACAGCAGACACAGTTGAGTTTCCAAAGAGAACAACGCCAGCTGTAGGTGAGCTGCTCTAAACCCCTTCCCAACCAATTTAATTTTTATTTATTTATTTTTTTGGTTTATAACAGTCTTTATTGACAAAAGAGAAATACAAAAGTACAGATGAAAAAAAGGGGTATACAAAATCAGTGAGATAAATATCACCAAGTTCAAAATAAGACAGGAGTTTTACAGTATAACAATCGCCCCATCTCCCCTAGGCACCAGTCAGACTGTGTGGCCATTTAATCAAACTTGACCAGCGAGTTACAATTTAATTTTTTGGGTTTTGTGCTTTTAGGCTATGTTCACACAGGGCGTTTTTGTTCTCAGTTTTTGTCTTGGTATTATGTAAATTTATGCTAATCTTAACCTGCATTTTTTTTTTTCCCAGCCAAACCTACATGATTCTGGGGGTACGCTGCCCACACACATTGGTTTTATTTCATTGCAGAAACTGTAAACTCCACAGGTTTTGCTGTGTTTGTGAAAGAACGAGCTGTCAATTGTTTTCTGTGTTTTTGCAGTGTTCTATGGGCAAAAATGCAGCAAACAAATTTGCAGCAAAAACACAAAAACTCTCCTGCCAAGAAATCAGGAGATACTAGTAACCTCTAAGGTTTTGCTGTATGCAAAAGCAAAAACCAATGTGTCTGGACAGAGCCTTACTTTTTCTAAGAGACATAACCGATTATTTACCATGTGAGAGCTTGTTTTTAAGTGATCAGGCAGCTTTATTCATCACGTCAGTACGATTACATCGATACCAGATTTATATAGTGTTTTTATTGTTTGTTTTTTATGTTTGGCTATTAACACTCATTTTTTGTAAAGAGAAAGGGTGTTGGGTTTTTTTTTC
This sequence comes from Allobates femoralis, assembly GCA_033576535.1. Taxonomy (NCBI): domain Eukaryota; kingdom Metazoa; phylum Chordata; class Amphibia; order Anura; family Aromobatidae; genus Allobates; species Allobates femoralis. Next base: position 207,949,309 of record JARQOC010000006.1, read on the forward strand.
TTTGTTTTTTGCATCCCCTTATTTTTGTTTTTCTCGGCTGACTCCATGCGAGTGCTTGCTTTGTGCGGGATGATTTAGAGTTTCCACTTTTTTGTCAGTTGTATGATGATCAGACCGTTTTTGCTATGTTTTAACTTTTTTTCATGGTGTTCACTGAAGGGGTTAATTAAGTTTCCATTTTTACATAAATATACATTTATTTTTGCTATATTTTTTGTTCTTTATTTTCCTTTCTAAAGTTTCATTTACTTATTCCCTATATAGGACATTAACCGATCGCTGATATAATGTATTGCAGTACACAAGCATTGCAATACATTAGATCTGCTGTGCAGCACTGACTCAAGCCTCTGAGATCATGCTCCTGGTCAAGATCTCAGAGGCTTTCTGGAGCTCGGTGACCTGGAGGTCATCATGACGACCTAGGATCACTATGGCAAAGATCGGGCCCTCGTGACGAAGTCACGGGGGCAACGATCAGAGGGGGAAGGGAGTGCACTCCCTCTCCCAGCCCCCTAAATGCTACATACGATATCAATCTTATAAATGTGAAATATGACTACTGCAGGATCCACACACCACTGGTATCGGTGGTAAACAATATGGAAAGTGAAGGACAGTGTTCCTAGACCTGCGCTTCTCATAGAGGAGACGGCCAAAAATGTTCATAGTCCCCCAAAAAAGGAGGCAGGGTAAGATCTGTACTAGATCTGAAGCAACTAAACAAATTTGTTCACATACGACGATTGTGCATGGAGTCTCTTCGATCCATAATAGCATCCATGGAACAAGAAGAGTTTCTTGCGTCCATAGACATACAAGATGCGTACCTGCATATAGCAATCGCGTCCGTACATCAAGGGTTTCTGCGCTTCGCAATAGGTCAGGATCACTACCAGTTTGTGGCGCGCCACCTTTTGGACTTGCCACGGCTTCCAGAGTGTTCACCAAAGTCATGGCGGCAGTCATGACCATTCTACACTCCAAGGGCATAGTTTTCCTACCATACCTAGACGATCTCCTTGTCAAAGCTCAGTCGTCATAACGGTGAACATGTTACGCACACTCGGTTGGTTCGTCAACCTACAGAAGTCATCCCCGGTCCCAAGTCATTCGCTAATCTTTCTGGGTATGCAGTTCAACACGGCCAAGGGGCTAGTGATACTGCCCGAGGAAAAAGCACAATCACTCTGTCAGGGCGTTCGCGACCTGTTTCACACTGCACCTCACTCTTTCAGGTTTACCATGAGAATTCTGGGCAGGATGGTAGCATCGATATAAGCTGTACCGTTTGCACAACTGCATCTCGTAGGTCTCCAGCTGGCCATACTCAAAGCATGGGACAAGAATACCTTTTCCCTAGACAAATTGTTCCGCCTATCAGCGGCAGCCAAACAGTCACTGCATTGGTGACTCCGGCCAGAGTCGCTGACAAGGGGGAAGTAATTTCTCCCAGAGCAGTGGAAAATACTGACCATAGATGCAAGCCTGACAGGATGGGGCGCAGTGTACCTACATCACAGAGCACAGGGGGAAGTGGTCGCCAGCCGAAACGAAACTGTCAACATGCCAGAAATGCGAGCCATTTACATAGCATTACAAACGTTTCATCGGTACCTTGTGGAGGCTCACATCAGAATTCAAGCAGCCAATGCCATGGCCATGAATGATAAAAGGAGCGGTGTTAGAATGAGGCGCTAGGTAACACAAGATCAAGCCTTCATAGAATTACCTTAAGTTTATTACACAAAGCTGCAGGATGCGACCACAACGCGTTTCGACACACAAATCGGCGTCTTTCTCAAGTGGATCCACTTGATCCACTTGAGAAAGACGCCGATTTGTTTGTCGAAACGCGTTGTGGTCGCACCCTGCAGCTTTGTGTAATAAACTTAAGGTAATTCTATGAAGGCTTGATTTTGTGTTACCTAGCGCCGCATTCTAACACTGCTCTTTTTATCATTCATGCCTATTCTCCCTTCGGGGAGCGCGGTGTAGCGAGCAGCTTGGGCAAGTCCATAGGACCTGGCAGTGCATCATCCAAACTCCACCTGTGTTCATCACATCATCAGCCGGCTCTGAGGAGAGAAGCAAGTGATTTCTACCAACTCAAGAAGTGTAAAATATCCTCTCTTCACACAGAGGTCTGATGATCATCAACTTTATGGACCCTATCTCCCTATACGCTTAATCTGGTTGTGCGGATTCATGCACAACCTGGAAAGGTTAGTGTTCATTTAATAGAACCACATTGTGGTGAAATTTAGTGGTGTGGCGCAACAGTGCTGTTTTTTTCTGTTTCAAATGCCATGGCCATGGCATATGTCAATGACCAAGCCGGAACCCGCAGTGTCCAGGCAATGCAGGATGTTCTTCACATCCTTCATTGGGCGGAATCGACCGGATCAATACTGTCAGCGGTACACATTCAGGAGTGGACAATTGGGAAGCAGACTACCTCAGTTGCCAGGCCATAGATTCAGGAGAGTGGTCCCTGCATCCCGACGTTTTTCAGCAAATTTGCCATTGCTGGGGGAATCCGAATGTGACCTCATGGCGTCACGGCTCAACATGAAGGTCCCTGCCTTCATAGCCAGGTCACAGGATCCGCAGTCGATAGGGGCGGATGCGCTAGTGCAGGATTGGTCACAGTTCCAACTGCCGTACATCTTTCCGCCTCTGCCACTGATCCCCATGGTACTGCGAAAGATCAGACAAGAAGGGGTGCTAGTCATCCTCGTCGCACCAGACTGGCCAAGACTCGCTTGGTACCCAGACATCGTGCAGCTCACATCAGATACGTCGTGGCGGCTGCCAGACCGTCCAGATCTTCTAATAATAGAAGAACAGCGCCTTACAAGCTGGTAGTTCAACTCATCAATTCTTTATTCCATCCACCACAGCACAACGTTTCGGTTATAAAGAACCTTCTTCAAGTGCAAGGTTCTTTATAACCGAAACGTTGTGCTGTGGTGGATGGAATAAAGAATTGATGAGTTGAACTACCAGCTTGTAAGGCGCTGTTCTTCTATTATTGGATGTTTATATTGCCGGGTGGATCTCCCTGGCTCTGGACCTGCGCCTATATGTTTTGAATCCAAAGGATTCCCTTTCCATGAGGTGCTGTGGATAATCTTCCCGTCCAGATCTTCTGTCTCGGGGCCAGTTCTTCCACCAGAATTCAAAAGCTCTAAATTTGACTGTGTGGCCCTTGAAACCTGGATTTTAAATCACGCGGGTTTCTCACCGGACATAATTCGTACCATGATCAGAGTGCGAAAGCCGACCTCGGCTAGGATTACTACCGCACCTGGAAAGCGTTCTTTTCCTGGTGCGAATCGCGAAAGCAAGAGCCACTCCCATTTTCACTACCTACTGTACTTGTTTTTTTGCAGTCAGGCTTGGATAACAAGCTGTCTCTAGGGTCGCTTAACAGCCAGGTTGCAGCCCTCTCAGTGCTTTTTCAGCAACTCCTAGCGGCGAAGCCGCAGGTCAAGACGTTTATTCAAGGGGTCTCCCGGTTGAAGGCCCCTAGACACGTGGGATCTCAACTTAGTCTTGTCAGCATTGCAAACGCCACCGTTTGAACCCATTAGAGAAATTGCGCTCCGCCTGCTATCCCAGAAAGTTTTGTTTCTGGTTGCAATCACATCGCTCCGCAGAGTGTCAGAACTGTCAGCACTCTCCTGCAGATCGCCTTTTCTGGTGTTTCACCAGGATAAGGTTGTGCTACGTACGGTCACAGCATTTCTTCCAAAGGTGGTGTCCTCTTTTCATATCAATGAGGAAATTACCTTGCCATCACTGTGTCCAGTGTCGATGCATCGGATTGAAAGGGCGTTGCATACGCTGTATCTCGTCGGGGCCCTGCGTATTTGTGTCTTGAACAGCGCCATTTAGGAAGTCGGATTCTCTTTTCAGTCTCACAGAAGGCAGCCGCAAAGGTATGCCATCTGCGAAGGCTACGTTAGCTAGGTGGATCAAATCCACTATTCAAGATGCCTACAGGCTCAAAAATTACCTGTTCTGGACGGTATCAAGGCACACTCTACTCATGCGGTAGGTGCCCACTGGGCTATTCGCCACCAGGCATCGGCGTAACAATTGTGCAAGGCGGCCACATGGACTAGCCTACACACATTTACAAAACACTACAGAGTCCATACCCAGTCTTCAGCAGATGCAAGTCTAGGTAGACTGGTCATGCAAGCGGCAGTAGCCCACGTGTAGAGGCTTGTCTTTGGTCAAGGTTCATTCTATTGCTGTTCCCACCCAGGGATTGCTTTAGGATGTCCCATGGTCCTGTGTTTCTCAATGAGGCGAAGGAGAAAAGGAGATTTTTGTGTACTCACTGTAAAATCCTTTACTCTTAGCCTCAAATTGGGGGACACAGTTGCCGCCCTGTTGTCAGTTTGGGCCGTGTGTGAGTTAGTAACCTCATGGCGAGCATTGTTGTATGTAGTTGCCTTTAAACAGGTGTTCTTCAGCTGTTCTCAATGCTATGTTACTCCTACTGCTTTAGCACAAAACTGGTTAAGGCAGTGCCTGCTCCAGGGGTGTATACTGCAGAGGAGGAGCCACTGTTAATCTTTTCCAGATTCTGCCTAGTGTTGCCTCCTAGTGGACAGCAGCATAACACCCATGGTCCTGTGTCCCCCCAATTTGAGGCCTCTCCTGCTGGACTTGCAGCTACCAGCCGCACACATCCCACTGCTTTCCCCTGCTTAACAGCGGGGATGCAAGGAGTGCATTTTAACCCTCTCACCTCTTCCAAACAAGGAGCAGGTGATTGAGGACGCTGCTTATACCAGCACACTGCCGACCAGGACAGCTGGACGCAGATAGGACCATTCAACCATATGGCACATCCAGCCATCTGGCTGTGGCGTCTCCATGAGTTCGGGGTCCGCGGCAATCAAAAACAGCTGATAGTGTCTCAAGATCAGTTTTTAATTGCATACTTGGGCATATAACCCATTCCAGCAATAGCATACAGCACACAGTGTTAGTATAGGACCCGGTATTACGAGAGAACTTTGGCGCAGTTACCGGGCTCTTCGCAGTGGTGCTAGTGTTGAAGCTAAGACTCTCATTTCTTTTTCTCAGGTACAGTAATTACTGTGTTCCCTTTCTAGGTACACCTTTAGCGGTACACTATAGCCCTGCTTTTCACTATTACTCATTAATCATTAGCCATTAAGCTTTACACATAGTCGTATCATATAGTGTTGCAGCATTTTACTTCTTAATGTACTGTTTTTTTTTTGCTTGCACCTCGAACAACATAAAGAATGGGCTGAATAACCAGCTGTCGACCCCTCCAGTATCGCACCTAGCTAGCAGGACCCTCCTAACACACTGATAGCTCATCTGTCAAAGACTCAACGACCGCCAAATAGATAACCTAGCATGCTCGGTCTTTGAATCCTCAGGAGCAGCCCTTTCACAGTCTTTCGCGACAGTGTGGGCCGCAAAAGCCACGGTATCTTGGATAGCTACCCTACGAGCAATCTTACAAGACCTCGACCTCCCACAAGAGGCAACGGACCTTTTCGACCACCTCTCAATGGCCAGGGAGTACTTCTTGCTAGCGTCCTTAGACACGGCCAACTGCTCCGCAATAGCAGTGGCAAACGCCATCTCCATTCGCCAAACACTGGCTCAAAGGGTGACGCGCAGATTCTAATAAATCCCTAGAAAGTTTATTTTTTAGGCCGGCGTTGGGGATGATTTGTCTAAGTTTATGAGCCACCCTAGGCAAGAGAGTGTGTCCAGTGTTATTCAGACGCTGTCAAGGCAAGCCTGAAAGGGATGGTCCCTTGATTAGCAGGTCATCTAGGTAAAGGAGGACGAACACTGCCCACGAATGGAGAATAGCCATGACAGCCGCCATGACTTTCGTGAAAACTCTGGGTGCGTTTGCGAGGCCGAAGGGCAGTGCGACGAATTGGAAGTGGCGTTTTTGAACGGCGAACCGCAAGTACTTTTGATGCGTGGGGAAAATGGGAATGGGGAGATATGCATCTTGGATGTCGATGGTTGCTAGGAACTCCTTGGTGTCGAGCGGGTGAGGAGGGGAGTCATGCGGCGAATCTTTGGAATCTAGTGCCCTTAGAGCAGGCTTTTTAGGGAGGTTTTTCCAGGTGGAATTGGTCTTGAATGAAAGCGGGGTATTTCTTTCCCCGCGGGTAGGCCGCCCTGCGCCGGTGTTAGCGGTTCAGGTGGGCCAACCTTTTTAAACATAAAGTGTTTATTGAACAAAGTTTTCAGACAAATCAAACAAGACATCAGTAATATACTATAAGGAGTCCATGTATAAAACAAGGGTCAAGAGGTGGGGGGGGGAAGGGGAGAGGAGGTAAAAAGGGGGGGGGGGGGGAAGTCCCCCAGGGGGAATCACAAATTCACATTTAACACTTTCTGAGATAAGGCTATGAACATATAGAGCATTCAGACAGTTCCTGAACTCTGGATCTGTTTCTGGGCTTATACTTAAGTCTAAACTCACATTCAGACTAAAATTAAACTTAAAGGTATCAAGTTTACACCACGGCTACAACATCCAACCTGATGTCCCTTGATAGGTGCAGAATCGTGATTGTTGCTGTTGGCAGAAAAATAGCTGCTTGGGCTTTACTGGGGGAAAATTTGGTTTTTCCTCCTGTGGCTTCGGAGAGGAGTTGGTCTAGTTTTTCCCCGAATAGGTGGGCACCCTGGTAAGATAGGGTTATGAGGGATGACCTTCGACACTGCACTAGGGCTAGTCATACTCCCTCTAGACAAGGCCACGGCGATTCGAAAATGAGTTTGCACTCTTTGCGGTCGACCACCTCAGTCCATCCGCTTCGGCATATGGGTCCTAGGAAAAATGGTAGCGGCAATGGAAGCCGTTCCCTTTGCTCAGCTACACTTCCAACCCTTGCAGCAGGGGGTGCCATCTGGGGGGCTGTCTATCACCAACACACAGCTCAAGGCCGGTGGTTGCCCCAGCAGGCACACCTCCCAACACTTTAACCACCTTCTAGCCGGGCGCCCCATCCGCATTCAATCAAACAACGCAAGAGCAGGGGCATACATCAATCACCAGGGCGGCACACGCAACAAAGACGCAATGTTCGAAGTGGAACATATCCTCCGGTGGACCAAAAAAACTCAGTCAGTCATATCAGCAGTCAACAACCCGTGTTTAGACAATTGGGCAGCAGACTTCCTAAGGCTCCAGGGACTGGCCTCAGGAGAATGGTCCCTCCACCCAGAATTCTTTCTTTTTTTCAGGTCTGTCTGCACTGAAGAACCCCTAATGTGGACCTAATGGCATAAAGGCTGAATTCAAATGTCTTTGCCTTCGTAGCCAGGTAACGCGACGCTCTAGCGCTAGGAGTGGACTTGTTGGTCCTCCCTTGGCGCCAATTCCAACTCCCATACATCTAATCCTCCACTGCCGTTGATCCAGCGAGTAATTAGAAAGACCAAAGCGGAAGGAGTCCAAGTGATACTCATTGTCCAGACTGACCACGATGAGCGTGGTACGCAGAGCTCATACAGCTTCTCGTCGACGTGCCCTGGCTAGGTTAGTGTTCATTTAATAGAACCACATTGTGGTGAAATTTAGTGGTGTGGCGCAACAGTGCTGTTTTTTTCTGTTTCAAATGCCATGGCCATGGCATATGTCAATGACCAAGCCGGAACCCGCAGTGTCCAGGCAATGCAGGATGTTCTTCACATCCTTCATTGGGCGGAATCGACCGGATCAATACTGTCAGCGGTACACATTCAGGAGTGGACAATTGGGAAGCAGACTACCTCAGTTGCCAGGCCATAGATTCAGGAGAGTGGTCCCTGCATCCCGACGTTTTTCAGCAAATTTGCCATTGCTGGGGGAATCCGAATGTGGACCTCATGGCGTCACGGCTCAACATGAAGGTCCCTGCCTTCATAGCCAGGTCACAGGATCCGCAGTCGATAGGGGCGGATGCGCTAGTGCAGGATTGGTCACAGTTCCAACTGCCGTACATCTTTCCGCCTCTGCCACTGATCCCCATGGTACTACTGCGAAAGATCAGACAAGAAGGGGTGCTAGTCATCCTCGTCGCACCAGACTGGCCAAGACTCGCTTGGTACCCAGACATCGTGCAGCTCACATCAGATACGTCGTGGCGGCTGCCAGACCGTCCAGATCTTCTAATAATAGAAGAACAGCGCCTTACAAGCTGGTAGTTCAACTCATCAATTCTTTATTCCATCCACCACAGCACAACGTTTCGGTTATAAAGAACCTTCTTCAAGTGCAAGGTTCTTTATAACCGAAACGTTGTGCTGTGGTGGATGGAATAAAGAATTGATGAGTTGAACTACCAGCTTGTAAGGCGCTGTTCTTCTATTATTGGATGTTTATATTGCCGGGTGGATCTCCCTGGCTCTGGACCTGCGCCTATATGTTTTGAATCCAAAGGATTCCCTTTCCATGAGGTGCTGTGGATAATCTTCCCGTCCAGATCTTCTGTCTCGGGGCCAGTTCTTCCACCAGAATTCAAAAGCTCTAAATTTGACTGTGTGGCCCTTGAAACCTGGATTTTAAATCACGCGGGTTTCTCACCGGACATAATTCGTACCATGATCAGAGTGCGAAAGCCGACCTCGGCTAGGATTACTACCGCACCTGGAAAGCGTTCTTTTCCTGGTGCGAATCGCGAAAGCAAGAGCCACTCCCATTTTCACTACCTACTGTACTTGTTTTTTTGCAGTCAGGCTTGGATAACAAGCTGTCTCTAGGGTCGCTTAACAGCCAGGTTGCAGCCCTCTCAGTGCTTTTTCAGCAACTCCTAGCGGCGAAGCCGCAGGTCAAGACGTTTATTCAAGGGGTCTCCCGGTTGAAGGCCCCTAGACACGTGGGATCTCAACTTAGTCTTGTCAGCATTGCAAACGCCACCGTTTGAACCCATTAGAGAAATTGCGCTCCGCCTGCTATCCCAGAAAGTTTTGTTTCTGGTTGCAATCACATCGCTCCGCAGAGTGTCAGAACTGTCAGCACTCTCCTGCAGATCGCCTTTTCTGGTGTTTTCACCAGGATAAGGTTGTGCTACGTACGGTCACAGCATTTCTTCCAAAGGTGGTGTCCTCTTTTCATATCAATGAGGAAATTACCTTGCCATCACTGTGTCCAGTGTCGATGCATCGGATTGAAAGGGCGTTGCATACGCTGTATCTCGTCGGGGCCCTGCGTATTTGTGTCTTGAACAGCGCCATTTAGGAAGTCGGATTCTCTTTTCAGTCTCACAGAAGGCAGCCGCAAAGGTATGCCATCTGCGAAGGCTACGTTAGCTAGGTGGATCAAATCCACTATTCAAGATGCCTACAGGCTCAAAAATTACCTGTTCTGGACGGTATCAAGGCACACTCTACTCATGCGGTAGGTGCCCACTGGGCTATTCGCCACCAGGCATCGGCGTAACAATTGTGCAAGGCGGCCACATGGACTAGCCTACACACATTTACAAAACACTACAGAGTCCATACCCAGTCTTCAGCAGATGCAAGTCTAGGTAGACTGGTCATGCAAGCGGCAGTAGCCCACGTGTAGAGGCTTGTCTTTGGTCAAGGTTCATTCTATTGCTGTTCCCACCCAGGGATTGCTTTAGGATGTCCCATGGTCCTGTGTTTCTCAATGAGGCGAAGGAGAAAAGGAGATTTTTGTGTACTCACTGTAAAATCCTTTACTCTTAGCCTCAAATTGGGGGACACAGTTGCCGCCCTGTTGTCAGTTTGGGCCGTGTGTGAGTTAGTAACCTCATGGCGAGCATTGTTGTATGTAGTTGCCTTTAAACAGGTGTTCTTCAGCTGTTCTCAATGCTATGTTACTCCTACTGCTTTAGCACAAAACTGGTTAAGGCAGTGCCTGCTCCAGGGGTGTATACTGCAGAGGAGGAGCCACTGTTAATCTTTTCCAGATTCTGCCTAGTGTTGCCTCCTAGTGGACAGCAGCATAACACCCATGGTCCTGTGTCCCCCCAATTTGAGGCCTCTCCTGCTGGACTTGCAGCTACCAGCCGCACACATCCCACTGCTTTCCCCTGCTTAACAGCGGGGATGCAAGGAGTGCATTTTAACCCTCTCACCTCTTCCAAACAAGGAGCAGGTGATTGAGGACGCTGCTTATACCAGCACACTGCCGACCAGGACAGCTGGACGCAGATAGGACCATTCAACCATATGGCACATCCAGCCATCTGGCTGTGGCGTCTCCATGAGTTCGGGGTCCGCGGCAATCAAAAACAGCTGATAGTGTCTCAAGATCAGTTTTTAATTGCATACTTGGGCATATAACCCATTCCAGCAATAGCATACAGCACACAGTGTTAGTATAGGACCCGGTATTACGAGAGAACTTTGGCGCAGTTACCGGGCTCTTCGCAGTGGTGCTAGTGTTGAAGCTAAGACTCTCATTTCTTTTTCTCAGGTACAGTAATTACTGTGTTCCCTTTCTAGGTACACCTTTAGCGGTACACTATAGCCCTGCTTTTCACTATTACTCATTAATCATTAGCCATTAAGCTTTACACATAGTCGTATCATATAGTGTTGCAGCATTTTACTTCTTAATGTACTGTTTTTTTTTTGCTTGCACCTCGAACAACATAAAGAATGGGCTGAATAACCAGCTGTCGACCCCTCCAGTATCGCACCTAGCTAGCAGGACCCTCCTAACACACTGATAGCTCATCTGTCAAAGACTCAACGACCGCCAAATAGATAACCTAGCATGCTCGGTCTTTGAATCCTCAGGAGCAGCCCTTTCACAGTCTTTCGCGACAGTGTGGGCCGCAAAAGCCACGGTATCTTGGATAGCTACCCTACGAGCAATCTTACAAGACCTCGACCTCCCACAAGAGGCAACGGACCTTTTCGACCACCTCTCAATGGCCAGGGAGTACTTCTTGCTAGCGTCCTTAGACACGGCCAACTGCTCCGCAATAGCAGTGGCAAACGCCATCTCCATTCGCCAAACACTGGCTCAAAGGGTGACGCGCAGATTCTAATAAATCCCTAGAAAGTTTATTTTTTAGGCCGGCGTTGGGGATGATTTGTCTAAGTTTATGAGCCACCCTAGGCAAGAGAGTGTGTCCAGTGTTATTCAGACGCTGTCAAGGCAAGCCTGAAAGGGATGGTCCCTTGATTAGCAGGTCATCTAGGTAAAGGAGGACGAACACTGCCCACGAATGGAGAATAGCCATGACAGCCGCCATGACTTTCGTGAAAACTCTGGGTGCGTTTGCGAGGCCGAAGGGCAGTGCGACGAATTGGAAGTGGCGTTTTTGAACGGCGAACCGCAAGTACTTTTGATGCGTGGGGAAAATGGGAATGGGGAGATATGCATCTTGGATGTCGATGGTTGCTAGGAACTCCTTGGTGTCGAGCGGGTGAGGAGGGGAGTCATGCGGCGAATCTTTGGAATCTAGTGCCCTTAGAGCAGGCTTTTTAGGGAGGTTTTTCCAGGTGGAATTGGTCTTGAATGAAAGCGGGGTATTTCTTTCCCCGCGGGTAGGCCGCCCTGCGCCGGTGTTAGCGGTTCAGGTGGGCCAACCTTTTTAAACATAAAGTGTTTATTGAACAAAGTTTTCAGACAAATCAAACAAGACATCAGTAATATACTATAAGGAGTCCATGTATAAAACAAGGGTCAAGAGGTGGGGGGGGGAAGGGGAGAGGAGGTAAAAAGGGGGGGGGGGGAAGTCCCCCAGGGGGAATCACAAATTCACATTTAACACTTTCTGAGATAAGGCTATGAACATATAGAGCATTCAGACAGTTCCTGAACTCTGGATCTGTTTCTGGGCTTATACTTAAGTCTAAACTCACATTCAGACTAAAATTAAACTTAAAGGTATCAAGTTTACACCACGGCTACAACATCCAACCTGATGTCCCTTGATAGGTGCAGAATCGTGATTGTTGCTGTTGGCAGAAAAATAGCTGCTTGGGCTTTACTGGGGGAGAAATTTGGTTTTTCCTCCTGTGGCTTCGGAGAGGAGTTGGTCTAGTTTTTCCCCGAATAGGTGGGCACCCTGGTAAGATAGGGTTATGAGGGATGACCTTCGACACTGCACTAGGGCTAGTCATACTCCCTCTAGACAAGGCCACGGCGATTCGAAAATGAGTTTGCACTCTTTGCGGTCGACCACCTCAGTCCATCCGCTTCGGCATATGGGTCCTAGGAAAAATGGTAGCGGCCAATGGAAGCCGTTCCCTTTGCTCAGCTACACTTCCAACCCTTGCAGCAGGGGGTGCCATCTGGGGGGCTGTCTATCACCAACACACAGCTCAAGGCCGGTGGTTGCCCCAGCAGGCACACCTCCCAACACTTTAACCACCTTCTAGCCGGGCGCCCCATCCGCATTCAATCAAACAACGCAAGAGCAGTGGCATACATCAATCACCAGGGCGGCACACGCAACAAAGACGCAATGTTCGAAGTGGAACATATCCTCCGGTGGACCAAAAAAACTCAGTCAGTCATATCAGCAGTCAACAACCCGTGTTTAGACAATTGGGCAGCAGACTTCCTAAGGCTCCAGGGACTGGCCTCAGGAGAATGGTCCCTCCACCCAGAATTCTTTCTTTTTTTCAGGTCTGTCTGCACTGAAGAACCCCTAATGTGGACCTAATGGCATCAAGGCTGAATTCAAATGTCTTTGCCTTCGTAGCCAGGTAACGCGACGCTCTAGCGCTAGGAGTGGACTTGTTGGTCCTCCCTTGGCGCCAATTCCAACTCCCATACATCTAATCCTCCACTGCCGTTGATCCAGCGAGTAATTAGAAAGACCAAAGCGGAAGGAGTCCAAGTGATACTCATTGTCCAGACTGACCACGATGAGCGTGGTACGCAGAGCTCATACAGCTTCTCGTCGACGTGCCCTGGCTACTCCCAAACCGACCGGACCTCTTAACCCAAGGCCCCATTTGTCACTAGAACTCGGGGGCCCTGTCTTTAACGGCATGGCTGTTGAATCCTGGGTCCTGACCTAGGCAGATTTCTCACCGGAGGTCATAACCACCATGATTAATGCCCGCATACCGACATACTTACGCATCTACCACCGCTCCTGGAAGACCTCCCGGTGGTGCAATGACCGCAACCATAATCCACTCCTATTTTCCATCCATACAATCCTGGAGTTCCTTGAAACCGTCCTTAACTCGGGCCTGGCACTCGCTCCATCAAGGGCCAAATCTCCGCCCTAACCGTATTATTCCAACGCAGGATTGCTACCAAACCACAGGTCAAAACATTCATCCAAGGGGTGTCGCGTACGTGGCCCCCCCCCCCTCTCACCCCCCAAGAGACCCGTAGCCGCCAGGGACCTAAACTTAGTTCTGGGTACCCTACAAGCGCCCCTGTTCGAACCACTGCAAGAAGTATCTCTGACCCACCTTTCATGGAAAATCAGCTTCCTAGTCGCAATCACATCAATCAGGCGAGTATCAGAACTCGAAGGAAGACTTGTTTTTATCTCTTAGTGTTGCCTCCTAGCGGCAGGAAAGCATACACCCATGGTCCTGTGTCCCCAATGATGAGCTCAGAGAGAAGGATTTTATGGTGAGTACACACAAATCCCCATTTTTCGACTGTTTGGCCATCTCCTCTATGACAGCGCAGGTCCGAGGAACACTGTCCTTTTACTTTCCTTCGATGAAGCTGTGATAACAAATGGTATTACAAGTACACGTAATTCATCAAGAAATGGTTATATGCTTTGTCTCTCAAAGATCTAGCAATTTTAGATTCATACCGCATCTATTCGAGTATAAGTCGACCCGAGTATAAGCCGAGGCCCCTAATTTTTCCCTCCAAAACTAGGGAAATGTATTGACTCGAGTATAAGCCAAGGGTGAGAAATGCTGCAGACCCCCATCCCGGTATAAGCCCCCCTTAGTGTAAGGCCCCCCTCCTTAGTGGTATACAGGCCCCCTTCCTTAGTGGTATACAGGCCCCCCCTTAGTGTATCAGGCCCCTCCTTAGTGGTATACAGGCCCCCTAGTGTATACGGCCCTCTAGTGGTATACAGGCCCCCTCCCTGGGTATGGCCCCTCCTTAGTGTTCAGGCCCCCCTAGTGGTATACAGGCCCCCCTGTGGTAGGCCCCCTCCTTAGTGGTATACAGGCCCCCCTCCTTAGTGGTATACAGGCCCCCCTCCTGTGGTACAGGTCCTCCTATGTATAGCCCCCCCCTTAGTGATCAGGCCCCCCTCCTTAGTGGTATAAGGCCCTCCTTAGTGGTATAAGGCCCCTCTTAGTGGTATCAGGCCCCCCTCCTTATGGTATACAGCCCCTCCTTGTGTTACAGGCCGTTCCTTGTGATACAGGCCCTCCCTGGATGATACCGGCCCTCTTGGATCGTATCAGCCCCCTCTTAGTATCTGTCCCAGCTGCGGAACAATTAACTAACAAACTTTTTATACATCACCTTTCCGGCAACTCCTTGCTAGCAGCGCACCGCTCCTCCGGTCTTCATGCTTCTTCCTGCTTGTGCTGGCTTCTATTCCTGTGGCCGACGCAGCAGCGATGACGTCATCTGCGGCGCCGGTCACATGATGCAGGAAGAAGCATGAAGACCGGAGGAGCGGCGCTGCCAGCAAGTAGTCGCCGGAAAGGTGATGATAAAAAGTTTATTTTAATGTGTGCCGCAGCCTGGGGGACAGATACTAAGGAGGGGGGAAGGCTGTAGATCACTGATGGGGGCCCAGTGTAGTGGACGGGGGGATGCAGTGCATATTCATTACACTAATGAGGCGGCCCCACGTGACCTCCCGCTGTCACTGCGGCCCCCTCCTGCCTCCTTCAGCACCCGGTCACAGAGTCCCCCAAGCAAATACTGAGTGACTCGAGTATAAGCCGAGGGGGGCATTTTTCAGCACAAAATTTGTGCTGAAGACTCGTCTTACACTCGAGTATATACGGTAAATCAATGTTTGTTATGAGTACTGTATCTTATTGTTGCTGAAGTTTATCCCCACCCTTTCTAGAGTCATTACCCATATTTTAACTTTTCTCACAGGTTATGAACTCCTTTTCCAGCCTGAGATTGTTCGTCTCTATGTTTCGCTAGTGAAGTTATCTCGGACACCTGCAGTCTTGGAAGCCGCAGCTGGTGCCCTTCAAAACCTGTGCGCTGGATGTTGGATTGTGAGTGTCCTTACCTATCTGTGCACATGCATGTTGTGTATATTTATCTGTTTCCATAGTGTTGTGAGGTAGCGAAAGCCCGGGGTACATGGAGGACTCGCTTGGCAATGGTGTTATGACACAAAAACCTGTGTTTTTAAAGTCGCATTTATACAGTGGTTTATTTTGACTTCATAAACCGCATACATCACATATTTACAAGTTAACCGAACATCAATCACAGTTCACACTCCTTCAACAGTCGTTCACGAATCACAGGTACACTTTAGAAGACATTCAAATATTATATAGACAGGAGCACTAATCACAGCTCCTGTGACGGTTATGGCTGCCTGGCCTTATCTACACTTTACACATCATACATGGCAGTATTTACATAGACAATTTATACCTTCACCTATAGTAAATATTCACACAATAAATCTACGGAACCTACATGACCTTACAGTCTGGTCCCAATGGCTGCTATGTCCGCCTGGCTTATTTACAGGGATCGTTATCCAAAGAACCCACTATAGTTACAGGATTCATTTATAGACAGAACCCACATACAAGACATTTATAGTCTCAGTCCATGCTACGTGTCCCCACATGGTATGACACACCAGAGAGATTCCCAGTCTCTCTCCTTGGCACACTCACATCCATACAGCTTACAGAGACCATCCCAGTCTCGCACAGCTACAGAGACAATTGCGGTTTCTAACATGCTACACCGCATGCAGTTCATCATAACACATCCATGCAGTCCAGTCTGTTGCAAAGCACATACTCATACACATACAGTCCATCATAATACATACATGGACTACAGCCTATTCAGGCCCAGACTAGGGTTTAGCATCTAGCTACAGGGCAAGCCAAGTGTCCTTAAGAACTCATTACTTACTGTTCAGGTTGCCAGCCACAGCCAAGCCTTACCATCCCAGGCAGACCTCCAGAACTGCGGCTGCACCAACACACCGGAGCGAGCCCCTCTAGGTTTAGCCAGTCATCCCAACTCTAGAAACCATCACAACCCGCTGTCTTTGGCCTCAGGTTCACACTTCAATCAGATGGACAGGTGTCTCCCACATCGATAGCACAGGCTTCCTTCCACTTCCCAGAGGGACAGTACTCCTGACGCACAGCCTTACATCTCAGAGGATCTGATCTTCTCTGCCCCTCTCACAGCATTAGGCAGCTAATATCCTGCCAGCCGCACCCACACCTGGGACGCTGTGAGTAGTCAAGACGTTCACTCAGACCTAGGTGCAGTTAACCCTGTGTGCGCCATTCAGGTCTAGTGAAGCACTCACCCATTCCACACAGTTCCAAATGCCGTTAACCCTGTGTGCACGGCTCAAGGCACATTTTAAATATACTGGCCATGCCATGGGCTATCATGCCGGTATACCTCAGTTGTTTTTAAGAAGGTAAACCACAGAAAATATTTTAATTGCCAACTCTATTTAAAACCTTTAAAGGGATCCTGTCACCTCCAGAATGCCTCCTAAGCTAGCAAAACATGTCCCTGGAGCATCCTATCACTAATCTCACACTTCTTTTGTCTCCTAAAAGCATCCTGTGAAAGTGCATAAAAACGTTTTAATACTTGCTCATTAGTGATTATAATTAGTAGGGACTATATTCTTTAGCCCTTAGGGCGTGTTGTTTTGCGGCTCCAGGATCCACCCTCTGTCTGTGTTCCTCTGCTTGTGCAGGCTTTACCCTCCCCCCTCTGTCACTCACACAATGCAAATCATTAGTCCTGCCTTCAGCTCCACATCACAGCAGCACAGACAGAGAGAGGGTGGATCATTCGGGGCGTGAAAATGAGCACCTAGGGAGGGCTTAGGGTACCGTCACATCAGAGCTGTGAAACCAGGCGACCATTCTTGGGCGATGTGTGCTGATCGCCCTGTGTAACATCTCATGAGCGATGTGAAAGGCGACAGCACACCATGTCAATTCTTTCTGCAGTTTTTCTCTGCGTTTTTCCATTGCTCACAAGATAAATGGGCTCTGAAAAAGCGCAGAGAAAGATGCAGAAAAAAACGCAGTGTGTGAAAGGAGCTGCGGATTTCACAAAATACGCGCGTAAAAATACGCAGTGTGTGAACGTAGCCTTAGTCTGCATGGAGAAGGAAATGATAGGTGATCTATACATCCTATAACTGCAAACACACAAATATCTGTGCGCACACATACTTTCAAGGCTGCAATATTATCCAGACCAAGAAAGCAAGAGTGATTTTAGTAGACAACGCAATAGCAAAACACGCTTAACAAAAGCGCTGTACATACTGACTGTACAATAAAACGTCACACGAGCGTCGTGCTTTGCCTTCTTGGCAACGCCAGTGCGTATAGCAATAATCCGCGACACATCACACGAGAGTTGTCTATAAAGCACCGAGCCATTTACATGTAACGACACATTAAAAAAATTACCAATCATACGTCCTCTTGGCGTCACACAACATTATGTGAACGTCTATCTCCGAGATGCGGCTCAAATTTACGCCCACATCGCCAATATAGTGGCTCTGTGTGACACGGAAGCGGCGACCAGCGATTTGATCGCCCCTGGGCGACACTCAGGCAATTTCCGGTCGGGTTGTCCCCCGAGCATCGCCTAAGTTGTCGCCCAAGCGACGGCGACCTTAGGCGACACCCAAATACGTGCACGTGCGTCGCCTATGGAACCGCCCGGGAAATCGCCACGTGTGACGGTACCCTTGGATTCTCACAGGGGACGCCCTGTGAGACTTATTCAGAGCCAAAAAGTCTCAGATTTGTAAGTGTATATTGTTGATTATTCCAATGTTACAGAGCGCTTTTTTTTACAGAAAAGGAGCACTAATAATTATTAAACAGTTAAAGGGATCATTAGTAATGATCTGTCATGGTGCAGGGACAGGTATTAATAGGGTTGGGTGATTTGGAGAGGTCAGGTTCCCTTTAACTGTTTCCCTGCCAAGGATGTATCTCGTACATCACAGTAGCCAAGGACATCCAGGCTTATAATGAGAGCTAAGAGTCTGTAGGGGTTATGACTGACAATCATGTTAGTCCATATATATCCTTTTAGGTCTACAGTAGGGCTTCTGGTTTTTTAAAGATGAAAATGTCTGTAGCCAAGCTACAGCTTAATTAAATGACAAAACTACTGTCCTAATTTGGGATTGCCACTTTGTAATGACCCAAACTATAAGACTAACTCTTCATTTAACTCTCCCAGTGAATGCTATAAAAAGTGAGAGTCCTTAAAACAATTTATCAGCAGAAAAGGACTGTTAAAAGCAAGTTACAGGCATTCAGTCCAATGTGGTGTGGTCAAACATTTTAGTACACTTTCCCACCTGCTTGTTTTCACTCTCTCCACTATTCTCTGTAATTATATAAAGCTAAAACTGTCAAGGCCACTTCACACACACAGATATCTGAGTCCAATATCTGAACAGATCTCTGGTTGCAGTGAAATCATGGACAGATTGCTCCATGTTGTACACAGCCACAAAATGGAACAATGTATCTATGATTTCACTGCAACCAGAGATCTGTTCAGATATTGGACTCAGATATCTGTGTGTGTGAAGTGGCCTTCAGAGGAGGAGAGTTGGAGAAAGAGGAAAAATAAGTAGATGGGGAGGGGCACTTAATGTTGGCCCCAGCACCTGTACTTTGTTTGAACTGTCTTTCTGTGCTGACGAGAAACCCTGTAATATCTGAAACTATAAAATCAGGGCACTATTTATTACTCCCGTAAACTAAATAAAATAAAAATAAAGCCTGAATTGTGGTTTTATGCTATTTAAATTGAATAATAAATCTCACAAATCCCAAAATGGTACCAATTCATTCTGCAGTTCATGAAACAAAAAAATAAGCCTTTACGGAGATTGTTCAACAACAGAAAAGTTCAGCTTTTACAGTATCCTGCCAATTTTTCGTAGTGCCTGCTTTTTCATGTTTTAGGGTGAAGGAGGGGCTAATATTTTGTGCTTTGGTAATAAAGTTGGAGAATTATTATAGATTAGATGGGGGCCCGATTCTATCGCATCGGGAGGGCAGTGATGTCACGATTGGGCGGCTCTGTGGTGCCAGGAGCAAGGGCTCCCCCCCCTCGTGTGCGCTCCTCCCTGTCTGCACTCTATCTAGCGTTGTGTGCTTTCTCTTCCCCCATGCGGTCTTCTCCTCTTTGTGCTCTGTGCCTTGACCTGTCTGCCCCCCGGTGCGCATGAGCTCGCTCTTTCTCTGCCCCCCGGTGCGCTTGTTCTCTCTCTGCCCCCCGGTGCGCTTGTTCACTCTCTGCCCCCCGGTGCGCTTGTTCACTCTCTGCCCCCCGGTGCGCTTGTTCTCTCTCTGCCCCCCCCCCCCCCCCGGTGCGCTTGTTCTCCCTCTGCCCCCCCAGTGCGCTTGTTCTCTCTCTGCCCCCCCCGGTGCGCTTGTTCTCTCTCTGCCCCCCCCCCCCCCCCCGGTGCGCGTGCGCTCTCTGCAGATCCTCCCTCCCCCCTCCCCCCGGTGCGCTTGTTCTCTCTGCCCCCCCCCCCCCCGGTGCGCGTGCGCTCTCTCTGCCCCCCGGTGCGCGTGCGCTCTCTGCCCCCCGGTGCGCGTGCGCTCTCTGCCCCCCGGTGCGCGTGCGCTCTCTGCCCCCCGGTGTGCGTGCGCTCTCTGCCCCCCGGTGCGCGTGCGCTCTCTGCCCCCCGGTGCGCGTGCGCTCTCTGCCCCCCGGTGCGCTTGTTCTCTCTCTGCCCCCCCCCCCCCCCCCCCCGGTGCGCTTGTTCTTTCTCTGCCCCCCGTGCGCTTGTTCTCTCTCTGCCCCCCCCCGGTGCGCTTGTTCTCTCTCTGCCCCCCCCGGTGCGCGTGCGGTCTCTGCCCCCCAGTGCGCTTGTTCTCTCTGCCCCCCCCCCCCCCCTGTGCGCGTGCGCTCTCTGCCCCCCCCGGTGCGCGTGCGCTCTCTGCCCCCCCCCGGTGCGCGTGCGCTCTCTGCCCCCCCCGGTGCGCGTGCGCTCTCTGCCCCCCCCGGTGCGCGTGCGCTCTCTGCCCCCCCCGGTGCGCGTGCGCTCTCTGCCCCCCCCCCAGTGCGCGTGCGCTCTCTGCCCCCCCCCCCCCGGTGCGCGTGCGCTCTCTGCTGCCCCCCCCCCCCCGGTGCGCGTGCGCTCTCTGCCCCCCCCCCTGTGCGCTTGTTCTCTCTCTGCCCCCCCCCCCGGTGCGCTTGTTCTCTCTCTGCCCCCCCTGCGCGCGTGCGCTCTCTGCCCCCCCCCCCCCCAAACCCCCCCCCCGGTGGCGCTTGTTCTCTCTGCCCCCCCCCCCCCCCTGTGCGCGTGCGCTCTCTGCCCCCCCTGTGCGCGTGCGCTCACTGCCCCCTCCGGTGCGCGTGCGCTCTCTGCCCCCCCGGTGCGCGTGCGCGTGCGCTCTCTGCCCCCCCGGTGCGCGTGCGCTCTCTGCCCCCCCGGTGCGCGTGCGCTCTCTGCCCCCCCGGTGCGCGTGCGCTCTCTGCCCCCCCGGTGCGCGTGCGCTCTCTGCCCCCCCGGTGCGCGTGCGCTCTCTGCCCCCCCCGGTGCGCTTGTTCTCTCTCTTGCCCCCCCCCGGTGCGCTTGTTCTCTCTCTCGCCCCCCCCCGGTGCGCTTGTTCTCTCTCTGCCCCCCCCGGGGCGCGTGCGCTCTCTGCCCCCCCCCGCTACGCATGCGCTCTCTGGCCCCCCACCCGATGCGCGTGCGCTCTCTGCCCCCCCACCCGTGCGCGTGCGCTCTCTGCCCCCCCCCCCCCCCCCCCCCGCGTGCGCTCTCTGCCCCCCCCCCCCCCCCGCTGCGCGTGCGCTCTCTCTGCCCCCCCCCCCCCGCTGCGCGTGCGCTCTCTGCCCCACCCGGTGCGCGTGCGCTCTCTGCCCCCCCACCCGGTGCGCGTGCGCTCTCTGCCCCCCCACCCGGTGCGCGTGCGCTCTCTGCCCCCCCACCCGGTGCGCGTGCGCCTCTCTGCCCCCCCCCGGTGCGCGTGCGCTCTCTGCCCCCCCCCGGTGCGCGTGCGCTCTCTCTGCCCCCCCCCCCCGCTGCGCGTGCGCTCTCTGCCCCCCCACCCGGTGCGCGTGCGCTCTCTGCCCCCCCCCCCCCCCCCCGGTGCGCGTGCGCTCTCTGCCCCCCCCCGGTGCGCGTGCGCTCTCTGCCCCCCCCCCCCCCCCCCCGGTGCGCGTGCGCTCTCTGCCCCCCGGTGCGCTTGTTCTCTCTCTGCCCCCCCCGGTGCGCTTGTTCTCTCTCTGCCCCCCCCGGTGCGCGTGCGCTCTCTGCCCCCCGGTGCGCTTGTTCTCCTCTCTGCCCCCCCCGGTGCGCTTGTTCTCTCTCTCTGCCCCCCGGTGCGCGTGCGCTCTCTGCCCCCCCCCGGTGCGCGTGCGCTCTCTGCCCCCCGGTGCGCGTGCGCTCTCTGCCCCCCCCGGTGCGCGTGCGCGCTCTGCCCCCCCCCGGTGCGCGTGCGCGCTCTGCCCCCCCCCGGTGCGCGTGCGCTCTCTGCCCCCCCCGGTGCGCGTGCGCTCTCTGCCCCCCCCCCCCCCCTCCCGCGTGCGCTCTGCCCTCTGCCCCCCCCACCCCCCGATGCGCGTGCGCTCTCTGCCCCCCCACCCGGTGCGCGTGCGCTCTCTTGCCCCCCCCCGGTGCGCGTGCGCTCTCTGCCCCCACCCCCCCCCCGGTGCGCGTGCGCTCTCTGCCACCCCCCCCCCCGGTGCGCGTGCGCTCTCTCTGCCCCCCCCCCCCCCCCCCCCCCCGGTGCGCTTGTTCTCTCTCTGCCCCCCGGTGCGCTTGTTCTCTCTCTGCCCCCCGGTGCGCTTGTTCTCTCTCTGCCCCCCGTGCGCTTGTTCTCTCTCTGCCCCCCGGTGCGCTTGTTCTCTCTCTGCCCCCCGGTGCGCTTGTTCTCTCTCTGCCCCCCGGTGCGCTTGTTCTCTCTCTGCCCCCCGGTGCGCTTGTTCTCTCTCTGCCCCCCGGTGCGCTTGTTCTCTCTCTGCCCCCCGGTGCGCTTGTTTTCTCTCTGCCCACCCCCCCCCCCCCCCCCCCCCCCCCGGTGCGCTTGTTCTCTCTCTGGCCCCCCCCCCCCCCCCCCGGTGCGCTTGTTCTCTCTCTGCCCCCCGGTGCGCTTGTTCTCTCTCTGCCCCCCGTGCGCTTGTTCTCTCTCTGCCCCCCCCCCCCCCCCCCCCCCCCCCCCGGTGCGCTTGTTCTCTCTCTGCCCCCCCCCCCCCGGTGCGCTTGTTCTCTCTCTGCCCCCCCCCCCCCCCCCGGTGCGCTTGTTCTCTCTCTGCCCAAAACCCTCCCCCCCCCCCCCCCCTGGTGCGCTTGTTCTCTCTCCGCCCCCCCCGGTGCGCGTGCGCTCTCTGCCCCCCCCCGGTGCGCGTGCGCTCTCTGCCCCCCCCCCCCCCCCCCCCGGTGCGCGTGCGCTCTCTCTCTCTCCCCCCCTGGTGCGCTCTCTCTCTGCCCCCCCTGGTGCGCTCTCTCTCTGCCCCCCCTGGTGCGCTCTCTCTCTGCCCCCCCCTGGTGCGCTCTCTCTCTGCCCCCCTGGTGCGCTCTCTCTCTCTCTGCCCCCCCTGGTGCGCTCTTCCTCTCTCCTCTGCCCCCCCTGGTGCGCTCTGCTCTCTCTCTGCCCCCCCTGGTGCGCGTGCGCTCTCTGCCCCCCCTGGTGCGCGTGCGCTCTCCTGCCCCCCCTGGTGCGCGTGCGCTCTCTGCCCCCCCTGGTGCGCGTGCGCTCTCTGCCCCCCCTGGTGCGCGTGCGCTCTCTGCCCCCCCTGGGTGCTCGCGTGCGCTCTCTGCCCCCCTGGTGCGCGTGCGCTCTCTGCCCCCCTGGTGCGCGTGCGCTCTCTGCCCCCCTGGTGCGCGT
Organism: Allobates femoralis; assembly: GCA_033576535.1. NCBI lineage: Eukaryota > Metazoa > Chordata > Amphibia > Anura > Aromobatidae > Allobates > Allobates femoralis. Next base: position 207,972,328 of record JARQOC010000006.1, read on the forward strand.
GCGCCTCTCTGCCCCCCTGGTGCGCGTGCGCTCTCTGCCCCCCTGGTGCGCGTGCGCTCTCTGCCCCCCTGGTGCGCGTGCGCTCTCTGCCCCCCTGGTGCGCGTGCGCTCTCTTCCCCCCTGGTGCGCGTGCTCTCTCTGCCCCTCCCCCTGCCCCTCCCACCCCGGAGCGTGCGTGCGCTCGCACTCTCTCTCTGCCCCTCCCACCCCGGAGCGTGCGTGCGCTCGCACTCTCTCTCTGCCCCTCCCACCCCGGAGCGTGCGTGCGCTCGCACTCTCTCTCTGCCCCTCCCACCCCGGAGCGTGCGTGCGCTCGCACTCTCTCTCTGCCCCTCCCACCCCCGGAGCGTGCGTGCGCTCGCACTCTCTCTCTGCCCCTCCCCCCCGGAGCGTGCGTGCGCTCGCACTCTCTCTCTTGCCCCTCCCCCCCCGGAGCGTGCGTGCGCTCACTCTTTCTCTGTCCCTCGGTGCGCACTCTGCACCTGCATACCTGGTGCGCGCATGTGCAGTTACTCAATCCTCCACCATCTTTGGACACTCAGATGGCAACCTGAGTAACTGCACATGGGCACACTGGGTACGCACATGTGCAGTTACTCATTCAGTAGTGTGAGCGGTACCACTTGCAGTACTGTGCAGTTGGCCAGTACCGCGAGCGGACAAATATGGCTGCCACCAGCGCGTGATAGGAAGCCATCGGGAAGGAAGTGGATGACAGGCACCAGAGGATGATTTATGTAACTAGATTTTCTGACTCCTATAGAAGAATCTTCTAGGCATGTCCTGTGCAGAGGTAATTGTGCAGGTGGGGAAAAGAGGGGAGCTGTGCACTAAATCTGTTGAGACTTGGGAATCCAATTCATAGGAGATATAGTATTTTATATACCTTTTTATATTGCTTTTGAAATTGTTACATGCGGTTTCCTTACAAATGAGTATAGCTTTAAAGTGCACCAGTCACCTGTTTTGGGATTATAAACCATGCCCACCACCTTTAACATGGTGTAATTGGGGTTTCTGTAATCTTTATATCCCCAGACGTGCCCCTGCATACCTCAGAAATAAATGTATGCAAATTACTTGTTAAGGGTTAGATGGGGTGCAGCACACTTCAGTCAGAGCCGCCCTGCTGCATGTCAAATGCCGCCCCTCCTGAGTGAATGCAAGTGAATGACAGTGACATCATTCACTAGTCTCGCACCTGCGCAGTAGAATCACTGGCTCTTTAATAGGGCATAGTGAGGCATGAGACTTATAAATTACCTCACTGTCATTCACTCTGGAGGGGAGGGGATTGCATGGACTGGCTGGACAAAAGCAACATATATTATTCATTGCATGTATGAAAAGCAGTGAAGACTGCTAGGTTTGATTTGCACCCTGCTGTCCATTGCTGTGCTTCTCCCTTTTAATATATATATGTGTGCGTGTGTGTATGTGTGCATACAATATATATACAGGGATTGGACAAAATAATGGAAACACCTGGAAAAATCAACGAAAGTTAGTTTAATATGGTGTAGTACACTGTAGGTCCACCTTTTGTGGCGATTACAGCCTCAATTCTCCGAGGTATGGGTTCATACAAGGTGATATCATTGGCCCGGCGGATCTCCATGAAATGGCACCCCAGATCATCACAGAACGTCTGTCTTGTTTTACGGTTGGGAGAAGGCAGTCTGGATGGAATGCTTCTTTCGGCAGTCTCCAAACGTACACTCGGCCGGAGGTTGGAAAATGGGGTAAACTTTATTGGTCTGAGAATATCACGTTTCCACTGCTCGAGGGACCAATTCTGGAGGTTTCTACACCACTCTAAACACTTGGAAACATTTGTCATTGAGAGCAGCAGTTTTCTAATTGTATCTCTTCCGTGGAATCCAGACTTGTGCAGCTCCCGATTAACAGTTTTCGTGGAAACTGGGTTCTGTAGGTGTTCATTGTGCTCAGCAGTGATTTTCAGAGCTGTGGTCTTGCGATCCTCTCTCACAATTCGTTTTAGAGTCCGACTGTCTCTCAGTCAACTTCGACTTTCGGCCGGACCTGTGCTTTGCTACGGATGTTTTTCCTTCTCTTTCAAACGCAGTCATTACTTTGGAGACAGTACCTCTTGACACGCCAAGAATTCGGGCACATTCTGTTACACTAGCGCCTGCCATACAAGCACCAACAAATTTGGCCTTTTTCAAAATCCGAAAGGTCTGCCATTGGTATCAGGTTCTCATCAATGTTCTTACAATTCGGCAAAACAAACAGTTAATTTGCATACACATATCACTCAACACAAATAATCAAGTACAAAACATTAACATATGTCGCGGACCGCATGTTTATTACATGTTCGAAGATTATGATGCCAAAATGTTAGGTGGTTTGCCTTTATTTGGCCTTCAGGATCAACTTGTTACCTGCATTAAAGACCTGTCTTAAATTGTCACCTGTATAAAAGACTCCTGTCCATACACTCAATAAGGGCTCGGACACACTCTGCTACTTGCATGCGAGTCTCTCGGACGAGACTCTGAAGAGGCTGGAGCAGTGACCCTGAACGGCCTCTCCCTGTCTGGGCCGTTCAGGGTCACTGCTCCAGCCTCTTCCGAGTCTTGTCAGAGAGACTCGCGTGTAGGTAGCAGAGTGTGTCCGAGCCCTTAATCAGTCAGACTCTAACCTCTACAACATGGACAAGACCAAAGATCTATCTAAGGCGGCCGTCACACGCACAGATATCTCATGCGATATTTTAAGCGATCACGTGCACGCGCAATCGCTTACAATATCGCTCACATCGCTGGTGAGATGTCACACAGACTCACCAGCGATGTGTGATCCGCGATCTCGCTCGTTACTATGGTACACATCGGGTAACTAGGGCCGCGCGTCGCTTAGTTACCCGACGTGTACCATAGTTACCATCTCCCAGCATAGGCTCTGCCGCTGGGAGATCGTTCATCGTGGTGTCACACACCACGATGAAGCAGATCGTGACATCGTTCATCGCTAGATCTGAGAACCGGACCTCAGATGAGCGATGTCACGATCAAGCGATTTAACATCGTAAATCGCTTGATTACATGCATCGATTTTAAGCCCGATATCGCTTAAGCGATCAAAAAGGAGATCGCTTAAACGATATCGGGCAAGAAATCTGTGCCTATGGCGGCCGTCACACGCATCAATATAATGCACGATATCGCTTAAGCGATCTGCGTTTTGATCGCTTAAGTGATATCGTTTGTGCATCGCTGCGTGCAATCAAGCGATTTTACAATGTAAAATCGCTTGATCGTTAGATCGCAGATTGGTGAGCCGGAGCTCAAATCAAGCGATAAACGCTTGATCAATCTGCCTCATCGTGGTGTGTGACACCATGATGATCCATCTCCAGCGGCAGAGCCTATGCTGGGAGATGGTATCTATGGTAAACGCCGGGTTACTAAGCGCCGCGCGGCGCCTAGTAACCCGATGTGTACCATAGTTACCAGCTATCTCGCTGCTCCACATCGCTGGTGAGTCTGCCTGTGTGACAGCTCACCAGCGATGTGAGCGATATTGTTAGCGATCGCACGTGCACGTGATCACTAACAATATCGCTAGCGATATTGAACCGTGTGACGGCCGCCTAAGGATGTCTTAGAAAAGATCCTAAAAAGCAGGGTAAGGCCCCTTTCACACTGGTGTTTTTGAAAAAATGCGGCAGATGCAGCAGAGTTACCGGATCTGCCGCCTAACGGCCACAATTGCTCCTCCAATCCGGCAAGCTCCATGCATTGTCTATGGGGCTTGCGGTTGGTTGCGCCAAGTGCTGTTTTGCGGTTGCGGCACTTGCGTCCGCGAGAAAAAACCGCGGTCAGCAGCGTTTTTTTTTTCACTGCTGCAAGTGGCAAAACCGCACTTGCCGCAAGCCCCATAGACAATGCATGAGGCTTGCCGCAATTGTGGCAGAAGATGCCGCAGATGCGGTAATTCTGCCGCAGTTTTCAAAAACTCCAGTGTGAAAGGGGCCTAACCTACGTTACTGGAAAAAGATCCTAGACTTAAGCCCCCGTCACACATAACGAGATCGTTAGCAAGATTGTTGTAACGCACAAGTTTTGTGACGCAACAGCGATCTCGCTAAGTGTGACACTTAGCAGCAATCAGGCCCCTGCTGTGAGATCGCTGATCATTACAAAGTGCTCTGGGCCATTTTTAGGTTGTTTGATCTCCCGCTGGTCAGCACGCATCGCTGCGTGTGACAGTGAGAGACCAACAATCAGCGATCTCACAGGCTGGTAACCATGGCAAACACCAGGTATCTAGGCAGCGTGCGCTGCCTAAATACCCACTGTTTATCATAGTTACCAGCGATGTGGCTCCCTGGTTGCTGGGGAGATCTGCCTGTTTGGCAGCTCCCCAGCGAGCAGGTAAAGACGCACCAATGATCCCTACAGGATCGTTATCATTGTCTGGATCGCTGGTGCGTCGTTGTGTGTGACGGGAGCTTTACACACAGCTGGAATTGGTTACAAAACTATAAGTAAGACGCTGGGTGAGGAAACAACTGTTGGTGCAATAGTAAGAAAATGGAAGAAATACAAAATGAGTGTCAATTAACATGCATCTGGGGCTCCATGCAAAATCTCACCTTGTGGGGTATCCAGGATCATGACGAAGGTGAGAAATCAGCCTAATACTACACGCGGCGAGCTTGTTAATGATCTCAAGGCAGCTGGGACCACTCCACCAAGAAAACAATCAGTAACACATTACGCCGTAATGGATTAAAATCCTGCAGTGCCTGTAAGGTACCACTGCTCAAGAAGGCACAATGTGCAGGCCCATCTGAAGTTTATCAATAAACACCTTGGTGATTTTGAGAGTGATTGGGAGAAGGTACTGTGGTCAGATGATATGAAAATTGATTTCTTTGGCATTAACTCAACTTGCCGTGTTTGGAGGAAGAGAAATGCTGTCTAGGACCCAAAGAACACTGTCCCCACAGTAAAGGTTGTTGGTGGAAACATTATTTTGAGGGTGTTTCTCTGCAAATGGCACAGGACAACTTCACCGCATCAATTGGACAATGAATGTAGCCATGTACCATAAAATCCTGAGTGACAATCTCCTTCTTTCCGCCAGGACATTAAAAATGTGTTGTGGCTGGGTCTTCCAGCACGACAATGACCAAAAACATACAGCCAAGGTAACAAAGAAGCACATTAAGATCATGGAGTGACCTAGCCTGTCTCCAGACCTTACTCCCATAGAAAACCTGTGGAGGGAGCTGAAGCTTCAAGTTGCCTAGCGACAGCCTCAAAGTCTTAATGATTTAGAGATAATCTGCAAAGAGCAGTGGACTAAAATTCCTCCTGACGTGTGCAAACCTCATCATCAAATCCAAAAAACGTATGACTGCTGTGCTTGCTAACAAGGGTTTTGCCATCAAGTATTAAATCTTGTTTGCCAGAGGGATCAGTCTCCAATCTCCCTTTCATCTCTAAACTCCTAGAGCGCCTGGTCTACTCCCGCCTCACCAGTCTGGTTTCCGCCCCTACACTCTACAGAAACTGCCCTAATCAAAGTGACCAATGACCTTCTGACAGCAAATCGTAATGGTGACGATTGGACAGACCATCAGCAGATTTGGCTTTCAGTACCATCTTTATGCTGATGACACACAACTTTACACTTCTTCCCCTGACCTTACTCCTGCTCTTATAAAGAACACCTTGACTGTCTAACCGCAGTTTCCAATATCATGTCCGCTCTCTATCTGAAACTCAACCTTTCCAAAACTGAACAACTTCTGCTCCTGCCCTCCACTAACCTCCCTAAATCTGACATCTCTCTCTGTGTGCGGCACCACAATCGTGCCTAGGCAGCAGGCTCGCTGTCTGGGTGTTATGTTTGACTCTGATCTTTTCTTCACCCCATATATACAACCTCTCACCCTCTCTTGCTGCTTGCACCTGAAGAACATCTCTAGAATTCGCCCCTTTCTCACCTTTGAAACCACAAAAACCCTCACTGTGGACCTGATTCAGTCCCACCTTGACTATTGTAATTCTCTTTTAATTGGCCTCCCTTGCACTAGACTTCCCCTCTCCAGTCCACCCTTCATGCAGCAGCCAGGATCACCTATCTAGCTAACCGTTACTCAGACGCTTCTGCTCTTTGCCAGTTATTGCACTGGCTGCCAATACACTATAGGATCCAATTAAAACTGCTTGTTCTCACCCACAAAGCTCTTCACAGTGCAGCACCACCCTACCATTCTACCCTCATCTCTGTCTATCACCTCACCCATTCTCTTCGCTCTGGAAGTGACTTTAGACTTCTGCATTAATCCAAACCTCCCACTCCCGACTCCAAGATGTCTCCCAAGCTGCAGCAATTCTCAGGAATGCTCTACCCCAAGAAATTAGGTCTATCCACAACTTATAGTTTCAGGCAATACATAAAAACACATCTTTTTAGGGTGGCCTATCGTGATCCCTAGTCTAAAGCCCCCGTCACACTAAGTGAGATCACTTCTGAGTTACAGATTTGTGACTTGACAGCGACCTCAACAGCGTGACATGCAGCAGCGATCAGGCCCCCACTGTGAGATCGCAGATTGTTACAAACCGTTCTGGACCATTGTTGCACTCCCGCTGGGCAACTGTTATGATCCGATGACCCAGGAGTAACATAAATAGACTTCACAGAAATAGTTGGCAACTGTACTGACTGCAGTCCCTGACTAAATACCGCAACTAGAAGTAGCCGTGGGATGTAACTAACCATGCCCTAGACACCTTAACACGGCCGGAGAACTAGCTACTCCTAAAGATGGAAACGGGAAAGTCTTTCTTGCCTCAGAGCAGAACCCAAAAAAAATAGCAAGTTCCCCACTGATATTGACTCGGAAACAGGAGAGGAAAAACACACAGGCAGATAGTAGAGTTTAGCAAAAGAGGCCACACTAGCTAGATAGTAAGGACAGGATGGAATACTATTGCGGTCAGTATTAAAATACTATCAAAAACCTCCAACAGCAGATAGTACCAAAAATAACTGAGTCTGCTAAGACTTGCCGCCCTCTATATCTGCAGGAACTTCTGTGAAACAAACTAGAATAAATAAATTTTAACACCAGCAGAACTGGAAATTGCAGACAAGTGAATAGCAGTTCATACCTAGGAAGAAAACTTCCTAACTGAGAGCAGGTAAACAAATATGCAGACTAAATATCAACACACAACTCGGAGCAAGACAGGTAATAAGCAGATCCTCAAGCACACAACATGTGTGCCACAAAATAACAAAACCCTGTTCACTTAGCTTGCAAGGATTCATCAGAGCAAGAAGGAACCAGGAAGAGATGTGAAAACCTCCAGGAATAATTACAACTGGCAGAGATTGATCAGCTCCAACCACCTATATTCTCCAATCCGAAGCAGACTGCCAATCATCAGGATCAGCTGAGGAACTCACCAAAACACAGCAAGATGCATCACCAACAACAACCACAGGAGGGAGCTCACAACCAGAATTCTTCATCAATGAATTCACAACAGGCAGTGTGCATCGCTGTGTTTGACAGGGACAATGACCAACGATCTCAATACTACGCCCGAGAGTGACAGGGTCCCCACAACCGCTGTATCATTACTTCGTCGCTGGTGAGATCTGACTGTTTGACATCTCACCAGCAATCACGTACTAACGCACCAGCGATTCCTACCAGGTCGTATAGTTGTGGGATCGCTGGGTGCGTCGCCAAGTGTGGCGGTACCCCAAGTCACTTAGACATAGCCTATCCGCTCCACCAGTCTCACATGCATCACAAATAATGGTTGGTGGCCACCTTTACTGCTTCTATCTGGTCCCCATCTTAAGTTGACTGTACCATCATTGTAAGTAAGCACCTGTACTTTGTCACCCCCACCTCATTGTTAGATTGTAAGCTCTTATGAGCAGGGCTGTCATTATGTTGCTTTAATTATTATATTATGCTTACTATTGTATTTTCTGATAACTGTTTATGAATGTTTGAATATGAACCTCTAAATAGTGAAGCGCTGCTGAATATGTTGGTGCTATATAAATAATTATATAATTAAGACAGTGACTTTGTGGATTTTATTTTTGATATTCTGTCTCACTGTTAAACTTCACCTACCCTTAAAATTATAGACTGTTCATGTCTGTCAGTGGGCAAACTTATAAAATTAGACAGGGAGCAAATACTTATTTACCCCACTGTGTGTGTGTATGTATGTGTGATATATATTCTATATATTATTTATATATAGTTATGAAGGTGTGTTTCCATGTTTGATGACTTTGTTTCTATTGTTTCTATCAACTTGTGTAAGAAGTTTTTTTGGGGGGTAATTTTTTTGTTTTCCACTATTTACACATGGAACGGTTTTGTTGGAAAATATAAAATGCAAACAAAACTGTCTAGACATAGGGGGAGAGGAATGCACAGCTATTAGAGTACAAGGGTGCTACATGATGCAAGGTAAAGAGCATAACACAGTGGAAAAAAGACAATACATTTGAAATTGAAAAAAACAATTACAAATGTTTTTCCCAGAAACCACAAACAGAAGGAAACTTTACAAGCAATTAAAATATTATGGGTCCAATGCACCCAGGAGATGTTACAAAATATGCACAAATCAATAGCAGTAAGCAGCCAGAAGGAAAATTACTATACAATATATGATAAATGTGTAAACAATTTAGTACCAACACTGCAATGTGTACATACAGTGTACAATCGCACATGGATAGTAGTAATATTTAGATTCTAGAATAACAAGTTCTATGTAAGTGGTGCGATCAGAGTCACTATAATAAAAACGTATGCCAAAACATGGACTAAATGTTAGTGCAAGTACACAAATATACTGCCATACTATTAGAATGAGTAAAAGTAGACAGGCACTTGAAGCTAGTATACACAACCCAAGTCAGGGAAAGCTGTATGCTATGGTGGAGGAACACTATCTAGTCCAGATAAAGGGAAGCTGTATATTTATGGCAAGGAAACACCATCTCAACTAGGAAGTAAAAATACATCCTAAACTAAGCGCACAAACCAAATAAAGGACATCTGGCACACTGTAGTAAAAATCCCCCAGCAAGTGCTGGTAGGTGAAAACTACACTCTCATAAGAGTAAATGGCTGCAATCTGGGCTTGTGCTTAAGGAAACACCAGCGTTACGCTGTATTAGAACCTCTTCATCAGGAGAGTGAAAAATATAGCTTGTGCTGCTCCTAAATTGCCATATTAAAGGTACTAAGAGACCTCAGCATGTATGGCATCAATCAGTATGTTGACAGGTGCTCCAGGCCTGAACTCTCCTACGGTGCATGCGCCCGGCCATTGTCCAGCACACTAGATGAAGATGCGTACGTTGGTCCCTTCACAGTACAGAGATGCAACAAAGTGATCAAAACGCATGCGCAAAAAAAGTCATCTAGATAAATACACCAGGTTGCTCATACAAATTGAAGTGTGGAGATACCAGTGGAGCAAAAGGAAATTGCAGGTGAGAGGTGATGCCATGCACAAACAGAATACATAATGAGTGGATTACAAGAGAATCTAATAAAGAAAGGAAAAATCTATTAGCTCAATTGATTGCTATAAATTCTAGACTGTGGCACCAGTATGTATGCTGTATAATCTGATAATGATGGTAAACTGATGAAACTCCAGAGGTACGCCTTATAATCATGAAACAAAATACCGGATGATCATAATGTACTATAGCTTGTGATGGATAATGACGGCATTGCACACAAATATGTGAAAGCATTTTTGACACCGCCACGATGTGATATTGAAATAAAAAATGGAGAAATCAAACAAATACTACACGGCTATACAAAGAGCACCCATAATGTTTTTGATTGATTTTAACTTTGCGATTTCTATGAAATAAAGATTTGTATTTTTTTTTTGTTTTATTTGAAAATGTCTAGGGGTGCACATTTTCATATGCATGTCTTTTTTCCATTGTGTTATTTTCTGTCTAAACGCATGTAAAAGGGGTTAAAGGAACCAGTCATCAGATTCACACTAACATGCAGTCTGATTGCAGTCATGTGCCTGAACCATGTTTGGGTCCGTGTTGTTTCAGTAAACCTGCTTTTATAAGCCAATCGGGGACTAGGCTGCTCATTTAACTTCTGAGGCTGGTACCCGGGCCTGCTTCTCCTGTTCCTGTCAAAGTCCCCTAAAGGGTTTGTAAAGTGTTTCCTCAAACACTGGAGCATTTCCGAGTAAAACATTACTTGATGGTAATCATGCAGCTGATCTGTCATTCATACTAACTGTAGTACGGTCTGTTTCCCTTTTAACTGAAGTGATTAAACATTGCATTTATTTTGTGGTTCTACAGAATACTTTATCTATTCTTTTGTTTCTTAGCTGTAGTAATTGAGTATCACCAAGATGCCATGATTTGATGGAATGACCATAATCACTGTATCAATTCCAACTGCACTGACAATTATATTACTGTAAAATACCAAGGGAAACCAAAATGCTTGACTTCTTATGGTTATTAATTTGAAGCCTTTTTCTGTACAATAACCTTATTAGATATTTGCCTGAAAGAAATGTATATGCTACTGTGTTTCTACAAGTGACAACCTTCTATATTGTACTTGTTTTGGTGCATTCTTTGTATGGCTTTTGTTTTACACTTGTCATTGTGCTTGCACTACATTTGATGTTTTGTGGTGTGCGCTTTCACAGTATGGCCGCTCTATTCGTGCTGCTGTTCGTCAGGAGAAAGGTCTGTCTTCACTTGCTGATCATTTGACCCATGAAAGTGAGCGTGTTGTACGTGCCATTTGTGGAGCACTGCGAAACCTTTGTGGAGACAGCCGGAACAGAGAGCTAATAGGTGAGGCAGTGGGACTTTGGGATGCGATACACACCAGAAATTTAATGTATGAGCATTCAAACATGGCTCGGAAGATAATGCAAAATGTATTCCTTGATTCGTGTTTTTTTTTTATTTCACTGCCTTTGTATTCAGGTAAACATGCCTTAACTAGCCTAGTGGCTCGTCTACCCAGTCAACAGTCTCCTGGGGGTGCAGATGATACAACTGTGGCAATACTGAGCACTATTCAAGAAGTTATCACCAACAACTTAGAGGCTGCAAAGAAACTGCGAGAGAGCCAAGGAATTGAAAGACTTGTGCTTATTAACAAGGGAGGGTGAGTGCAAAATGTTTGAATATAACTTTTTCTTTCATGTATACCAATAAAAGAAGAGTCAGACGTATATCCCTAGGTAAAGGTTTTTGTTTATAATAGTTAATAATAATAATATTTATTCATTTATATAGCGCTATTGATTCCATAGCACTTTACATACATGAGTAATGCTCTCTCTCTTGGGAGTTCACAATCTAAACATCCTATCAGTATGTCTTTTACAATGTGGGAGGAAACCGGAGTGCCTGGAGAAAACCCACGCAAACACGGGGAGAACAAACAAACTCCTTGCAGATGTTGTCCTTGTGTCCTTGGTGGGAATTGAACCCAGGACCTCAAGACCCCAGCACTGCAAAGGCTACAGTGCTAACCACTTGAGCCACTGTGCTGCCCCAGGATTTGAGACATCATGACAAATTCTTTAGATATGATGGTCAACGTTAAATTAGGTGACTGCTCTGGTATACATGTACAGTTCCATAGCTAAATTTTGAAGCACAAATTTACATTAACTGTATTGCCAGCTTAACCCCTTTCTGGCCTGCACCATGTATTTGCAGTCCTGGCAGAAAGTCTAAAAATGAGAGAGCTGCCGTACATATTTACAACTGCCATCAGCACCTGGTGTTGACTTTAACAAATAGTTGTTGATATGCTTTAAAAAAAGGTTTGCTCCAGTCTCTTAGACATCAATCACTATCTTTCTGTAATCTTTTCAGCGCCTCCAATCAGAACGTGCTAGTGAGTGGCCATGGCCATAGATGGAACCCAATAGGCTGCGACAATTGTGTAAAACATTGGTAGCGCAGTGTATTATGTAATTGATGCTTTGTGGGACTAAGGCTGGTTTCACATTTGCGTTTGTGTCTGCATGCCCTCCGCATGCAGACAAACGCAGCCATACTGATGTGAACGCAGTGGAGAATCTCCGCATGCGTTCACATCAGTATGCAGGCAGGCCAGCCAAACAGCTGTCTAGGCGGCGGCTTGGAGGCGGAGATCTCCTCTCGGCCGCAGCTGATCTCCCGCCGGTGTCTCGGGGAGAAACAGCTGATCTGACAGCTTTTTTAAATCTCCCGCGCCGACACCAAAGAGGTGATGTCGGTGCGGGAGATTTAAACAGCTGTCAAATCAGCTGTTTCTCACCGCAGCGGCCAGGAGAGAAGATTAGCAGCTGCTCCTACTGATCTCCCGGTGGCCGCCGCTGATGTCCCAGGAGATCAGCGGCGGCCACCGGGAGAGATTTCAATGAGATCCGCAGCGTTCTCCTGCGCTGTCATGCGGAGGACACTGCGGATCCATTGACTCCCATGCATTGTTTGTGTGCTTGCGGGAGCTTGCAGATAAAAGAAGCTCCCTCAAACGCACAAAAAATGCAACAGACTGCGTTCGGAGTGCAGAGGAGGGTGCATACATTATGTGCATCCGAACGCAGGTACCATGCGTTCCCAGTTAAACATAGGAACGCAGTGCACAATCATTTGGCTGCGTCCGGTATGCTGTGTTTACATACGCAAGTGACACCACCCTAATAAATATTGCAGAAGTTCAAAATAAAATATTTTTTTGAAAAAGTTGCATCTTCCAAGTGAGCAATTAAGGGGGTATAATATGGATGAATAATGTGCCAAAATGTATTAATTTTTGTCAAGTGTTTGTTTTGAGACTTCTGCTTATTTTGCAATAAAATGATTGTCACTACATAAAGAATAAGAGCTCTATTGCACAAAATGTTTATAACAGAATCCCGGTGTAATATGTTTAAAACGTTGCTAAAATTCTTCTTGCATAAGTCAAGACACTTTGTAGGATAATTTGCTTGGACCAGATTGAATTTCCTATGTAAATCTATAAAAAGGAGCAGATTGAGAAAGGCAAAGTTTTGCATATAGACACAGACAGGAAAATTAATGAAAAATTAAGGATTCACATCCAGAAATGACAGAAGTAGCATTCTATAGAAAAGCATTTCGGGAAACTTTTCAAAGCAAGCATTTTTGAGGGGGCATTGTGAGACGAGCATGCTTTTAAATTGCTGCTTTGATTTAAAGTCTGTTGGAGTTATTTTATTTATCGGCCTTTAGCTCTGTCTTGAGCCATTGGCGCCTTGATGGATAAAAGCTCTGTTGGAAGATCAATCTTGTGCGAGCCTAGATAGGTCCACCAGAGTCTTGTCCATGGTTATTTGGTTGCTGGTCTCCCTCTTAGTCTTGTACTTTCTATCCTTCCTACCATAATGTCCTTCTGTAGTGATTTTTCTTTTTGTATGATGTGTCCAAAGTAGGCAAGTTGTAGCTTGATGATCCTTTCTTTATATATAACTACAGAAAATACCAGACTATGTATGAGCCATATCTTCGTTGCCAGTTAAATATTCCTTGATTTGAATACCTTGTCCAGTGACTTCATTGTGGATTTTTGCATAGCTATTCTCCTATTGACTTCCACTGTCGTTGTTGCATTTTGAGTGATCATTGATCTGAGTAGGTTGGAGTCTTTCACCACTTCTAGTTGGTCGCCGTCTATCTCAAATCTATTCTTGTCGTGCCTGACAGTAGTTAGTCTTTGTGGTCTTTGTGTTAAGTAGCAGTACCATGTTCGAGTCTTCCATCTTGACACTCCGTATTAAGTCCTTCATTCCATCAATGCTTGTTGCTATCAGTGTTGTATCATCTGTGCGTATTAGATTATTGATGATTCTTCAACCAATTTTGGTTCCTTCTTCTTTTTCGGCAAGTCCAGCCTTCCTGAAAATTTAGCTTCTGCATATAAATTGAAAAATGGTGACAGGATGCAACCTTGTCTGTGTCACGGTGTAAGGACCGGAGGTCCGAAGTAGATTCTGTGGGTCACAGACTCAGTCAGAGACAGGAATAAACAACAACTTCTTTACTAAGGAATAGTTTGTCATAAAATTTGCTGTAAAATGCAGCACTTTCCGCTTCGTCTCCAATACAATCTCTATTAGTTACACACTCGGCATTAGCTGGAATCAGTGTGCCAATCTCAGAATTCCCAGGTTTTGTGCGATATACATGGAACCAGGAATGAATTTACCTACTCACTAGACTGATCAAAGTATATAATTAACTAATTGAAAAAGCGATTTGTAAATCAAGTGATGGCTATCTGTAGGAATCTCTAGATGGCACACAGATTATAAACTTAACACAAACTAACAATAAGAAAGCATGAACTGTAGCAGTGAAGCAGTGACCCTATACATATAACCTGAAGATACCCGGGTATCTTAATGCTACGGTATCGTTAACCTCTGAAGGAATCTCACGCACGTTGGCTGCAGCCGGTCACAAAAATCCTCGGCGCCAAAACAATTTTGAAATATAAAAGGATCCGCGTCTGGTCGGGCGAAATCCAGCTCACACACCAGGAAAAACACTTCACCTGGGCTGGTTATAATCCCTTCGGTATGGACGGCACATGACCCCGTCTCTCCTCTAACAGCGTTTCACAGTCTCTCTGCAGCAGGCTGTCTGATTTTTCACAGGGAAGATGTTCTCTGTAGCCTTCCAGCTACTCACCACGTGATACACTTCGCACAAGGTCTCTGGCCCAGCTCAGCGAGAACTTCTCCATGTCCCAGAACCACACAGCTCTCTCAGGCACTGCTCTCCTTCCAAGGCAGTGATGCAATTCTTATCAGGGTAAGGCCCCTTTCACATCAGCGGTTTTTTTAAATCGCGGCAGATGCGGTGAAAAAAACGCATCTGCCGCGATTACCGCATAACCGCGACACTTGCGGCACAGTTGCGGCAAGCCCCATGCAATGTCTATGGGGCTTGCGGTAAGTGTGCGGCAAGTGCGGTTTCGGCACTTGCGGCAGGTGCGGCCGCGAAAAAAACCGCGGTCAGCCGCGTTTTTTTTTGCGGCCGCACCTGCCGCAAACCCGCATAGACATTGCATTGGGCTTGCCGCAACTGTGCCGCAAGTGTCGCGGTTATGCGGTAATCGGTGCAGATGCGTTTTTTTTCACCGCATCTGCCGCGATTTTAATAAATCGCTGATGTGAAAGGGGCCTAAGAGATCAACCGCTTTTACAGGCACTTCTGCAGAGCCATAGCAGCCCTTTCAGAGTCCAGTCTCTCAACTGCTCTCAGTCTCTCACTTGGCAGCCTGTGTCTGGCAACACAGCAGATCCCACACTTCCCTTAAAAAGGACCTGTCGTACCCCCCTACCCCCTATCCCTTCCTTGGTGCTTGGCGACCTGAAAGCTGTAAGCTTTAAAAAAGACTTTAGGGGCGTGTTCTGGCCATGGAGAGGAGAGGACACTAAAATCCTAGCTCCTGCTCCCCACGCCAATAACTATCAGAATCCAGCAGCATCCATCCCTTAGTCGGCTGCACATGCCGGCCAAAAAGAGGAGCACCCGGCCCAGCACCCGCCCGGGCCCCCCGGTGAACCCCGCCGCGGTAATCACCCGGTATCTGAGGAGTGCGGGCCGGGTAGGTACAGGCCGAGCGGCCCACAAGATGGCGGACCCCGCCGGACAGAGGAGGAACAGCGCGGCACAAAAGGAGGGCACCACAAGAGGCAGAGAGGTACCCATCAGCCTACCAGACCCCAGAGGAGACTGCACAGATCAGCAGCCCACAGACAACTCACCACCAGCCGGCGCCGATCGGAGGAGGGAAAGCGAGGCAAGACCGGAGGAGGCCACAAGCAGGGGCAGCAGAGAGAGGCCCCTCATCCTGCCGAACTCCGGAGGAGACAGCACAGACCGGCGGCCGATGGATCCGCAGCCGCCCACCAGCCCTTGTGAGGCTGCATCCCGGGGCTGCTCCATCCTCTGCACCACCGACAGCACACAGGAAGGAAGAGAGGCCCTGCTCACCTCGCTCCCGGGCACGGGGCCCCCTGGAGGCCCAGCACACACAGGAGGACTCTGGCTGCAGGAGGTAACACAGGGCTGCACAATGCACACAGCCCTGGCAAAATCAGAAGGGCTAAGAGGGGCACACACCAGCACACCCCTGGGAGCTAAGGAACCCCAAGGGAGGCAGGGGACAACACAGGCAACATGGGGCAGCCCCAGGGGGAATCTAAATCTGAACTGGCCCCTACCAGATACTGAGCTGACCCCGACTACATGCCCTTGGGACCCAGCCACAGAATATGGGAGACCTCACACATCCCCAGAGGTCCCCTATGCCCCCCAGACACCAAACGGGGGAGTTTGGGATGACCTCAGAGCCCGCATACAAGCTATACCCACCAGGGAAGAGATGGAGGGCTTTCTCCATAGAATGGAGTCCTCCTTTAAGGCCGAAGCTGCTGCACTCAGAGGCGAAGTCCACCAGCTTACCAATAGAGTATGCGTCACTGAATCCATTACAAATGACTTCATTAGACGTATAGAGGCCCTCGAGAGGCAAGTCCATAGCCAAACCTCTGAGTTCGAGCGCCTTCTTGACCTAATGGAGGACCTAGAGAACCGCGACAGGCGGAACAACGTTAGGGTCCGAGGCCTGCCAGAATCCATCCCGGCAAGGGACCTGGACACTACCCTTCGCGGATTCCTTAACTTCATCCGCAATAAGCCCGAGGGAACGCCGCTTGAATTAGATCGGGCACATAGATCCTTGGGGCCCCCACCACCTGAAGGAGCCAGGCCCAGGGATGTTGTCTGCAGGGTGCACAACTTCAGAGCCAAGGAAGACATCCTCGCAGGGGCCCGAACCCGCAAATCCGTATCATACCAAGGCCACCCTGTCCAACTGATGCCTGACCTGTCCCGCCGCACGTTGCAAAAGCGCAGGGCCCTCCGCCCCGTACTGGAGGTCCTCCGCAGCAACAAAACCCTATACAGCTGGGGCTTCCCCTTCCGCCTCCAGGTACGCAGGGAGGGCCAACTCTTCTCTGTAAGCCACCCAAGAGATATCCCAGCCTTCATGGAGAGCCTTGGGATCCAGTGCCCCGTCCCCAACATCACGGAGTGGCCGGGTCCGCCCTGGGGAGGAGGTGGACCCTGGGCCCCGAGGGAACAAAGATCACGGCGGCGCACAAGAAGGGGGGGAGCTGGGGCTAGGGGAATCAGAAAAGAGGGCCCCAACCCCTCCCAATCAGGGCCAAGCATTAGGCCGCATGGGCGACATACATACGATACCACACCGTTAGCACCTGCTTGCATCATCTGAGAACTGAATATTCCTATTTGTACCTATACTCCGCTACTACTTTAATTACTGCTGCTGTTGATTAATATGTTGATTTATATATGCGTATGATTTATATATGCTTATGTACTAAAAGCCATTGGCGTGGGGAGGCCCTGCTCTACCTGGAAAGGCCTCACCCCAAGGGGGATCCGCACTCTACAGGCAGGTGCGGAATTTACTGCAACTACCCCCACCCCACCACTGACCCCGGAAACTGGGAACAGTCACCTTAATCTCCCCAAAAAGCTCTTCTCACTATCCTACCCCTCTCACTAAGTCTACTTCCCTTCCACCTCACCCCACCACTAAGCTCAGCCCTATCCCCCCTCTCAACCCCCCCACTCCCCCCCCCACCATACCCAACCCACCTGGGATACATCACCACCTCCCACAACCCGGACCCTAACATCAGACTGCCCGCCCACACCAACAGCCCTATACCCTTACTGCCCCTCTTTAAGGTATCCCACTAGATACCCCTGTAACATGGCCGACCTAAAAATTGGAACTCTCAATGTGAGAGGTTTCAATACCCCCAAAAAACGCTCCCAAATCCTCTCCGACATGCATAAACGAAATGTCCAAATTTTACTACTCCAGGAAACGCATTTCAAAACTGGGTCCTTGCCCGATTTCAAGAGCAAATTCTACCCAGCATGGTTCCATAGCACCAATGCTGACTCTAGGTCAAAGGGAGTATCAATAGCGCTCCACAAAAACTTAGCCCATGAGGTTCTAGACTCCAGACTCGATACAGGGGGGAGATACATCTTCCTCAAAGTACGCGTAGCTAATACCATTCTGACCGTTGTTAACTGGTATCTGCCCAACAGGGACCAAACTAAAGTTTGCAGGTCCCTCCTGACCAGACTGGCCGAATTCGCTGAAGGGACGACAATTATCGGGGGCGACTTCAACTTCACTATGGACCCCCGAACGGACTCCACCTCAGGGAAAGGCGCAGTCCCAACCAAACGACTGAGGGCGCTCAAGAAACTCCTCCACACTCTTCAGCTTGTCGACATCTGGCGGATACTTAACCCCCAAGGTAAAGATTACACTTACTACTCCCACGTACACAACACCTATAGCCGCATTGACCTATTCTTGGTGAGCCACTGCACCCTCTCATGGGCCCCAACTGCCAGCATCGGAGATCTCCTCCTATCAGACCATGCCCCGACATTCTTGAGCTTAACATTACCAGACACCTCCCGCAGGCCATGGACCTGGAGGCTGAACAGTAATCTCTTGAAGGACAACACTTGCCTGACAGAGCTGAAACGTGACATTGAAGCATTCATCCAGGTCCACGAACTTGACCCAACTCCACAGCCCTTCAAATGGGAGGCCTTAAAGTGCTGTCTGAGGGGAACGCTGATAAAGAACGGAGCCAGACTTAAAAAGCTTAGACTCGAATCAATCGAAAAACTAATCTCCCAGATACACGCCTTAGAGACATCACACAAACAGACACTAACCCAATCGACACTAAGAGACCTAATCCTCAAAAGACAGGAACTCAGAGGACTATTAGACCAGAAATTCAAACGACAGACGGAAAGAACCAAAAACTACTACTATAGAGTCTCTAACAAGTGCGGGCGCCCCCTAGCACGCATGCTCCACCCCAGAGCAAACTACACCTTTATCCCCAAGATCAGGTCCGCAAATGGAAAGAATATCTATAACCCCTCCGAAATCTTAGAGGTATTCCGCGCCTACTATAAAGACCTATACAACCTTAAAGGGAAATACTCAGACATGGCACCAGACGACCTACTCAAAAAGACTCAGGAATATATCAAATCCACAGCGCTCCCTCCCCTAAAGAAACAAGACATAGGGACCCTCGAAGCCGAATTCACAGAGCATGAGATCCTAAACGCCATCAAAGCCACCCCGGCATCCAAGTGCCCCGGACCAGACGGGTTCACCCCAATCTTTTACAAAACACTCCAGGCCCAACTACTGCCCCAAATGTTAGCCACATTTAACTCCATACTTGACAGCACCGACCTCGCCCCACAATCACTGGAAGCCCACATAAGTATTTTACCCAAGCCTGGGAGAGACCCTGCCCTGGCCGCCAACTATAGACCCATTTCCCTACTAAACATCGACATAAAGCTATATTCAAAGATCCTAGCCGACCGCCTAGCGCCCCTACTCCCCTCCATAATTAACATGGACCAAGTGGGCTTTGTCAAAGGCCGCGAGGCCAGAGATAACACCATCAGGACCCTGCTCCTGATTAACAAGGCTCAAACTCATAACCTCCCTCTTAACTTACTATCTGTGGATGCTGAGAAGGCCTTTGACAGAGTCCACTGGGGTTTCATGAGGGAGGCACTCACCCAAATCGGCCTAGGCCCCAAGTTCCTTCACAGAGTACTCTCACTATACTCTTCACCAACGGCCAAGGTCAGGGTCAACGGCATCCTCTCGACCCCCTTCGCCATCAGGAATGGGACCAGACAGGGCTGCCCGCTGTCACCCCTCCTCTATGTGGTGGTCATGGAACACCTGGCTAATGCCATCAGGGGTAACGACAGTATCCATGGCATACAGACGAAAGAGGGCCACCATAAAACAGCCCTGTTTGCCGATGACCTCCTCCTCTACATATCCCAACCGAGGATCTCAATCCCATCTATCTTGAAGGAACTCGAAGCATTCGGCTCCCTAAGCAACTTCAAGATCAACTTCACTAAGTCAGAGGCACTGAATATATCCCTCCCCCAAAAGAGGCCTCCTCCCTGAAAACAAACTTCCCCTTCAAATGGAAAACGGACTCCATCAAATACCTGGGAATACATATTCCCTCCGACCTATCGAAACTCTATTCACTAAACTACCAGCCTCTATTATCCCAACTGGACACGCAGCTATCCTCCTATAGACTGCTCAAACTATCCTGGATGGGAAGGATAAACGTAGTTAGGATGGACATCCTCCCTCGAACCCTTTACATCTTCCAAACTGTCCCCATCAAACCCCATAGAGTCTTTTTCTCCAAGCTTCGCTCCCGCATAGGGAAGTTCGTATGGGGATCAATGAAACCCAGGATAAACTTGAAGACCCTGTCAGCCCCCGCCCAACTCGGAGGAGTGGGCCTACCTGACTTCCACAGCTATTTCGTGGCCGCATCGTTGGCCAGGTCAATAGATTGGGGACATAGACACCACACCAAACGATGGGTAGCGCTGGAACAGGAAGGATTGCAGATTCCCCTACACTACCTCCCCTGGATACACCCCTTACACCTACAACGAATTGGCCCTATGTCCGACCTCACTGCAGAGACCCTAAAAGTCTGGCAGTCCTACATAACCCACTCTCCTACGAGAGGGACAATGAGCCCACTTACCCCCCTTTTCTCAAACCCCGCCTTCCTACCAGGGTTACACAGGACGACTTTCTTGGGCTGGACGAGAGAGGAGGATATCCGCACGGGGCAAATTTTCCACAATGGCGAATTCCCCTCCTTCGACTCACTACAAAGAATTTCACCAACAACACCCCTAAAATGGTACGAATACCTTCAATTGCGCTCGTTCCACTCTTCGGCAGTCCAATCGGGGAAGATCAGATCTACCCCCTCCCCCCTAGAGGAACTGTTCCAAAATGAATCCCCCCCCTCCCACGCAATCTCTGCAATACACCGCGCCATCGCAGAGGAAAAGACTACTGGGAAGCGCCCTTTCCAGCTTGCATGGGAGAAAGAACTGGGCAGAGAAATCACCTTAGCTGACTGGAAAAAAAGCTTCCTCTTCACACACAAGATGGCAAACACATGCGCAGCCCAAGAGAGAAACCATAAAATACTACTCAGGTGGTACCGATGCCCCGACCGGCTACATGTGATCTTCCCTTTGACCTCAGAGCTATGCTGGCGGTGCAATTCAGAAGTGGGAAATATGCTCCACATTTGGTGGGAATGCCCTAAAATCAAAAGCTTCTGGGAGGAAGTATTTCGGAACTACAACCTCATCACAGGCAAACAAATAACTGGCAACCCCGAGATAGCACTACTATCCATATACCCCGGATCAATTAAAGCCACCAAACGGGACATCCTCCGCTTCTGCCTCTCGGCAGCCAGGTCCGTCATCCCAAGGTACTGGAAATCTACAGAACAACCTCCTATAGCAGAATGGTACGAGGAGATGGTTGACATTTTCCGGATGGAGGAACTGGCGGCCGAGAATGCGGGATCCATGGGTAAATTCAATGTCATATGGACAGAATGGATCATGTTCCGGGACTCCCCCGACTTCCCAAAATTATTCTCTCAGCCACCCTAAAGCCGAGAGGCAAAAGCCCAGAAACAGACCCCAGGGAAACTCCAACTCCCCTCTCCCTTCCCCCCACCCTTCCCCTGCTCCTAGTTCCCCCACTCTATACTGCATACCCCGCCATTCCTCTCATTAACCCTTTTCCCTACCTATCTTTTTCTCCTACCCCTTCCCATATCTTACCCCCCTTCTCTTAGAAAGATTTGTGTTGGTTTGATTATAGTATTACCTCTATACTCAGAAACAAGTTTAGTCTACGGTAATCTACGGTATTTCCACTCAAAGTGATTTACCATTTGTACAATTATGGCCACAGTCAGGCCTTGATGTTTGATTTGTCCCCTATATCCATGTAACATCTTGACCGAGATGGGGCTCGTCACCCTCCATCAAGTGCCTTCGCCTCCCAGTCATCTATAGAAGAATTGTCTGTACCCATCCGATTATGAGGCCTGCGTTGCCTACAAATAACACTCCGTAATGTACTGTAACTGTTTCGTTTTTGCTAAATAAAAACAGATTTAACAAAAAAAAAAAAAAAAAAAAAGACTTTAGGAACCTTACAGTTAGGGGTCGCCTGGGTGGCATCTTAAGAGGTCCTCCCTGCCTCCTCATTGTGTATTCCGCCCTTTCTATGTGTCTGCCGCCGCCTCCTCCTCTTCTGGGTATGCCCTCCTTTTCTGCTCCTGCTCTGTATGACATCAGGAGCAGAAGAGGAGGGGGCAGTAGACAGAAAGGACAGAATACACAAGGAGGCAGGGAGGCTTGTGCCAGCATCCAGGACCTCTTAATAAGATCCCACCCAGGCGACCTCTTAACTGTAAGGTTTCTAAAGTCTTTTTTTAAAGCTTACAGGGTGGCTAGTGACATGGGGGAACCTTTCCCTGAATGCACCAGACATGCTGAATTCAGATTGCAAGCACAGGGAGGGGACAGGTCCTCTTTAACCTCGAGTCTGCTCAGGGCTGCAGATATTGGGTTTCCTAGCGAAGACCCTGCTGGGTAGCTCAGGCAGGCAAAACTCACTGGGTCCTAGTGCTCTCCTGATATTACTAAAGTTCACACTCTTACAATTGTATTCCGTTCGGACTGTTGCTTCTTGGTTGATGTAAAGGTTCCTAATGAGGCTGATCATTTGGCACCCCCATATACTTCGTGTTACTCCAAAGTTTCTAGTGATTAACACAGTCGAAGGCTTTGCTGTAAGCAAAGCAAAAATAAAGCACGTTGTTGTATTTGTCCTTTTACATTATGAATCTCATGTTAGCAATTGCATCTCTTGTTCCTCTGCCTTTTCTGAATCCTGCTTGTTCCTCTGGTAATTCTTTGTCGAAGTGAGGTTGTAGCCGTCTTTATAGGATCTTCAGCAGTATTTTGCTGGCATGCGGAATGAGCACAATCTGATAGTTTCATCAGTCAGTAGCATCCCCCTTCATCGCTAAAAAAGAGGTATGAATCACCCTTAATATAGATTAAAAACATGTTTTTGAGTCGCTATAAAAAACAACTACCACTTTTTTTGGGTGGGGGGGTAGGTAGATTGGGTGGAGGGTAGCTTATCACAAAATGCAATAAAAAGCCGTTAAAATGCTTTTACACCAATAAATAGGATATAAAAGAAAAATGTTTGTCTCGGTAATCATATTGACCTGAAAAGACATTTTGCCAGATCAATTTTTTTAAGGTTACCAAAATATGAATGAAAACCCTAATTTCGGAATATTCCTTTAACTTTGACCTTTTGCACTGTTTGCAGTGCACACTCGGATAGAGAGATCCGTGCTGCTGGGCTCTGCCTTCAGACTGTTTGGGGATTTAAGGAGCTCAGGAGGCCTCTAGAAAAGGAAGGTTGGAAGAAGAGTGATTTTCAGGTAACGAATATTCCAATTTAGATGTTTATGTTAAACACATTCAGTTGTGAAAATAAAAGTAGTATTTTCCTGTAACCATACTGCTAATCTGCAGGTACATATCATTCCACACATGCTGAAACCCAATATGATATTTAAAGGGGTTCACAAAGAATTAGATACAATGGCATTTTTGGTATAATTTAAACAGCAACCTTTCCTAGTCATGGGTCAGCATGGGCTGCAGACTGAAGATATACAGTTCCTGTCTCAGCTCAAAAGAGCTGTATCACATACCTCAGCCGGCAGCTTGCTCTGATGTGTGAAGAAATCATTTAACTATTGTTGTGCTTGACTAGATCTCCAGCTACATCTGCCTCCTCTGTCATCTGAAAGCTTTATAGCAATGGAGATTGGCCAACTAGAAAACAAACGCTAAGAATGACCCTGGAGAGAGCCACTGTTATGCAAGAAAGAGAGATTTCTTCACAGTCTGACTGAGGCATGTGTGATATAGCTTATGTCATTGATGGACAGGTGTTGGGAGCTATATGTCTTCAGTCTGCAGTCCGTTCTGACTCCTGACTAGGACAGGCCTCAGTTTGAATTAACCCCTTCATGACCCAGCCTATTTTGGCCTTACTGACCTTGCCATTTTTTGCAATTCTGACCAGTGTCCCTTTTTGAGGTATTATCTCTGGAAAGCTTCAACGGATCCTAGCGATTCTGAGATTACTTTTTCATGACATGTTGGGCTTCATGTTAGTGGTAAATTTAGGTCGATATTTTTGTTTATTTGTGAAAAGTTTTTACATTTTTATTCTGTTAAACCAGAGAGTTATGTGACACAAAATAGGTAATCACATTTCCCACATGTCTACTTTACATCAGCACAATTCTAGGGGAAAAAAAATTTGTTCGGAAGTTAAAAGGGGTCAAAGTTCATCAGCAATTTCTCATTTTTTTTAGTGACCACATCACATTTGAGGGGTGTACATGACAGAAAACACCCAAAAGTGACACCATTCCAAAAACTGCACCCCTCAAGCTACTCAAGCTACTCAAAACTACATTCAAGAAGATTATTAACCCTTCAGGTGCTTCACAGGAACTAAAGCAACATGGAAGGGAAAAATGGACATTTTAATTTTTCTAACAAAAATGTTCTTATTTAGCCTCAATTCTTTCATTTTCACATGGGCAACATTTACAATGGATCCTAAAATCTGTTGGGAAATTTTCTTTTGAGAACACCATTACCTCATATGTGGTCATAAACCACTGTTCAAAAGTCATATGGCACTCCATCCCTTCTGAGCTCTGCCCAAACAGTGGTTTATGACCACACTAGATGGTGGCCAGATTCGAATGCATCGGGTATTCTAGAATATGTGGGTGTGCAGCGGTGCAGGTGTACAGCAGTGCGGGTGTATGGCAGTGCGAATGTGGAGCGGTGGCCCCCACAGTTCTCACCCGCTCCAGGCTTCTGTACAGCCGCCTCTCACCCTAGCATGTCTTCTTCTTCCTCCAGCATAGATGTCAACAATTCCAAGGCCTCAGGAGGCGGAGTTAACAGGGGGCATCATAGTAGGCGTATCCAAGTGCATAGCCCTGACGTGGTGGGCGTGCCCTTGTTCACGGCCATTACGACATCCCCTTTGATAGCTCCACCCCCACCCCCTGCGGCCTTTAATTTCTGGAGTCTATGCCACAAAAAGAAAAAGAATGGCGGGGTGAGCGGCGGGCAGATGGAGCGGCAGCCGTGAGGGAGGCAGGAGACCAGGGAGCGGGGGCGGAGACACATGGCGTTTGCGAAGGGCGAGATCGGCGCGATTGTTGCCCGTTTCGCTGTGAAAGGAAATCACCTGCGGGTTTTGCGTTGCCAGCTAGTGTGAACAATAGTCAGGGCGGGTGTTGCGGTTGAGTGAGGCAGGTGAGGTGAGTGCAGGGCAGAGTGTGAGGTGAGTGCAGGGCAGAGTGTGAGGTGAGTGCAGGGTGTGTGGGTGTAAGTGGTCTGCAGTACCTGACTCTTGGTGCTGTGTGCGTTTAGCTTAAGGACCTCTGGTGATGTCACAGCCATGTGATCTTGCTCCGGCCATCATTGTGACATCATCAGAGGTCCTGTAAGTATAGAGCCCCCGTCACACATAACGACAAACAAGCGATACAGAAAACTATACGACCTGGCCGGGATCGCTGGTGCATCGTTTTCACATCGCTGTTAATTTCAAATAGCGGTTTTCCCGCCCGCTATGTGAGTGTAGCGCTGTCGTCTCTGTCACGACAATCCCGCGTCGCTGATGCGTCACCAGTGCTTTTTTTTGTAAAATAAACCTATTTGCCGGTACGCATTTCAGATTAATTTCCCCTATGCACAGGGGTGCAGAAAGGCTCTCTGCCGCCGGAGCCTAGGTGAGGACCGGGGGAGGGGTGGGGTTGCTGTCGGTGGCCACAGGTGAGGAGCGTGGCGGGATTGCTGTCGGCGGGTGGGTGAGGTGGGGTTGCTGTTGGCGCGGGTGGGGTGGGATTTATGTCGGCGGCCACGGGTGAGGAGCGGGGAGGGGGGTGCTGTCGGTAGCCACTGCTGGTAATTTTACCTTATGCAGCCTGCGCATGTCACACAGGGAGCCAGCTGCATGGTGCAGGCGCCGCCCCCTTCTGCTCTGCGGCTCCCCCTCCCTCCTTGCTGCGTGGCACACGTCCACTAGGCGTGGCACACATCCGGGGTCCACCCTAGCCGTGGCACACGTCCCCTAGCCGTGGCACACGTCCCCCTGTGTTAGATATTGCCCCCATGCTTCCCTACCCCAGCGCTGATTTCCCGGTCTCCCTCTGTGCAGCTGTGATCGGGCAGAGATGATGCAGCAGAGTTCCTCCACTTCCTGGTTCTCAGTGCCGGTCATGTGATCGGCACAGCAGAGAGTGACATCTCTGCGTGCGATCACATCAGCAGCCGGGAGACCAGAGAGACACTGGGAGATCAGCGCTGGAGGAGGGGCCAGGAGGTAAGTATAGAGTTTATTTTACTATGGCAGCAGCATGGGGGACCATATCTAACATAGGGGGGTTATGTGTCATCACAGGGGGGCGCCGGACAATATAATATGCGCTGCTCCCCCAGCCCATCACCGTGGTGCAGTTTCAGCACTATGGTGATGGAGAGCGGCTATGCATATTATATAAGCGGGAGCAGGAGATCTCCCGCTCCTTCCTGCAGCCTCCACCAACCTCCCCCAGCTCACATTTTCCGGTACACCGTAGCCGCGGCTGAGCTCCGGTCAGTGGCTCGCCAGCCAGGGAATGACCGGTTGACGCCGGGCATCTCCCGGCTGGCTCGCGCGCTGCGGCCACCGTCGCCGGACCCGTGTATCCCGGCGACAGCAGGCTGCAAATTGGTGCGAAATTCGAACTTTGAATTCACACGCTTATTTGCATAGTCTGCGCTCATGAGTAGCCTCTGGCGTGCGATTTCTGTTACCGACAGACGCCTTGGACATTATATAATAGATATAAGGTATCGGTGTACTCAGGAGAAATTGGCCAACAAATTTTAGGAACCGTTTTCTCTCCTTGCCCATGTGAAAATGAAAAAATTGAGGCTGAAAGAAGATTTAGTACTTTTTCATTTTTACACATCAATTTGTGAAGCCCCTAGGGGTTCAAAGTGCTGACTATGCATCCAGATAAGTTCCTTGGGGGGGTCTAGTTTCCAAAATGGGGTCACTTGTGAGGGAGCGCCAATAGGCACACGGGCTCTCGATACACGACATGGTGTCCGCTAACAATTGGAGCTAATTTTCCATTCAAATTGTTAGCGGACACCATGTTGCGTATGGAGAGCCCTGTGTGCCTAAACATTAGAGCTCCCCCACAAGTGACCCCATTTTGACAACTAGACCCCCAAGGAACTTATCTAGATCCATAGTGAGCACATTAAACCCCCAGGTGCTTCACAAATTAATCTGTAAAAATGAAGTACTTTTTTTTTCACAAAAATCTTTTTTTTTTTTTTTTCCCTTTTTACGGACTAATTTGTGAAACACCTGGGGGTCCAAAGTCCCACTATGCATCTAGATAAGTTCCTTGGGGGGGGTCTAGATACCAAAATAGGTTCACTTGTGGAGGAACTCCAATGTTCAGGCACACAGGGGTTCTCCATACGCGACATGGTGTCCACTAACAATTGGAACTAATTTTACATTGAAATTGTTAGCGGACACCATGTCGCGTATGGACAGCCCCTGTGTGCCACCAGCACAAAGGCAACTGGAAGAGTTGGGGTACAGCACCAGAAAATGGCACCTGTAATGAATGAGATAACATTTGGATCTCTCCATGCTGAGGATTCCAGCCCCCCAACTGCCAAGTTGTGCCTGGCTGGTAACCCAAAACACAGCGGAACCCATTTTTTAAAATTTATTTATAAACCTAATTTCAGAAAAAATAAACAACGTGGGGGCTCCGCCATATTTTTAGTCAAGCCAGGTACAACTTGGCAGCTACGGACTGCCACCCACCCCCAGCTGCCTCGTTGTACCCGGCTGGCAACCAAAAATACAAGAAAGCCCATCTTTCTTTTATTTATAAACCTAATTTCAGGGAGAAAAAAAACGACATGGGGCTCTGCCATATTTTTGGTCCAGCTAGGTACAACTAGGCAGCTGGGGGTTGGAATCCTCAGCATGGAAAGGCCCAAGCATTCTGGGCCCTCCCATGCTGCGAATTGCAACCCGTAGCCGCCCCAGAAAATGGGGCATTTATTGAAGAGCCATTTTCTGGCGCTGTACCCAGACTCTTCCAGTTGCCCTGGCGCCGGTGGCAAACTGGGTAATACAGGGGTTAATGCCAGCTTTATTGGCAGCTGGCACATTCATAATGTCGGGCCAATGTTAGACCCAGTCATTAGGAATCTCTAGTAAATAAAATACACCACACAGAGAAAAATCTTATTAGAAAAAAAAAACACAAATTGAGACTCCCACCTTTATTACTCCTTACTGTCCGACGTAGTCAACAACTATGGTCCCACAACGCTCGATTGCCTCTTCTACATCCAGAGACTGCAGCAAGGGATCAAGTTTCCTCTTCCTACAGTCTCTGGTGTTACACTGATGGTGCACTATATGGCAATGATCTGTCATGCAGTCCACCATGACTGACCCCAGAGACTACAACAAGAGGACACTTGATCTCTTGTTGTAGTCTATGGGGTCAGAGTCATGGTGCACTGTATGGCAATGATCTGCCATACCGTGCATCATGACTGTTACCTCAGAGGCTACAAAAAGGGATCAAGTGTCCACTTGTTATATTCTCTGGGGTCAGAGTCATGATGCACGGTACAGCAGATCATTGCCATACGGTGCACCAAGACTCTGAGCCCAGAGACTACAACAAGTGTACACTTAATCTCTTGTTGCACCCACCCATCCACCCACCCATCCACATCCAATCCACCCACCCATCCATCCACCCCATGCACCCACCCATCCATCCACCCATGCACCCATCCATCCACCCATGCACCCATCCATCCATCCATGCACTCATCCACCCATGCATCCATCCATCCACCCATGCATCCATCCATCCACCCATGCATCCATCCATCCACCCATGCATCCATCCATCCACCCATGCATCCATCCATCCACCCATGCACCCACCATCCATCACCATCCATGTATCCACTCACCCATCCATCCACCCACCCATCCATGCACTCATGCATCCACCCATGCACACCTCACTCCAGATCGTCGGGAGAGGAGGAGCCCGGGAAAGGAGGAGGGACTCTGACAATGAGAGGAGGCAAACAGTGGGGACAACAGCACGGGGAAGGTGAGGGGGAACGGAGGTGGGGGGGGGCGGAAGGTGAGGTGGGGGACGGGTTGGAGGGAAGGGACATGGACGCTAGCTCCAATCAGATCTGGGGGGAAGTGACACGGAGGTCACCTTGCTCCAGCCAATGGCCGGTGCTACTGCAGCACCAGCCATGGCTGGGTTTTAATAGGTTCACCAAGTTTCATTGGTAAACTATTACAATTCGGCCTGATTGAAAATGAAACTGCCAACATATCACAGCCATGGGGGGTGGGGCTAAGCCACCACAACCCTACCCACCCCTTCTTTCCCCGGGGTAAACCATAGGTCCGTATGTTCCTGCAGCAACGGTGATATTTCACAGATACCAATCACCGGTGCTGCAGGAACGGAATCCCGCCACGACGTTGGAGGATGTCATCGGTCGGGAAGTCGCCCGACTTCCATGAAGTCAAGGATCGGGAAGGGGTTAAACCAGGGATGCCATTTTAACTCATTCTTGGAGAGCCCCTTTAACTGAAGGGAGAAAATAGTTACTTGTTTACTGATGTCTTTTCATTTAGTATCACTAGAAGGACAATTTATTGATCCCTGGGACACATTTCATAAAAAGAGACTGCTATGACAACTTGTATGTTAGCAATAGGGCTAATGGTAAATTATTTCTTCTCCCTGCCCCATCCCTCACACAGACAAGCTTTTAGACTCTAGATTAGCATCTGTGGAATTCTCCGTTATGTCAATACACACACACTGTGCACGTACAATGAGTGATGGGCTGCAGGATACCAACTGAATTGTACATTACATCTCATCTCTCAGCGGTACTCAGGGCCAGGGACAACAGATGCAGGACTGCTTTTAGCCTTTCTTGGTCTCCTTTCTACCTATTCTGATCATTAATTGTCTGTGATTGTTGTCACTGCTGCCCCTGCAGAAAGAGGAAGCTTAGAGGCCCAGGCAACATTAAATAACTTTTTCGGATATGTTGGACTTTCTAAAAAGAAAATGGGGAAAAACCCATTTTATCTTTTTAAAGCAACAAAAATGGCACAATACCGTGTTTTTTGTTTGTTTCCCCCTCCTCCAATTTAAAGGGCTAAATTATTCTCAAATCCAATGTTATCTTCCTAATACCTCCCATTATCAGGTGTCTCTAGCAGGCCCAAAGCGCGCTCAAGGATTTGATGATAGCACCCTCCCTCTCATTGAAAGAACCCAAAGGAATGGTAAGGCTCAAGACATTTTGTCCAGAAATGTAAATGCTAATAAAAATAAAGTGTCCCTGGCAGGGGGGCGAAGAGAGAGCACACAGGTGGAACAAAGACGCATAAGGGGGAGGGGCGCAAAGAGTGCATAGACAGCGCACTGGTGGTGTGTGTGTGTGGGGTGTGTGTGTGTGTTGTAGGGGGGGGGGGAAGCGCACAGGGGGTGGGGGGCCAGAGACTGTGCACAGGTGGGCAGTTTCATAGTTGCATTGTCCCATCTGTCACTTCCAGCGTCCGGATGTCATACTGTCACGTGCCTGCGCCATATTTGCACACCCCGTCATATGGCTCCCATAGGCAGTACAGGCACAGCTGCCCGCAACTTCTGCAACCCGAAACTGCCGCCATAACGTATCACCACCTGAGTAAGTGCGCATGCGTACACTGTGCCTACAAGTAGTATTCAACCCCCTGCAGATTTAGCTGGTTTGATAAGATGCAATAAGTTAGAGCCTTCAAACTGCAAACGAGAGTAGGATTTATTAACAGAAGCATAAATCTTACAAACCAAAAAGTTATGTTGCTCAGTTGAATTTTTATAAATTTTAAACATAAAAGTGTGGGTCAATTTTATTATTCAACCCCTAGGTTTAATATTTTGTGGAATAACCCTTGTTTGCAATTACAGCTAATAATCGTCTTTTATAAGACCTGATCAGGCCGGCACAGGTCTCTGGAGTTATCTTGGCCCACTCCTCCATGCAGATCTTCTCCAAGTTATCTAGGTTCTTTGGGTGGAGTACGTTACTTATGGTATTGACTGAAACCAATGTCCCCACTGCCATGAGATCTTCCCGGAGCTCCTTCCTTGTTGTCCTTGGGTTAGCCTTGACTCTTCGGACAAGCCTGGCCTCGGCACGGGAGGAAACTTTCAAAGGCTGTCCAGGCCGTGGAAGGCTAACAGTAGTTCCATAAGCCTTCCACTTCCGGATGATGCTCCCAACAGTGGAGACAGGTAGGCCCAACTCCTTGGAAAGGGTTTTGTACCCCTTGCCAGCCTTGTGACCTCCACGATCTTGTCTTGATGGCCTTGGAATGCTCCTTTGTCTTTCCCATGTTGACCATGTATGAGTGCTGTTCACAAGTTTGGGGAGGGTCTTAAATAGTCAGAAAAGGCTGGCAAAAGAGATAATTAATCCACACCTGTGAAGCTCATTGTTTTTGTGCCTAAACTACTTCTTAATACTTTAGGGGGACCAAACAGAATGCTGGTGGTTTGAGGGGTTGAATAATAAATGACCCTCTGAATTAACTCTTTAAGCTTTAAAAAAAAAAAAAATATATCTTTTGGCTGCACTGCATTTCCCACTTCCAGGCTGATCTACAGTCCAAATGTCACAATGCCAAGTTAATTCCGCATGCGTCAGCCAGCTAAATCTGCATGGGGTTGAATACTACTTGTAGGCACTGTACCTGGCGCACATGCACACTTAGTCAGGCAGCCGCCATCTTTCAAAACCTTGGCATTGAAAAATGGGAGCAGCGTGACTCGGCGCGCACTTACGCCGCTGCCACCATTTTTGCCACAAGTGGGAGAGAGGAAGCACAGGGGGACAGTGAGGGCTCACAGAGGGGGAGGTTAGAGAGCGCACAGGGATGAGAGAGACAGTGGACAGGGGGGAGAGCACACAGGGTAAGACAGCCACACAACAGAGCCCACCCCCATCTATTAACAATATATTATTGCTGGAATCAATTTTTATTTTTTGTTACCCAATGTTTGTTTGTACGCTTGTAAACTAATTGTTTAATTTTTTTTTTATTTTAGAGAAGAATAATGAGAATGTAAACATTCCTATGAATGACATGAGACCAGGTAATATTCACATTGGATAATATCAAGATTACAAAATTATAGTGCATGTCATGCATAAAACTGTATATTTTTATTATTATTATTATTATTACTACAGTTACAGCAAATAAGGGGCCTTTCACACTTGCGTTTTTTCCCTGAAGCAACAAGATTCTACCTGAAATCATTAAAGTGAATGGGCAAAAAAAGAATCCTGTAAGGCTGGCTTCACACCATGGTCTGATCCGGTCCGGGATAACCCTGACAGCCCCAGTCCGGATCAGCGCACAGAACCGGAGGGCCAAATGTGCCCTCTGGTCCTGTGTGCAGCCGGATGGCTGTAATTGCAGCCGCAGCTGCTGATTTTTCAAGACCGCGCTAGCATGGAGCTAGCTGCGGTCCTGAAACAGCTGCGTTACGCCGCCAGTATCCGGTTTCCGGATCCTCCCGGTCCGGGGCAATCCGGCCCCATAGGCTTCCATGTTATGGAGCGCCGGATTGCCCCGGCTCCGGGAGAATCCAGGGATCCGTCAAATTGGGGAGATTTTTCTCCCCGGACAAAAAAAAATGATGCAAGCATCATTTTTGTGTCCGGAGAGAATAATCCGAATTCTCCCGGATTCCACCGGAGAGATGAAACCGGATGGCAGAGAGCTGCCATCCGGCCCCATAGGCTACTATGGGGCCAAAAAACCGGTCCGGAGGCTGCCTGGTTTTCACCGGACAGCCCCGGACCGGATCACACCGTGGTGTGAAGCCAGCCGTAGAATCAGGTTTTTTTCCTGATCTTCTAGATCAGGAAAAAATGCAAGTGTGAAAGGCCCCTTAAATCATTATTCAGAATTTTGTATTAAATCACTAGTCAGACACTTCTCAAGCGTCTAGGACTGCGTGATATATTGGCCAATTATGCGTGCAGAGCCCAGTAGGGTGGCCTTTTGCAGCTGACAAATTGTTATTTTGTCAACTCCAATTGTTTTCAAGTGCTGCCCAAGGTTATTAGGCACAGCACTCAGTGTGCCAATTACCACCTGGACCACCTTCACTGGCATGTGCCACAGTCTTTGCAGTTCGATCTTTAAGTCCTCATATAGTGTCAGTTTTCCAATTGTTTCTCCTCAATCTTGCTGTTGCCTGCTATTGCGACATTGATGATCCACACTTCCTTTTTTTTCTTACAATAGTAAGACTATTGAGTGGTTCCAGACTATTGAGTTCCAAGACTTTCTCAGTCTGAATTTGGAAGTCCCATAGTAGTTTTGCATGTTCATTTTCAATAACCTTTTCAGGTTTATGATCCCACTAGTTCTTTGTGACAGAAAGATGGTAATTGTGGCACAAGTTCCTGTGAATCATCTGAGTAACTGTATTACGCTTTTGCTTGTAGTCTGTCTGCATGGTCATCTGGCAGCATCTCCTTGTTTCATCTGCTTCCTTGCACAGTCGACATAGGGGTCTGTAGTTGATTTTTCAATTCTGGCTTTAATCACATTTGTGCGGATGGCTTTCTGTTGGGCTGCTAGAAGTGAGCTCTCTGTTTCTTTTTTAATGTTCCATTGGTAAGCCACAACCAGGTCTTTCTCCTTCGCAACATTGGGGGACACAGGACCATGGGTGTATGCTTTTCTGCCAGGAGGACACGAAGTAAACCTCCACCGTATACACCCACTTGCAGGAAGTAGGATATTCAGTTTCAGTTTTAGCTTAGTGTCGCAAGGAGGCACATGTGCTCTTTTTGTCAGACCACATTAGTAGACAATTTTAAGCCTTTAATTTTGATTTTACTTTTATTTTTAACTTTTATTCTTACATTTTTTCAGGAGACTGCACCCTTCAGGGCACCGCTCTCCTTTTACAAAGGGATCGTACAGGGATAACCCACGATACCCAGTGCTCGAGTTTCATTTAAGGGCGACAGATCCTCTCTGATCTCCACATTCGTCACCAGAAGGTATTGCGGAGTGTCACCTTCGCTTTATTCCTCCTGCAGCCGGGCCCATTTTTTCCTGCATTTACTAGCCAGACCGCATCTTCAAGGGGTTAACCCTCTAGATGTACAGTACAGACTAAAGTGTCCATGCAGCTCCCGCCACATCCCCCTGCATAACAGAAGTGATGGAAGGGAAGCAGATGAACCCTCTCCCCCCTCTCCAGTCAAGGAGATAGTGGATCAAGGAAGCATCTTCTCGCAGCGTTGCACTGTGTTTCACAGGCCGCATCACCCAAGGTCTGGTGGCCCCACATCTGCCTCGGCTCCATGCCTGGAAGCACACCTCTGGTAAGATGTGGGCGCGCGCCCGGGTTATGTGACACAAAGTTACGGGGGCTCTGAACACACAGACGGATCGCTGCAGTCGATCATTGAGACAAATCTGGAGTCCAGCATATCTGCCGGACAGGTATACTGCACAGGCAGGTGGCCAATCCGGCATTCTCTCCATTCCCTCTCACCAAAGAGGGTCTGGATTGTGGTCTGCAGACATCCATGCCCCCTCAATCATTCCTGAGGTCACAGCTCTCTAATGATGACCTGGCCTTTCCAGCTCACAGATGTCTTTGCCGCGGCTCGAGCCAGGGCACACATCTTGCGTCTGTGCGTCCACGACAGAGGGCTCTCCCAGATGTCCCCGGCTCCATCACTGCATCGGCCAGTAGTCCCCGGATCCTGGCCAAAAATTTAGACACCGGCTTTGGCTACACGCAAGCTCCGCCAGTCCCGTCCCTGGATGACATGCTATGACGCACACTTCTCAATCAGGCCCCCTTATTTCGGCGCCTCTCGTCCTTGGGCGAGCATTGCAGCATTCCTTTTAATGCTTGCACACTCTCCCTTCTCCTCTGTATGCAGGGAACCAGTTTCCTAGCACTTCCACACTGTACAGTTGGTAGGAAGCGGTGCTGGAAGCGCCTTTTTCTTTCAGGGACACTGCTGCCTTAGTCCACCCTCTGATAGAGCCAGTGAAGCAGTGAGCTAACACTCTAGTCTGTAATTGGCCTGAGGGTCAAAAATTTGAGCCCAGGATAAGGGGCACACTACAAAATACATATTACCTTATATCCCATGGGCTTTCAGTCAACTAGCCTACAGCGCAGACATGCCACCCTACTATGTGTAGGCACTTAAGAGCCACCGAGGCTGGGCCCAGTGTATTTAGCCCTCCTAGGTGTTTTTTTGTCCCTAGCTCAGTCCGTGATCTCACTAGGAGATGAAAAACACGCATCCCGACAGTGCATTCTCTCAGAAGCTGATCAACTGCCTGGAAAGAAGATTTATGCTAAATGGTATAATGTGTGGCCACTGCACATGGGTGTTCCTTTTAGGCTGTAGGCACACTGTCATGCATCAAACACGGAGCGTGTTTGATGCATGACAGTGATGCGAGTGTAGTGCGTGTTTTTTGTGAGTGTGCATGTCTGTATGCACGTGAGTGCGTGTCAATGTGATGCTGTCCGAGGTCCTGAAGCAAAGTTCAGGTCCACGGACCGCATTTACAGGTGAATTTAAACTCCGCGGCTGTCAAAGCTGCAGAGTTTGAATTTGCTGGTTTCCCGCTACAGTAAACAATCATCTTTCACCGCTGTGATAGCAACGGTGAAAGATCATTATTGAAAACCCAGCTGCTGTGGTCATTTGCAGACTCTGTGCGGCATGTCAGCACAGAGGCTGCACATGCGGCTAATAAGCCGGTTTCTGCAGGGTACACTACCAGGGACAGCTCCTGTGTTCAGGAGCCTGGCGGCATTTACAGTAAATTACTGATAACCGACAAGGGAGTGTGGACACAAGCTGGCACCACACAAACATCAGGTTAACCCTGCAGAAACCGGCTTATTAGCCGCGTGTGCAGCCTCTGTGCTGACATGCCGCACAGAGGCTGCAGATGGGGTTAATATGCAGCTAAACCCTGGGTATTACAAAATGACAACAGCAGATGGGTTTTTAATAATCATCTTTCACTGCTGCTGTCACAGCGGTGAAAGATAATTGATTACTGTACCGGGAAACCGGAAAATTCAAACTTCGTGGCTTTGACAGCCATTTTTAAAGCACACGCGTGCGACTATTGCACAGTGTGCTGTATGGGTGCGAGTTTGACTAGCACCCATATACTTTGAATGGCCACTCGCGCGAGGAAACCGCATTCAATCACAGCATGCTCCGATTGAACTCGCGTTTCCCTCACAATGCGAGAGTAATTCGAGGAACTCGCTGTAATGTGACCAGTATCATTTAATGATACTGGGCCGAGTGCAATGCGAGTCTCCCTTGTATTGCAATCATGCGAGGCACACGGATAGTGTGCCTTCAGCATTGGAGAACAGGCACACCACCTCATGCGTGTCCATCACAGCAGGTTACAGGAGCCCCACTAGTGAACTTAGAAAATTCACCAACCCTGGAACCCATTCCCGTTTGATACAGCAGGTTACACTGCCCGCACTACAACCGCCCACAAAACTGAACCATGATATCTGCCATCCTATCAGTTTGCAGAAATATCCAACAAGCCACAGCCGTGTTACAGCAATAAACGGATCTGTCTCCCTATCAAGTGAGCCAGAATTATTCACGTACTACTCAACATCCTGCAGTAGTGACCATAACCACCTGTTCACTACTCAGTAAGTCAGGCCAATTGCCAATCTAGTACTGTACAGCGGTCATATACAGTGCGTTGCAAACTTCATTCTATATACAGTAAGCCGGATCCTACACGTCCTGCATACAGTCCTTCAATGGTGCTTTGGGATTTGTCCATTACCAACGGTCAGAACTAACATTCAACACTCTGCAGCAGCACTAACAATTCCCTTTGTTCACTGCGTAGTAGGCCTAAGTCGTCAACTGCCGTATACCATATAGTAGCAGTTCTTGCTTCCTGCACTGTGCCTCACGTACGCAGAGGCCCTTTACATGCACTGGGCAGCACATATGCTAAGGTTGAAAGAGCATAGCTCCTCCTTAGTTGCCAATGGTCACAGACAACAGTTAACTGATATATGGAGCACTATCAGCCAAGCATGGCCAATGAAACAAACAAGATGGCTTTTTAAAATCGAAAAATTCTCTACAACGCATAGCCCGTTCCCAAGCATCTGACATCATATAATCTCTGCCAAGAATAATTTATGACTTTAGCCACCCTAGTCAGGGGGCAAGAAAGCCAGGATACGGTAGCTGCACGACTATCTAGCGCACATAACTACATAACTTACAGAATCAGCCAATTTACCAACGAGCAAGGCATCCGGCTTCCAAACCTTCCATACCTGCCTGTCTCACCGCCTTACCAAATCCGCAACTCTATGCAGTGCACATCTCCAACTTGCAGGATCGGTCTCTGCCTGCAGAATTGACCCATGGGTCTACCACCTCAAACGTGTGCAGAAAACACAGCTGCCATGCATTCTATAGCAGTCTACCTCAACGGCCTTATGAGATCTGCCCCACCTCCAGTGAACCAGTAATTCACTTACCACATCCTAATCATGCCTGCTGCGTTGTGACCTGTCTCCTATTCCGTAGCCAGGTCAATCTTCCGTACAATTGACAAATAAAGTGGTCAGGAGGCTCTGTCCTTTATCCCAAAGCTGGACCCTCCTCCTCCGTATCAATTATCTAACTGTGGTACGTGGCCTCTGCCAACTGTCCTGCTGGTCAGAACTCAACCACTATAAGTTATAAGTTGGTGCGCGGCACTCTCTTCTTCTTAATCTAGGAAGGCCAGATTCCATGCTTGTACTCAGAAATCATATATACCTACTATACTATATATTTGTTACATGACCACAAGGTGACTTTCAGCTCTTGCCTCATCCCATTAAACTTAAGCTGCTAGCTACTGCACTGTGACACTTTTAGACTCTCAGCTACATCATTATCGCAGGATAATGACTCTGCTTCATTGTCCATGCCTGTCTGTCACCCCTTAACTCTGTCTTCTACAGAGCTTAAACAAGTAATCTGACCTCCTCAACCAGAGCTCAGATCAACTACAGCAGATGCAAACCCTCTTCATGCAAGGTACAGTCCAGGCCCATCAAGATCTCTGATGTCCACACACGAGGTAACAGAGCTTAATCAGGTGCCCCCCTTCCAGCCAAGCTGGATACAGGCACTCTGTGGGATAGTTGGGTATGTCGTACCCCCTTACTCATCCCTCTCATTTATTTTCACAGAAAACAGAGCACCCTGCTCAGTATCTAGCAGGACAGCTCCATAACAATTCACCCCACCCCCCCACAACACCCTCCCCCCAAAAAAAAAAGGTGCCTCATTTCCCCCACCTAATATAACCTAGGTGGTAATTTATAACACGACCCAGGTAATCGCTGATGTCGTCAATTACTACCTTCTCTCCCCCAAATCTCCTCTCTCACGTCATTAACTACAATCAAGTTAGGTGCAAGTTCACATGCATCAGAACCGGACATCCTTTCGCCATCTGCGAATATAATTTACCTCTTAGAATGTCCCCCCGAGAAGTAGGATCACCTACCGCTATACGCAAAGTCCCTTCATGCAGATTCTCTTGAAGGTTCTAACTAAAGTACAGTGGCAGCATCGCCAACATTTCTAATGTCCACAAACACAGAAGGTAACCTACCGTCTTCCTCTAGCTCAGCTACATCCAGGTCTTCACCTTGGGTTGGTCAGACCTAGACCCTAGATCACCACCACCTACCGCATAGTAGGCGGTTACTCTTGTGTAACCGTGATCGGACCGCAGTTCTCTGCTGGGCGGTCAACTCCTACCCTTGCTTGACCACCCCCACCCTCAAATAGCTCTACGCGCAGTCTACCCCGAGCTAGGTTACAACCTATGGGCATGCGTCAGCACGCAGTGCCCCTACTGAGGTTCCTCCTCACACTCGTACACTCAGTTTGAACATTGGCCGTATAAATCCAACATATCACCGTACTTAAAAATCTTCTCCCAGTGGTGCAAAGATCATGACCGGCACCCGCTTCGTTTCTCCATTCCAACTATCCTAGAATTCCTACAAACAGGCCTGGACTATGGCCTGGCTCTGTTCTATCAAAGGCTAGATCTCCACCCTATCCGTATTATTCCAACGCAGGATCATAACAAGGCCTCAAGTTAAAACTTTCATTCAGGGAGTCACTCAAACTCTACTCTCCCCCCCCCCATAAGACACCCGCAGACGTCTGGGACCTAAACATAGCCCTAGGGGTTCTACAAGAACCGGTTTAAACCACTACAAGACAGCAGGAATAAAGACACACTCCACTAGATCGGTGGGTGCCTCATGGGCCATTACACATCAGGCTTCGGCGTCACAAGTTTGCAAAGCAGCAACTTGGCCCAGCTTGCACACCTTCACAAAACACTACAAGTTCCATACCCAGGCTTCTGCAGATGCAAGCCTAGGTAGGAAAATCCTATAAGCAGCAGTCGCGCACTTGTAAGCAGCTGGCGCTTAGTACATGCAGTATGCTCAAATGTTTACTCTATTCCCACCCAGGGACTGCTTTTGGACGTCCCATGGTTTTGTGTACCCCAATGATGCGAAGGCGAAACATGGATTTTTGTGTACTCACCGTAAAGTCCTTTTCTCCGAGTTCATCATTGGGGGATACAGCACCCATCCTAGTGGCCCTCATGGGTCTACGCACAGCTTTAGTTTAAGTCCTTTATACATTATTATGTTAGCATGTCCTCCTACTGCCTTAGTACTTTAACTGAAACTGAATGTCCTACTTCCTGCAAGTGGGTGTATACTGCGGAGGAGGACTTAAATTCTTTGTTTACTTAGTGTCCTCCTAGTGGCAGAAAGACATACACCCATGGTCCAGTGCCCCCAAGGATGAACTTGGAGAGAAGGATTTACGGTGAGTACACAAAAATCCCTGTTTTCCTTGTCGACTTTACCCTCGATTTTCTCTAGGAATTGTCCATGCAGAGCTTTCGATTGCCAGTTATCTCTTCTGCTTTGTACTGCGTTTTTACGGTACTCCTTTTTTGTCTGTTGTTACTCATTAACAGGTGTAACTAAGTTACCCATTCTAGTCTCCCCTCGTATATGACTTTGTATATCTTGTTGTGAGCGTATTGTGTTGTGTTTGTGTCTTGTACACTTTAACTGTTTTTAGTAAGTTTTGTGTCTTCAAATTGTGCTTTTTCAAATAATTTGTATATATATTTTTGCAAAAAATTTGACTAGTGCAACTGATCCCAGTCTCTTCCCCGAATTGTTTTACTTCTTTATATACAATCCAACACACGTGTGACTGGATAATGGCGCTTTAGTGACACCCAAAAAGCCTTTTCTTACCCATCATTGAACATCAATACCAGTAGCCACTTTTGTGCTCTGTATTTGACTCTTACTTGGCAAACTATTATATTTATGTACCTTGCATAAGTCTGTTATGGTATGAATTCATTGTAATACTGCTGTATCTAAGCTCTCCTCCATCCCACCTCTATGTCACAAAAAACAGTCAAACAAACGTGTAAAAATACTGTTATAAGAAAACACAGTAAAAAGCAAGTGCTGCTGAAAAGTAAAATACAGGGTATTTAGTTGATACGTTTTTTGCAAAAAATGTATACTAAGCTGCTCTACCAACATCAAGGTAACCCGTATCAGAGCAGTCCCTATCTGATGTATTTAAAACCTGACCATGTGTATTGGTACCTAAAATAAGCAGGATCCAGACAGGTCCAATGTCTGACTTGGGCTGTCTGCAGAAGACAGCTTTTTATGTGCAGGGCTCAAAGGGAGGGTGTTGAGACTCCCCAATCTTGCAGAAACAAGGAATAATTTAGACAAAAACTAATGAACCATGCACACAGTGAACACGTCTGTAGGACAGTGTTCACACCACCAAAAGACTGAATCAACTAAATGTTTAACGAACACTCCTTCATTTTGGTCAAGAGTGAGACCCATAGTCCCACTTCCTTGCCAGTTGGGTAGCAAAAGTTCCCTGGTATCCTCCTCCTCCATCTTGATATTTGGAGTCGGTTACCTTGTACAATTCCTCTATGTGCCTTGCATAAGTTTGTTATGGTATGTCATATTCCTCCACCCAATATTCCCTTATTTGCTTTGTAACTTGCACATATACATATTCTTTCATCCTGCTTGTGGTCTCTCTCTCCTGCTGATTTGTCCCCAAATGTTTCTATTTCCAGCAATCTGTTAATTCGCCCCTGGTGTGTTGTCTGGTCTCTCTCCTCTGACCCCTCCCTCCTACTTACCTGGTTCATTCTTTGCACACCCTATGAGCTATAAATTAGTTAGCCCTGATGAAGTGGCAGATTTAAAGCCACGAAAGGCGTAGGCAAATAAACCAGAACCTGATTAACCCTTTACTGGACTGGAAGTTTCTTGAGGTCAGCACGGACTACAAAGCCCAGCTTTTTCTTCGGTGGAAATCATAAATTAGTTAGGGCAGGCCTGTGTGATTTCACAAAGTGGGATTTTAATAAATGGGATGCAGGGATAATCCAGAGGAAACCAGAAGGTACCAGCTATACCCGTCTGCTGACTTTCTCTAATACTTTGCTTTCTCACTAACACTTTAGCCATACTTATGACCTTGCAGTAAATTCTCCACTAATCCTTACACTCTTTCACTACCCCCCAAACTCCATCACTCCCAATACAAACATTTATCTCCCTATCCCTCTTACTTCCCCACCTGAGCTCCTCTGCTGACCTGCTCCTCAATCTCACACCCCTCCTGCAGAAACGCAAAACAAGCTGGCGACTCTCATTCTTTCACCTGCTTGCTCTCTCTTTGCTTCTATTATCCGCTGGCGACATATCTCCCAAGCCGGGACTTTCACAGCCAACATTACCCATTATTCCTCATTCCTACCACCCCACACCTGCAAGAAACAGCCGTAATCTTTTAAATATAAAACCCAATTCCCTGACCCACTCTCCACCACCCCCTCTCTCTGGAGCACTCTGGAATGCCTGTTCCATCTGTAATAAACTCCTTCATTCACGACCTCTTTACCTCTCGCAAACAATGTAACAATGGCTCACAAATAAAGTGCCCAACAGGAGACTCTGGTGAAGATCATAGTCAAATATTCATAAAAAGCCTTCTTGATTATAGGAAGCAGAACACACAGTTGGAAATGTCAATAACGACAAAAAATGATATGTGGTGGGGACCTCTTGAAAGATGATAAAAAAAAAAAAAATTCAATATACTGTTATGTGAACATAAGCACCACAGGAACTGTAG
The DNA here is from genome assembly GCA_033576535.1 of Allobates femoralis. Classification (NCBI taxonomy): domain Eukaryota; kingdom Metazoa; phylum Chordata; class Amphibia; order Anura; family Aromobatidae; genus Allobates; species Allobates femoralis. The sequence goes on from JARQOC010000006.1 coordinate 208,014,979, forward strand.
ATTTAGAAGATGCTATGTACTAGAAAAAAGGGAGGTGAAAAAGAGCCTCAGATGGTTAAAGTGCACGCAATAAATCGCAACCTATCAATGCCAGAAGAATGCAAACAGATGCACAGAAAAATGCAGTCATATAATATATATATATATCACCAATGTTGTGCCGCTATTCCGGCATGCACGCGGCACTGTCGCGAGCGATGGCACGCAGCGCCTTCGCGAGTCGCTATTCACAGACTCAGGCCCGCGAGCGGTCCCCAATGGTTACGTCACCATTCACAGCCCCACGGGCGATGGCGCGCTTGCGAGCCGCAGTCACGCCAGGCACAGTTGCGACGCCATTCACAGCCGCACGAGCGCAGTAACCATCCGTCACCGCACATGCGCATTCACGACATTTACCTCACAGCAAGGACACGCCCCTATTTCCTCCACTCTGGAAGTACGCAGCTCTCATAGAAGAAGTCGTTGGTGACAGCCATTACGTCACATCACCTCTCCACCCACCAGGACGCCCATTAAGGTCGCCATCACGCCCACAAAGCTGCTACCCACAGAGCTACCTGTATATACTCTGGTACCCACGCAGCTGACTGTATACTCTGTGACCCACAGAGACACCTGTATATACTCTGCTACCCACGCAGCCGGCTTGTATACTGTGCTTCCCACAGAGCTGCCTGTATAGACTCTGCTACCCACGCAGCCGGCTGTATACTCTGCTACCCACAGAGCTGCCTCTATATACTCTCCTACACACGCAGCGCTTGTATACTCTGCGACCACAGAGCCGCCTGTATATACTCTGCTACCCATGCAGCTGGCTGTTTACTCTGCTACCCACGCAGCTGGCTGTATACTCTGCTATCCACAGAGCTGCCTGCATATACTCTGCTATGCACGCTGCTGGCTGTACTCTGCTACCTGTATATACTCTGCTACCCACGCAGCTGACTGTATACTCTGCTACCCAAAGAGCTACCTGTATATACTCAATAAACTTGTGTACATTCTTTTTCTGTCACTATTACCTTATAGTATGATGCTTTGCCCTTATTTTGCAAATGTTAATAAAAACTATGCTTTTTTCACAAGCGCAAAGTGTGTCATACATGTTTACTGTTCCGGTTAGCACATCTAAGGATGCACACAATTCATTTCACCGCACTCCCGATGCAATCACATCGGGCCTTTTTCTAGTCGAATATATAAAGCTGAATGTGTGTATGTATATCCGGGATTGGCATCTACACCGTCGCAACTACAGCCACAAAATTTTGCACAGTCACACGTCTGGACCCAGGGAGCGTCATAGGCTATGTTGTGAGGCGAAATTTTAATCCTGCACGTTCCAATTCACCAAACAATATTGCCCCTATCTACAAAATGGGGAAAATGTGACAGTTACCAGTTGACAGTTGTGAATGAGAGGGGCTTAATGACAGCGCCAAAGACTAACAGCATATACCAGCATATAGTCACTAAGGTGCAGCCCCAACATTGGATATTCACCACGCACCTGAAAACACACACACCACAAAGAGAGAGACACAACACAGAGACACCCCCCCCCCCCATGGACACACGCTCACCCCACAGGGACACACACGCACACACTCCACAAAGAGAGACACACAACACAAACACCCCCACAGACACACACACCTATAGGGCAGTGATGGCGAACTCCAGGCTCGAGTGCCACGCACAGTCCAGGTTTTCAGGATTTCTAGAGTTGACAGTTGGTAATTTGATTGCAACTGTCAATGCAATGGAAATCCTGAAACTGGACTGTGTGTGGCACTCGAGGCCTGGAGTTCGCCATCACTGCTATAGGGACACATGCACTCACCCACAGGACACACACACCACAAAGAGAGCACACAACACAGAGACACACAACCACACAGACCCCCCCACAGGGGAACGGACACACACACCCCAGGGACACACACACCACACAGACAGACACAGATGTGCACAAATCGCCTCACACAACTCGCCTCATACGTGTGCGATCTTTAATTTACAAAAATAAACATCTGATTAAAAACAGCCAATGTGCAACACATGTGCCATATAGGGAATTAAGGAGGATGTCAGTCACATGAGCTGTCTATTATGTGTATGTGTGAGGTAACATATACTCCCGGCCAGGGGGAGGGTTTACTGTTGGCTGGAGATTTATTAGGCTGCCTATAGCAATCAATCACAGCTCAGCTTCTATTTTCCTTACAGGTCATTAATATGACATATTCAAATTCTATTTTGTTATAGCTAACATCAGTTATTTATTAACCCGGGTGTAGCCGGGTACTACAGCTGGTACCTAAATAAATCTGTAATAATGGTTACCCAAGATATGCATTTAATAAACAGTGTGCCATGAACCACTACTGTTGTAATGGAGATATTGAAGCCGCTCTGGTCTGGAGCACAGGAAAGTTGTGGAACAGAAATGGCAAGTAATGTAATATAGACGCATAGAAGGGTTGGTCTGTTCATTTCACAAGAGGCAGCTTTAGGGCAAATACCGGTATTGGAATAGTCGTTCCTGAGAGACCCTGAGGATAAAAAGACAAAGTATTCACCTAGGAGCCATGGAAACAAATTGGTTGTGGGCACAGAGGGGCCAGTGTAGATCTCATTCATTAGGAAACATCTCTGTTCTGTTGCAACATTTTTACATACAATGTATAATGCTTTTTATTTTAAATTGTCCTTTACCCTTTTAAATCTTTCAGACACATATTCACACAATGGGGATCACAGCAATCGCCTCCTAAACCGTTCAGGGGATCTTTCAGAACTGGAACCTCTCAAAGTAAGTTTAGCATCATATGTTCATTAAAATCTTTGCTCTTTCTCACTACCATGGAAAATGCTGTAGACATCAAAAGCTAGAACAGAGTGGGTTAATATTGCGCTGCCTGATGACGAAAGGATCAGGAATCTGTGACAATGATGGTTTTTATTGACAAGGTGTTTTGAAGTAGGCATACTTCTTCATCAAAACAAATCACGATTCACTATGCGGCCGTGCCGACAACTGCCTCCACATTGTCAGGATGAAAGGTATTCATATAGGATAATTTCCAAGGCTAGTAGCACTGCTTGGACTGGGATGGTCATTTTTGCAAAATGCTGTGCTAAAGGATGCTCCTCCTACTTGATGCAAAGTTAATTTTTCTGGTTGCATATGGACTTTTTAAATTGTCTCTTCAGGGAAGAAGTAGAAGAACTCTAGTGCCACCTATCTAAAGTAGCAATCCTAAAAGTCATAATTGATGCTTTAACAAGCCTTTCAATATGATTTAGGATTGTGCTAGATCAGAACCCCAATCTACGGATGCTGTGTTTTAAGGCGATTGCCCCTCCATCAGTGTAAAGTATGGGATCTGATCTGGTCGAATGAGAGCCTAAAACGAGGTCTAAGGGAATATCTATTTCCTTGTGGAAATTAATCCTACGTGCTAGCAGTGAGAAGATTTTTAGCCACAATGTACCTCTGGAAAATATGCAAATTATCTCTTCAGGGAGGAAGTAGACCAACTCTAGTGCCTCCTATTGAAATTGGCAATCCTACGGGTGCATACTGGACGTTTGTGCTGTTTTTTTCAGCTGCACCAACGCAGCTGCGTTCATTTTAAGAAAAAAGCCGAACAAACGTAGTGTTTGTGCGCCATGTTTTTTTTCTGGTACAGTTAAGGTTAAACGCAGCTCAAAAACGGGCATGTAGGGGCACGCACAGACTTTATTATCCTCCCCGGCGATCCCACGGATTTCTTCTTTCTTGGCATTGGCAAGACCTGCAGGTCCGGTACGGACAGGCCCTAACAATGTGACTCAAGCCGAGTCACATGGGCAGGTCCTGTAAGTCACTTTGAGCAGGTCCTGCCGATGCCTGGAAAGGAAGACCTTGCCGGGGCTCAGCGTGAGTTCACCGGGGAGGGTAAGTAATTAAAGCGTTTTTGCTCTAGAAAGCACAGTTTAAAAAAAAAAAAAAAAAAAGCTTTACAAATGGACTGTGTGAATACCAATCCATTTGTGATGCTTTTTTTGGGGGGGGGGGGGTCTTGGGGTTAGAATGGAGTCAAAGGGGGAAAAGCAGCTAAAAAAAAAAAGCATGTTAACTGACATGGTCATTTTTTGAGCGCATCCAATGTCAGCAGCAAAGACTGGGTGCATAAAAACACAGGTGTGGGCATGGCATTTTTAAACTATCAGACTTGAATGTTATTGCTGTAAGTGATTCATTTTTGCTGCAGAAACAGATCACCAAAAACGCAGCAGAAACGTTCAGTGGGCACATAGCCTTAAAGTCAAAATTGATTCTTAAAGCATACTGTAGGGTTACTGCTTTACAGATGTGTAGAGCTGCTGCTAGGTTTTCTTGCTACACTTAGATCTATCCTATAGAGTACACATTTTTGCATCTTTTGCCAATCAGACGTGGTCACAGTGAGCATCTGTGATTGGCCATTGCAGTTCAGTGCAGTGAATATTCATGAAGCTCAATGGGCAGTCCTGGAAGCAAACAGTGGCAGACTGGTGAGCTTTGTCTGTCTGTCTACCTTGTAATGAGAACCACATGCTCAGAAGGCGAAACCGGATCCAGTTTTACCGGGTTCCGCCTAATGTGGTAAAACCAGATCCAACGCCCATTCACTTCAATTTTAAGTTATGCTGGACCCTTCCAAATGCGATTTGTGGCTCCTTTTTTTTTTTTTTTTTTTTTTTTTTTGCCAACACCAGAAAATGCTACATACTGCATTTTTGGAGGTAGTCAAAAAAACTGTTTCTTCTTCATCTGGCAGAAACCACATGTGCCAGACTCCCCATTGTAAGTGGGGGGGGGGAGGGGTAAACCAGATCCGGTAGTGTCGTTTCTGCCGGATTCTCCTGAAACAGAAAAACGCTAGTGTGAAACCACCCTTAGTATTAGAGCCTTTACCAACTGTCTTCTGTGTCCCTCGGAATGTATTTGGGGAGGTGAGTATAAAAAATCCTCTTATGAAACTTAATTGGCTCATTAACATTATAACTAGCATGTTTTTGCTAAACTTTTATAGGACCTGACACCCCCCTGGTGCTATGCTAACTGAATGCAGTGTGTCTGCTGCATTCAGGGAAGGGCTCCCCCATGTCTCTAGCCCCCCTGTAAGCTGTTAAAAATACTTTATAAATTGTACAGATAAGGAGTCCGTAGGGACTTACTCAGTAATGAGTCACTGCTGTTGCTCTCCACCTCCAGCCCACTCTGTGCCACCTTTTGTTCAGCCTCCTTTATGTGTCTTCCCTCCCTCCTGCCTTCTGTGCCACCTCCAGCCCTCTCTTGTTCAGCCTCCTGTATGTGCCATCGCTGAGGGCTGGAGGCGGGGAGGGCAACATCGATGACTCATTACCAAGTCCCTCCGGACTTGTTATCTGTACACTTTATACAGTCTTTTTAACAACTTACAGGGGAACTAGAAATATGGGGGAGCCCTTTCCTGTATGCAGCAGACACGCTGCATTCTTCTGCATTCAGTTAGCATAGCACCAGTGGGATGACAGGCCCTCTTTAATCTAAATTTTGTTGTAATACTAAAGTTTTGCAGTGGACATAAAGCATGCTTCATAGCAGACTTATTTCTTTTCATAAAGCTTTATCACATTGCTTTGTCATCTCATTGCTAATCGTCTCTGTCACAGGAAAGGTCTCTCAGTGCTGGGGGCTCATTGGATCTTGGGGATGCTGAAGACCGACCAGTCTAGTTCCACATCTGTTGCATGTGTATGTATTGCACGTTTTGTTTTCCATCAGTCTGGTATTTCATCTGCACATTTGTCATTCTATTACGAGGTTCCTATCTTTAATGTTTTCAGAAGTATAAGGGAAAAAAATCCTTTTTTCACCTCAAAACATGCTTTATCATGGTGCATTCAGATGTTCATTTTTCTTGTGCGAGTGCGCTTTGTGTTTTTCTTAATAACACTTGTATCTATGATGGTTTATAGGGCAATTCACATTTTTTTTCCATTTGACAGAGTGATCCACGTAAAAGCACAGAGACTTGTCTGATATTGATTTGGATGTCAGCTCAAAGTTGCCAATTGGGGGTCCATGAAAATAAATTGGACAACACTTAAAGGGTATCCATGTTCCATATGTTTTATAGAAGAAGCTTCGAAACCTCCATTTCTTTATTTTTAAATCTGAGGGAAACTGACACCCTGACTAAACTCTTGACACTTAGATCAAAAGTACTGATGAAATCCAGGCTAGTCTTTTAAAAAATCTTTGGCTTGCGAAGGGGTTCATAAGGAATCACAAAGCCAGTATGGTTGGACCATAAGAAGCAGCAGCCCCCCCTCCCCCCTCCCTTTCACCTCCTTCCCACCCTATTTGGGAGGAAAGTAGTGGTGCACCAACAGTCTGGGTGCTCCTGACTCACTTGGGTGGTGGTGGGGGGGGAAAGAGGGTCACAGGAAGCAGGAGCAGGGTCGCCACTGCAGTAAGCCGGCGGCAAGGGTGATCACGTGCCAATTGTAAACCACTGAAACTGGTGATGAGTGTGTGTGATTTGTGGGGTAGGGGAGCAATTAAAATTCATGTACTTTAATAGCGAACACACTGATCACCCCAGCCCCAGCTTATTATTATCATAGCACCATATATCCCATGGTGCTTTACATGTAAAAAGAAGCATACATAGACGAGTACAATAAACATGAACAGTTCAAGGCACACACAAGTACAGAGGGAGAGGGGACCCTGCCCACGAGGGCTCACAGTCTACAAGGGATGGGTGAGGATACACTAGAAGAGGGTGTAGCTGCTTATGCAGCAGTTCAGTGGACTGATGATCACTGCTGGTTGTAGGTTTGTCGGAAGAGGTGGGTCTTCAGGTTCCTTTTGAAGGTTTCCACGGTGGGCAAGAGTCTGATATGTTGGGGTAGAGAGTTCCAGAGTATAGGGGAAGCACGGGAGAAATCTGGCATGCGTTTGTGGGAAGAAGAGATGAGGGGAGTAGAGAAGGAGATCTTTAGAGGATCGAATGTTGCATGTACGCAAGTACCAGCTAGGTTGATCATGTGTGTCCTCTAGTAAAGAAAAACAATATTCACTGCTTCTAACACTTATAATTTCAGGTGTGAGAAGCTATGAATATTCATTTTGGCTTAGCCAACAGTTGGCGTCGGCGCGTGACTGGGGGCCTTGATGTCATGTGCTGCCCTACTTACACGCCAAAGTCTGTTGACTAGAGACTGGATACAATGATGAAAAAAATCTTCACTGCTGTAGGATATATGAAGAACTAGTATTTTCAATGCAGGTGGTTTAATTCTACGCTTTTCAAAGTGTATTCCTCACTTCTTTTTCAGGAGTAAGGAATACACTTTGAAATGTGTAGAATAAAACCACCTGTATTGAAAATACTATGAATCCTTCATATATCCTACAGCAGCAAAGATTTTTTTCACCATTGTGTCTAGTTTCTATGCACCTGCCTTTGGCACATGGATTCTGCGGAAGCAGTTTGATGCTTTTTTCACTGATTGTGTGTCAGACACAACATCATAAGGTGAGCGAGCCACCCTGACTTGACATAATGCTATTACTCTGGTAAGACCCTATTGCGCTTCATATCCACAGCATTTCTTCCAAAGTCAGTTGACAGCATTTTTGTGTGTGGCATAACTGCAGGCATATATAACAGGATGGGCCGTTGATGGGAGACATGTATGCCAGGATGGCGAAAATAATGCACCAGGTTGGTGGATATTGGTACAGAATTGGGGGACATTAGCCCCGTTACATTGTCAACAGCAGATTCCCCTTCATAAAAGTGCATCATAACCACGTGTTTGCCTCAAAATTTTATTTCTGGTTTTCTTCCTTTAAATCCTGCATGCATTTTACAGTCCAGTGAGTCTTATAGTTCAAAAAAAATATGTCTGCTTAATATCATTGGTCCTACCTTTGAGAAAAAGAAATAACTTAATTATACAGGTAGGACCAATTATGATTATGACAATTACCACAACTTGGAATAACAAAATTAAGACAATGGCCAAATTGATCTTTTTGTGCATTCTGCGGGCCACAAACAAAATCAATCTTTTGTTTGCGAAAATTGAACCTGATGAGGGTCTCGGTTCAATCACAAGTCCATCAGCCACTCCTAATTATTATATATAGGCAATTATGCACGTCTGCATTATCGCAAGTAAATGATACGGACACCAGAGCCGTCTCAAGCCTTACTCATGCCTACGCCAAATGAGATTAAACACACTGCGCAAGCGTTTATTGAAACACACATTTTTATACAGAAAGAAAAAGGTTGAAGAATCTGGAACTTTACAAAGTGATATTCTAATTGCATCTTATCAATATTCTTATTAAATTCTCCTAATGGGTTTGGTTATATTTCAATATTCATGGATGTGGCGCATAGTGATAACAGAAGCATACAACATGACTTCCAATTTATAATTACTAGTGGTGCCGATGCACAATGCATCGGGATTTGCAGAGCGAGTCTATCCAATGCCTTCGCGGCAATTGCTTCGCGTGCTAAGGCGATCGCCTGCCCGTGCGCGGGCATAGGAGTTGCCTTAGAGCTGATCGCAATGGCCGCTGCGCGCCAATGCTTAGTTCGTATCCACATGACAGGCTGACTCGCAGCGATGAGCGGTCTCAAGGGCAAAATCATTCGGTTTATATAATAATATGTTTTAGAGAAGAGTTGTGATATTTTTAACCCTATAAAGACATTTCATGTCTCTCCATCCTCAACAAACCAATGAAAATCCTGACCTGTCCCTCAAAAAATAAGGCTTCTGAAGTTTTTTTTTTTTTTCTTTAAAAAAGATATTGTGCGCAAAAGAGGTTGGGGGGGGGGGGTGGCAGATTACCATATGTACCACAAGGTAATTGTACGGACTGCTAGTCTTTAATACAAGAGTTTCCATGTGTATTCAGATGCCACTAGATGTTTTAGAGGGACCTCTGGGAAGCTACTCACAAACCATATTACCAACAAAAAGGAGTACTGGCTTCAATATATGTAATTAAGGTGCTGTTTATTAAATACACCAGAAATTGAGGCTCATGTGAGGGAGTTGGTGCAGGCGACCTGTCACCACATGTTAACCAGCATAAGGAACATACATTAATCCGGTTCATACAATAAAACCACAATAGACACATGTACAATGGATAATAAGGGGTATACATTCAGTGCTGGGGATTTAACCCCTTAAGGACCGAGCCTAATTTTGAAATTCTGACGAGTGGCACTTTGAGTTAATAACTCTGGAACGCTTCAACATATCTCAGTGATTCCAAGAACGTTTTTTCATGACATATTGGACTTCATTTTAGTGGTAAATTTAGGGTGATGGTTTTTGCATTTTTTTGACCAAAAAGAGTGTTTGCATGCAGTGACAGTTCAAACCCATGACAGGTATAGCCGTCATTGGTCATTAAGGGGTTAAATTGAAAAGGGACCAAAGTATAATAAATTCAAAAGTGAAGGTACAAGGTTGTAAACAGTATAATAACCTTTTACACAATTGTAGCACATTGGTCAATGGTACAGATACCTAAACATCATCATACATTCAGTATTACTCCCATAAATAACAAGACATGTTAGTGCACAGGATTAATAGTATAGACCCTAAAGGTACCGTGACACACGGCAATTTTGCTTGCAATTTCACTGGCAATTTACTTGTTGCAGTGAAATCATGGGCACATTGTTCCATTTTGTTGCTGTGTACAAATGGAACAATGTGTCCATGATTTCACTGCAACCAGCAAATTGCCAATGAAATTGCTAGCAAAATTGCCACGTGTGACAGTACCTTGAGAGTTACACTCAAAACACCATTGTTACCGGTATTGCTGGTAGCCATGTGGCTAAGGAACACCTGGGTGCGGTGGGAACCTTGGGATGTGGAACCTGACGCCGTTTCATGGCTAGCCAGGCAGCCTATAGCCACTTCATGAGGGGAATGTGAGAGAGTGCTGCTCGCTCTCCCATTAAAGAGGACCTGTCACCCCTCCTAGTGCATAGCAACCTAAATGCACCACTGAATGCTGCAGGTCTGTTATTACCCCTTGAGATTGCGCTGATATTCACTGACCGCATGATACAAAAGCACCACGGCGAGGAGCGTGCTGCTCCCCGCCGAGATCGGAGATCCCACAATAGGATCGTGGGATCTCTGTGCATCACCTAATAGCCCAGGGTCTTGCAGTGACCCCAGATGCTATCAGGGATCACTTCTGTGAGTGGTTGGCAAGCGCTATCAGCCACACATAGTGATCATTTGTCCCATGTCCCGATGTACTGCAGCTCATTGGGACATGACACAAGCAATTGGTCTGTGCAGCACTGTGAGACCCTATGGGGCAGTGTAAAATGAAGTGAATTAAAAACGTTTTTAAAAATATTAAAAAAACAGAAGTTCAAAATACCCCCCTTTTGCCTCATTCAAAGTAAAATATTTAAAAAAAATACATTTGGTATCACCGCAATCAGAAATGCCCGGTCTATCAATATAGAAAATCAGTTAATCAAAGCTGTAAACTGCGTAATGGAAATAAAGGTTCAAACTCCAAAATTATATTTTTTGGTCGTCGCAACATTGCAATAAACGGGCAATCAAAACAGCGTATCCAAAAATGGTATCATTAGAAATGTCAGCTCAAGATGCAAAAAATAAGCCGTCACACAACCCCAGATCCCGAAAAATCAGGACACTACGGGTCGCAGAACATGGCGCAAAAAGTGCAATTCTTTATTATTTCAAACTTCTGAATTTTTTTTCACAATTTAGATAACAGTAGAAGTATACATGTTTGGTATCTACGAACTTGTACTGACCCGAGGCATCATACGAACATGTCAGTTTTACCTTATAGTGAACATAGTGAATAAAAGACCCAAAAAACAAATGGAATTGCACCTTTTTTTTGCAATTTCCCCGCACTTGAATTTTTTCCCCACCTGTATGCTGTATAGTACAATAAATGATTTCATCTGAAAGTACAGCGCGTCCAGCAAAAAACGAACCGTCCTATGTCTGTATTGACAGAAAAATAAAAAAAAGTTATGACTCTTGGAAAAAGGGAAGCAAAAATCGAAAATGGAAAACGAAAAATCGCCGAGTGGTGAAGGGTTTTAACAGTTTTGTGTAAACCTGGTTTAACGGTAAAAAAATTCAATGTTTCAAGATTGAAAAATTTTCAACAAATTAGTAAATTCTCACATATTGAAGCAAAAAATATCTTCCTAAATTTACCACCAACATGAAGCTCAATGTCACAAAAAAACATTCTTGGACTAACTGGGATCCATTAAAGCAGTCCAGATTTATAACCTCATAAAAGTGTACATTAATAACCAAGCCTCATTTCTCAATTCTAAACAGTGTCAAAGTGGCTCAGTCCTTAATTATTAATAAACATTGTGATATGAAAAAAGTGCCAACTTTTATTTTTTTGCAAAAATCCATGTAATACACGAAATTGATGTAAAGTCCATAATAGCTTCTTTTCTGATGATAGTTTCCCTTTAATGTGCCAAAACTGCCAACTTGATTCATGGTACCAGAATCTTGGCAGACCCAGTACGGGAGGTGTGCAGCTATTTTTCTGTGTAGTGTGAGTGAAAAATCATTTAAGAAGGAATTGCCCAAGTAGTGTACAACCCGTTTAAGTAGTAACAGCACCTATCTTAATGGTTTTGTCTGTTTTTTAAATTTTGTGTTTTTTTTTTTTTGCAGGGTGGCACTCATGGTTAAGTGATCTTTTTGGAGCAACTGGACCAAGAATGCTTCATCTCTTGTCCCTCACTGCCTGTCTTCACTATTTTTAAATCTCCTTTCCTTGTCTCTCTGCTGCATTCTGAAGATAATTTGTGAACTTATGGTCTTATGGTGAACTAGGACAAGAAGCACAGGAGACGCGATAACACTGGAATATCGCAATATTAACAGGCTGTAAATACAGATATACTAACACATACTGTAAAACTGATCCTGCAACACTAACAATCTTTCAGGACAGATCATTGTGGTGCAATTGTTCTGGCACTATATAATTTTGGTTTGTATTTTGTTTATATTTTTCTGGGTGATCTGGTTACATCTTTGCTGCAATTAATTTTACTTATGACACTATTTTTTTTGTCCTCCTCTTGGAATCACCAGTGGCCTTTCTGCGGGGAATGTAGGCATAGGCTGAATAATGGACTACCCCCGACCCCAACCCATTTTGCTTCCTTTCCATTTCATAACAATCTGATGCCAAGGATTATGTTTTTTAATAAATAAAAATTTTTAAGACAATCTTATTAAAAAAAAAAAAAATTGTCTGGCATTTTATTTGCAGATCTGCTGCAGCATTTCTGCAGGGATCCTTTAGTATGTAATTTGATTTCTACCATTTTCATACTTGCTAATTTCTATGAGCATATCAAACCACTAACAGAACCTTATTTCCTTCACAACCCATAACGTACTGGTATTCATAGGTCGTGGCCATAGCTTTTAAGCAGGCTTGCACGTCGAGCTCACATCTTTCCCTGCATATGTCGGCTGATCTGATCAGCCAACATTATCCTCTAATAGCGGCAGGTGGATCACCAGTTGGTTCCCGCTGACAATTTCTGAAAAAGGGCTTTAACACATGCTGGTGGGGAGCGCAGCATTCTGCTCTCCAGTGATGTAAATCGCATTGATGGGTTCTCATGACAGCCACAGATTAGCTGATGAACCCGGTGTCTTTCATTACACTTTTCCTGTGAATGCAGGCTGCGAGTTGGCAGTCATACTAGATTGTGACTTCTGCGGTACAGATCACTGCTGATGCTCTGCACAGCACAAGCCATCGGATGGTCGCAACTTAAAACTCTCTAAGGGTACCATCACACACGGCAATATTGTTAGGCAATTTCACAGGCAATTTGCTGGTTGCAGTGAAATCATGGACACATTGTTCCATTTGTAGCGGCAACAAATGAACAATGTGTCCATGATTTCACTGCAACCAGCAAATTGCCTGTGAAATTGCCTAACAATATTGCCGCATGCTGAAGAAAAGCAGGTCCAAATCATGATGCTGACACCACCATGTTTGACAGTGGGGATGGTGTTTTGAGGGTGATGAGCTTGTGTTGCTTTTATGTCAAGCATATCGTTTTGCATTGTGGTCAAATAGTTCGATTTTGGTTTCATCTGACCAGAGCACCTTATTCCACATGGTTGGTGTGTCTCCCAGGTGGCTTGTGGCAAACCTCAAACTAGACTTTTTATAGAGATTTTTGAGAAATGGCCACTCTTCCATAAAGGCCAGATTTGTGCAGTGTACGACTGATTGTTGTCCTTTGGACAGACTCTCCCACCTCAGCTGTAGATTCCTGCAGTTCATCCAGAGTTATCATGGGCCTTTTGGCTGCATCTCTGATCAGTCTTCTCCTTGTTAGAGATGAAAGTTTAGTGGGACAGCCGGGTCTTGGTAGATTTGCAGTGGTCTGATACTCCTTCCATTTCAATATGATCGCTTGCACAGTGCTCCTTCAGATGTTTAAAGCTTGGGAAATCTATTTGTATCCAAATCTGGCTTTAAACTTTGCCACAACAGTATCTCGGATCTGCCTAGTACATACAAAAATACCCTTTTCTCATTTGCCTCATTGGGGGACACAGGACCATGGAACGTCCCAAAGCAGTACCTGGGTGGGAAAGGAACACACAACTCAAAAGAAAAAGATACAGTGCCTTGTGAAATTATTTGGCCCCCTTGAACTTTTCAACCTTTTTCCACATTTCAGGATTCAAACAAAGATATAGATTCTAATTTTTTTTGTGAAGAATCAACAAGTGGGACACATTCGTGAAGTGGAACAAAATTTATTGGATATGTTAAACTTTTTAAAAAAAATAAAAAACTGAAAAGTGGGGCGTGCAATATTATTCAGCCCCCTTGAGTAAATACTTTGTAGAACCACCTTTTGCTGCGATTACAGCTGCAAATCGCTTGGGATATGTCTTATCAGTTTTGCACATCTGTGAAAAAAGAATGCGCATATAGGGTCATATCTCAATTATACATTTTCTCTTTATGATGTGGAATTACTCACGTTTTTCAGTTATGAAACCCACAACTGGTAGAAAAATGTTAAAGCAGCTGCCGCAGGGATTGCACTCCCACAGGTAACCGTGGTGGTGATGTAGATATTCTTGGACGAAGTGCCTCAATGTCCGCGCTGCTGCTCCAGGATCAAAGGAACCAAGAAACAGGGATGTCTGGATCAGCTTAAGCTTTTATTATCCGACGCGTTTCTGAGCCACATACTGAGCTCCTTCCTCAGGGAACATCAAGATTACACTGAACACAATCTTATTTAATAGAGAAAAGGCGGCAAATGATGCAAACATAATTGCAGTGACATCAGCATGAAGGGAGGATCTAAACATGACGTCACATTGTTTGTAAACAGAATCTCGTAAAGGCTTTAATAATTATCAGTGTCAAATTCACAATGAAATGTATCCATAAAGTGTAGATACTTAATATTGAATACATTCATATACAAAAAAAAGAGAAAAATATAAATAGAATCTAAAAACATCCTAGTGCGGAATCAAACTCACAAAAAGATTGTGATATATACCATGAATTGTGTAGGTCTTCTGCCTATTGTGCCATATATCCTTGTGACCACTCTCAGACCTAATCTTGTGAAGTAATGTGATTCCCTGTGGGGTATCTATAAAAAAGCAAATATGCGGCGCCAATCTAAGCGTGTTACCAATGTAACTCTCTGGTGCCCTTTTAATGAAGTTTCATACACTCACCTCTTGCCATAAAACTTCAAGCATATGGTTTTTCCAAAGCCTCCTCACGCTTTGGATATTTATCCGGGTCTGCTGCTTGCCTTGAATTGATCCTGTGTAGGGTCCTGCCACGAATTCCCACAGGCATAAAGGTTCAATAGGAGGTTATCCAATTCTATGGTGGCCGCGCTCCCCGTGGTAATGATTTTAAGAACTTCTTGTCCACAAAAAAATTTTTATTACTCAAAACATGCGAGAATATAATAAACGGATACAACGCGTTTCGGTGGAGACAACCCCTTCTTCAGGAATCTAAATAAAAATACATATGACACTTTGCTTTATAGGTAAAGGATAGTTTCCACAGGTATTTGTTCTAGAGGTGTCACCATTATATTAAAATTCTTATTGTGCTTGAGTAATAAATGTCTCAACAAACTGTTTTGAAAACCCATATTTTGCTCTATTTCTGTGCCATTCATGCGCGCACGTAAAGGCTGCGTTGTGCTCCCCACGTACTGTAGCCCACAGCTACAATTAATAACGTAAACAATATAATCGCTATCGCATCTCAGATTCTGTTTTATTTCAATTAGTTCACCTGTACTTTTGCTTGCAATCTGTTTCGCACCATGGTTCAGAATCCCACACGTATGACATTTCCTGGAACTGCATCTTTTGCAGATCTTTTTTTTATTGTCTGTTAACCTACTTGGGGCTATTAGACTTATCGTTTTCCCCCTTCTAAATGTTATGCCTGGCTCCTCAGGCAGACATTTTCCCAAAATCGGATCCAGTTTTAAAATATACCAGTACTTTTTCAGAATCATGTGTATCGTTTTATTCTCCCTATTATAAGTTGTGATAAAATTAAATTTCCACCTGCCTCCTTCTCTATCCTTTATTTTTGTACAAATCACCTCATTTCCTTCCCCTTCTTTTTTACTCAAACAATCCTCCTGCTTTTTTGCCCTGTTTTTTTCATATGCAGCATGAACCAATTATTTTGGATATTTCTTTTCCTCAAATCTTTTCTTTAAGATATTAGCCTGGGTTTCATAGTCTTTCTCTTCAGTACAATTTTTCCTGATGCGAAAAAATGACTGTATGGAATGTTTTCTTTCCACTTTTTGTAATGGGCACTTCTAAAACCCAAAAATCCGTTGGAATCAACTTTTTTAAAATGCATTTTGTGATGATACATGTCCCCTTGTGGCTAATTTCCAAATCTAAATACACAATTTTTTTGTTACTTATTTCTGAGGTAAATGAAATGCCCCAATCAGTTTTATTCAACGTATTTATCATTTCCATTGCTTCTTCTTTTGTACCATTCCAAATAATAATAATAAAATGAGAAAGTAAAAAATAAGAACAAGGAGCAGATAATAATGGAAAAAATCTGAAAAATTAAACACCATTTCAAAACCCCAAAAAAAACAGAATTGGCAGCTAAATCCATTACAAAAAATGGAAGTACCGTATAGTTTTTCAGCCCAAAAATTGGGCTGAAAAGTACCCCCCTCGGCTTATACGCGAGTCCGTGACGGTATACAGCGGTATACAGCAGCCCAGCATCCCCAGTAATCCAGGGCCCCCCCAGCCTTGCTCCGGTCACCTGTAAAGCAAAATATACTTATCACTGTCCGCTGTCCGCGCCGCCGCTGCCGACATCGGCGATCCTCCATCTTCATGCGTCTTCTTCCTGTTTCCTGTGTTCGTCGCCGACAATGACGTCATTGCCGGCGACGAACACAGGAAACAGGAAGAAGACGCGTGAAGATGGAGGATCGTGGACGGCAGCTGGACCGAGCGGGGGCCGGATACTGGGGACAGTGATAATGTATATTTTGCTTTACATGGTGACCGGAAGCAAGCTGGGGGCCCTGATTACTGGGGATGCGTGTATACTACCACTGGGGCTGCGTGTATACTACCACTGGGGCTGCTGTATACCACACTGCTGGGGGCTGTATACTTGTGCTAGGGTCCACCCTCGGCTTATACACGAGTCAATAGATTTTCCCAGGTTTTGGGGGCAAAAGTAGGGGGGTCGGCTTATACACGGGTCGGTTTATACACGAGTATTTACGGTAATAAGGAAGGAGTTATACCAAAATGTAAAAAAAGAAATATTGCCAAATACTTCCACCCCGCAAGATCAGACAATAAGCAAGAAAACACAAAAAAAGAAAACCAATGTATTGATAGAGAATCCGCCCCCCTCTACAACCAAATATCATTAAAATATTAGATATTACTGATGATTGTGATGGCGAAGGTGCCTGTAGCACTGTGGTGAATATTAATGATGGTTCTGTCTTCTCATGTATTGTTAGTTCAAATGTATTTAGATCTGTTTCAGTTTGATTTTGTTCCTCTGCAGATTCTGATATCTCCACAGAGGAAAAATCTGGAACTTGTAAGTTTGTAACGGAATGTTTTTTTTCTTTGTTAGAAATAGGTCCAACAAGACCAAGCACATCGGAGATAGTGATTCTATCCCCTTTAATCAGCTGCTCCCAATTAGCTTAGAACCTGAGCCCGGTGCAAAAGAATCATATAACAAATTATTTTGCACCACTAGTAAATCAAAGGGCAAAAAAGAGAAAAATAGGGCAAGGGATCGAGAGGGAGAGGGCACACAATAAGGAAAAGGAAAAATGGAAGGAATGAAAATAATAAAAATAAAACAATTGAACATGGAGAATCTGAAGGTATAGCTATACCAACAGTGAAAATATTTAATCTATCCTCATATTATCTGAATCAGAAATAGAAATTCTAAGTAAAGGTTTAAATTTTTGCCCGACACAGAACACAAATGCATTTGATCTGTTCCTGGATCTGAATGCTTTCACATGAAAATTAACCCTCAATCGACATGTTTTGTTGGAAGAAAAAAAGATACCGAATACTGATAACATTAAGCCTATGAGTGATATGGAATCTATTAAAATCATTACTAATTATGTACATAAAGAGGTACAGCCAAAATCTGGGTTTTATCCCATACAAAATAGAGGATGTTTTTTGCATTGGTGCAGGAGGAATTCAGACTTCTGGAAGTAAATAAACAAAATAATGGTGATAAATTAATGAAAGATAAAACAAAAAATAATTGTAAGAAATTGAGTAAAAGCATACATGGTTTTAAAAAAGAAGATTGAATAATATTTAAAAGCAGGAGAAAGAGGCTTTGGAGTCTTTAAAAAACAATACAAGCATTGTGATACGCCAAGCAGATAATGGGGGCTGGGTGGTGATCCAAAATAGAAAAGATTATATAGAGGAAGTGCAAAGGATCCTTTCAGATGCTAAATACTATTTGAGATTACAGAATGATCCAATACAAATATATATTAAAGAATATAGGACCCTTATTAATGAAGCTTTTATGGAAAATATTTTAAATAAAAAAGGAAAAAAAAATAAATTCTGATGATTCCTACACCAACAATGGCACTGTTCTATCATCTGCCAAAAATGCATAAAGATCCTGTTAACCCCCGGGGAGACCAATCATATCTGGAATCGGCTCCATGACTACAAATTTATCTCACTATATAGACCTTTTCTTACAGGACCCTGTTAAATCTTTATCGTCATGTCTAAATGATTCCACACAATTAATTAACGATCTCAAAAATATAGAATGGCAAAAACATTTTTATTTTATCACCATGGATGTTAACGCATTATATTCCAACATAGATCATGATTTAGGGATAAATCCGGTGGATTATTATCTCACAGAGATTGGTCTTGCAACTAAGCAAAATAATTTTCTATTGAACGGTTTGGGATTTATTTTGAGGCATAATGTTTTCAGTTTTGAAGGTTCACTATACTTGCAGCTGCTCGAGACCGCGATGGGGACTCGGGTCGCCCCAAGTTTTGCAAATCTTTTTATGGGGCGATACGAGTCCTCATCAATTTTAAGGAAGCTGGAAATTGCAAAGAAAATAGTTTTTTATAGGCGTTTTATAGACGATTTGATAATTATTTGGAATGGTACAAATGAAGAAGCAATGGAAATGATAAATACGTTGAATAAAACTGATTGGGGCATTTCATTTACCTCAGAAATAAGTAACAAAAAAATTGTGTATTTAGATTTGGAAATTAGCCACAAGGGGACATGTATCATCACAAAAAGCATTTTAAAAAAGTTGATTCAAACGGATTTTTGGGTTTTAGAAGTGCCCATTACAAAAAGTGGAAAGAAAACATTCCATACAGTCAGTTTTTTCGCATCAGGAAAAATTGTACTGAAGAGAGAGACTATGAAACCCAGGCTGATATCTTAAAGAAAAGATTTGAGGAAAAGAAATATCCAAAATAATTGGTTCATGCTGCATATGAAAAACACAGGGCAAAAAAGCAGGAGGATTGTTTGAGTAAAAAAGAAGGGGAAGGAAATGAGGTGATTTGTACAAAAATAAAGGATAGAGAAGGAGGCAGGTGGAAATTTAATTTTATCGCAACTTATAATAGGGGGAATAAAATGATACACATGATTCTGAAAAAGTACTGGTATATTTTAAAACTGGATCCGATTTTGGGAAAATGTCTGCCTGAGGAACCAGGTATAACATTTAGAAGGGGAAAAATGATAAGTGTAATAGCCCCAAGTAGGTAAGAGAGAATAAAAAAAGATCTGCAAAAAAATGGAAAAAGTAAAGATCATGAATTGGAATTTTTAGATGCAGTTCCAGGAAATGTCATCCGTATGGGATTCTGAACCATGGTGCGAAACAGGTTGCAAGCAAAAGTACAGGTGAACTAATTGAAATAAAACAGAATCTGAGATGCAATTATATTGTTTACGTTATTGATTGTAGCTGTGGGCTACAGTACGTGGGGAGCACAACGCAGCCTTTACGTGCGCGCATGAATGGGCACAGAAATAGAGCAAAAAATGGGTTTTTAAAACAGTTTGTCGAGACATTTATTACTCAAGCACAATAAGAATTTTAATATAATGGTGACACCTCTAGAACAAATACCTGTGGAAACTATCAATAGAAATTCTCTGCTTAATCGCAAAGAGACATATTGGATTTACCGCCTTCAAACATTGCACCACAAAGAATTTAGTATTTAGTATTCAGTGTGTGTGTATGTATGTAGTGTATGTTATATGTGGTATATATATATTATATATATATATATATACAGTGCCTACAAGTAGTATTCAACCCCCTGCAGATTTAGCTGGTTGACACATGCGGAATTAACTTGGCATTGTGACATTTGGACTGTAGATCAGCCTGGAAGTGGGAAATGCAGTGCGGCCAAAAAGATTTGTTTTTTTGTTTTTTTTTTTTGTTTTTTTTACAGCTTAAAAGTTAATTCAGAGGGTCATTTATTATTCAACCCCTCAAACCACCAGCATTCTGTTTCGTCCCCCTAAAGTATTAAGAAGTAGTTCAGGCACAAAGAACAATGAGCTTCACATGTGTGGATTAATTATCTCTTTTGCCAGCCTTTTCTGACTATTTAAGACCCTCCCCAAACTTGTGAACAGCACTCATACATGGTCAACATGGGAAAGACAAAGGAGCATTCCAAGGCCATCAGAGACAAGATCGTGGAGGGTCACAAGGCTGGCAAGGGGTACAAAACCCTTTCCAAGGAGTTGGGCCTACCTGTCTCCACTGTTGGGAGCATCATCCTGAAGTGGAAGGCTTATGGAACTACTGTTAGCCTTCCACGGCCTGGACAGCCTTTGAAAGTTTCCTCCCGTGCCGAGGCCAGGCTTGTCCGAAGAGTCAAGGCTAACCCAAGGACAACAAGGAAGGAGCTCCGGGAAGATCTCATGGCAGTGGGGACATTGGTTTCAGTCAATACCATAAGTAACGTACTCCACCGCAATGGTCTCCGTTCCAGACGAGCCAGTAAGGTACCTTTACTTTCAAAGCGTCATGTCAAGACTCGTCTACAGTTTGCTCATGATCACTTGGAGGACTCTGAGACAGACTGGTTCAAGGTTCTATGGTCTGATGAGACCACGATCGAGATCTTTGGTGCCAACCACACACGTGACGTTTGGAGACTGGATGGCACTGCATACGACCCAAAGAATACCATCCCTACAGTCAAGCATGGTGGTGGCAGCATCATGCTGTGGGGCTGTTTCTCAGCCAAGGGGCCTGGCCATCTGGTCCGCATCCATGGGAAGATGGATAGCACGGCCTACCTGGAGATTTTGGCCAAGAACCTCCGCTCCTCCATCAAGGATCTTAAGATGGGTCGTAATTTCATCTTCCAACAAGACAACGACCCAAAGCTCACAGCCAAGAAAACCAAGGCCTGGTTCAAGAGGGAAAAAATCAAGGTGATGGAGTGGCCTAGTCAGTCTCCTGACCTTAACCCAATTGAAAACTTGTGGAAGGAGCTCAAGATTAAAGTCCACATGAGACACGCAAAGAACCTAGATAACTTGGAGAAGATCTGCATGGAGGAGTGGGCCAAGATAACTCCAGAGACCTGTGCCGGCCTGATCAGGTCTTATAAAAGACGATTATTAGCTGTAATTGCAAACAAGGGTTATTCCACAAAATATTAAACCTAGGGGTTGAATAATAATTGACCCACACTTTTATGTTTAAAATTTATAAAAATTCAACTGAGCAACATAACTTTTTGGTTTGAAAGATTTATGCTTCTGTTAATAAATCCTACTCTCGTTTGCAGTTTGAAGGCTCTAACTTATTGGCATCTTATCAAACCACCTAAATCTGCAGGGGGTTGAATACTACTTGTAGGCACTGCATATATATATATATATATATATATATATATACAGTTTAAAAACGGGTCACAGCACTTCTTTCCAAAGCGTATGTTGTTTATTCCAGCCTGGCACAGATGGCAACGTTTCGAGCCTGTCAGCTCTTTATCCAGCAACCACATTACAATTAAAGCAGTCTTTTATACACCTTTGGCTAATTACATCACTTCCTTTCACATAATTTACATAAATTCATTTCAATAACAATACCCTTCACCTAATTAGTAATCATGCTAGCAAATAATGTGACAGTGCTTCATATGCATCAGTAATCAGAAGTTTACATTCTTTGTTCTTAAGTACAGTCATTTTCATGCTAATGATCTACAGTTCTGTACAGTATTTAACTTGTTTGTTTATGTTCTTATTAACTGTGTGTCATCTATTACAGTATTGAGCTGTCCGGGAGCGGCTTACCAGGTTCCTGTATCGTGGCATGTGTTCTCAGCGTCCCGGAAGCGCTGCTATGTGTAACTCGCTCGGCCCCCACCTTCGCTAGCGTGGGAGCCGCGCTATGCGTGCGCGGTGACGTCAGCGCGTCCGCGCATGCGCATTTGTGAAACTCCGTCAATCTCCATCTTTGTTGGGGCAATTTTCGATCTGAGCGTGTCTTTATTACATCTCTTGTGCCTTACTCATTATATAAAGTGCTTTGTGCCTCTAAAGTGCTTGCCTTTATCAGTTGCTCTTTGTTTAATAGTGCTCATCTCTAAGATATAGTGCTTCCTTAATTATTAGCCTCATTATTTGTGCAAAATCGCTTTAGTGAATGTGACCTTCACTTTCATACGGGACATCCTCAGGTATATATTTATAGATCTATTTTTCCCCTTACTTATCCGCCCCGTATACTTGACTATTTCTTTTGGCCTAGGTAAAGCCAAAATCATTAACCCTTTATAAATTAGGGGCGATCCAGGGGTGATCCTGTTTTTTGTCCTCCTACTCTCTCATTCTGGTCACCATATGACACTGTGTTCATTATGCTAATGTGTTCTAAAAATCTATCTTAATTATTATCTTTGTGTTTTAATAAAACATACCCTCACAAAGGAATACGATTGATTAGTGCGCCATGTTGTATGTAGTTACCATACAGTGCTCCCTATATCGCCGCTCCCATTCCTTCAACACTGTGCAGACTCTATCAGCATTTTTTTGACCTCCTTCTGATTTCCGTGTCTTCATACTTTTCTATAAATAATTTAGGAAAAAATAGTGTTAATACTTCTGTGTCACTTAAAAACCTATTTAAAATACAAGCGTGGTTAAAATGCATACAATTTATTATGAAAGAGATTCCTATCCTATTGGCTAGAGGGCGACTCCTAACTTATAGTCCACGTTAAGGCCACCGGGTTTTAAAGTGCCCAATTTTTTAATCCACTTTAATTCCTGTATCCTCAGTTGTTTCTCACGATCACCTCCTCTTCTCATCAATGGTATTCCATCAATTGCCCTAACTCTTAAATCCCACTCATCATGTCCTGCCTCTGTGAAGTGCTTCGATACTGGTAAATTCATTATCTTCTTCCTGATGCTGTACCTATGCTGGCTCATCCTAATCCTCAACTCCAAAGTCGTCTCACCTACATAATATTCTTTGCATGGGCACTCTAAAAGATAAACCACATGATCAGAGGCGCATGTAAAAAATTGTTGGATCTTATATGTCCTTCCTTTAACTTCATATAAATTTCCCTTTTTCATCAGTGGGCAATTGACACAACCTATACAAGGGAAATTCCCTGTTCTCGTTATGCCCGTTAGTGTGGTTTGTCGCTTAAATGACCCAATGTCCGACTGTACTAATCGATCCCTTAAGCTCCGACCTCTTCTAAAAGAGAAAAGTGGCGGTTCCTTAAACTCCCTTACTTCCGGTAAGCCATTGCTCAAGATCTGCCAGTTTCTTCTAATCGCCTGAGTTATCTCCCTGGACTCTTCACCAAAAGTTGTCACTACTGGTAACCTCCATCCTTTTCTTTGGGTGGTTCTTTCTTCCCTCCGTTTGTTCCTACTCTTTCTTAGGATTTCTTCTGGGTAACCCCTATCTTTAAACTTATCCATCAGCTTAATAATCGCTTCCTCTCTCTTCTCCTCATCACTGACAATGCGTTTTACTCGTTCAACCTGTCCTATAGGTATGGCCCTTTTCATCTCTATGGGATGGCTACTCTTAAAATGCAACAACCTGTTCCTATCTGTTGGTTTCACATGTAATGTTGTACTCAATTTCCTTCCTTCCAGCTCAACATTCACATCAAGAAACTGTATCTCCTTTTTTGAATGTACCATGGTGAATTTGATGCTGGTATCAACTGTGTTGAGGTACTTATGAAAATCGTCGAGCTCTTTTACATCACCTCTCCATATTAGGAACACATCATCTATGTATCTCCACCACTCCCGGACATTCCGGAAGTGGTGGGACACATAGACATGCTCCTCTTCAAGCACCGCCATGGTGACCCCGGCATACGCACACGCCATATGAGCCCCCATGGCGGTGCCCTTTAACTGTTTGTAGTATGTGTCCCCAAACAGAAAGTAATTGGACCGCAAGCAAATTTCCAACAGATCAATTATCAGTTTTTTACTATCCTCGCCATATTGTGTGTTCTCTAACATCATCCTTACTGCTCTAATACCCCTATCGTGTTCAATGGATGTATATAATGAGACTACATCGAAGGATACTAGCATATCTCCCATACCCACTTCCAAGTTCCTCAATTTTTCCAGAAAATGTCCCGTATCACAAATGTAGGACCTTGCTGACTTTGCTAGTGGGTTCAGCAATTTGTCTAAAAAGATTCCCACATTATTAAAAACAGAGTCTACCCCCGACACTATTGGTCTCCCTGGTGGGCTTTCGATTGACTTGTGGATTTTTGGGACAATGTAAAGTACAGGTGTCCTCGGGCTATCCACTATTAAATAGTCCAGTAGCTCCTGGTCTATCAACCCGCCTAATTTAGCTGCTTCCAAGACTGTTTTTATATTTTTCTGTATCTCGAACTTCGGATCTCTAAATAGTTTCTGATATACTTCCTCATCTCTCAGTTGTCTCATGACTTCTGCTATATATTTCCCCTTGTCCATGACGACGACTGCTCCCCCCTTATCTGCTGGTTTCACCACCAGGTCGCCGTCATGGACTAGTTCCTGTAAAGCTTCATATTCTCCTTTTTTCACGTTAGGGTGTTTAAGGATTCTCTGACTACTCCGCTGTATGGCGTCTATATCTCTTCTAACTGCTGCCATGAATGTTTTCTATTGCTGGTACCACTTCAACTGGGGTAAAATCACTCCTCTTAAACAGTGAAAATTCTTTCAGTGTTAGCTCGCTTTCCCTCGGTTTAGGTCTTGACTCCCTCCCATTAAACCAATGTTTCAATTTAACCATTCGGAACATCCTGGCCATATCTACATCTAACTGGAACCAGTCTACATGAGTATTAATATTATAACTCAGTCCTTTGTTAAGTATATCGATTTGAGCTACACTCAGAGTCTTTTCAGAAATATTTACCACCAATTCGGATTTCGTTTTTTGTTGCTCCTGAGTCCTGACCTCTGTTTCTCTCTCCTTCTTCTGGCTCCTTCTGTGGCGGACTCCTCCTCTTCTTCTTCTTGTGGCCTGTCCGTCTCTGGATGGGATGGAATCAGATTTATTAACAGGCTTAGTACGATAATAACATAGTCTTTTCCATTTCAAACCACCTTTCTTCGGCCATTTATCCTTTTGCCAATTGTAAACTAATCCCGTCTGGTAATCCTCATTGTCTCTCGCCCATTTTTGGCGTTTTGTTTCCTCCAGGTCTTTTTTTACCCTTTCGGTTCTCAAACGTATTAGTTCCTTGAACTTCTGGAAGTCATCATCCTTCACCAACAATTTAATTTGCGTCTCCATGTCTTTGTTCTCCTGTCCTATCTTCTGTACCTCTTCCTGTAAATACTCCATGTTTAGGAGCATTACATCCATCGCGTATTTATTTGACATCATGGTGAACTTATTACAGTACACCGCATCATTCACAAACAAAGTTGGCCGTATGTTTGACCTCAACCCCCTCGGGATTCTTTTGGCCCTATAATATTGGCCTAACATCATGAGGTGCAATTCCATGGAAACCATGCGTTTACATCCATTTTCATATCTCCTCTTAACCACGCTTGTATTTTAAATAGGTTTTTAAGTGACACAGAAGTATTAACACTATTTTTTCCTAAATTATTTATAGAAAAGTATGAAGACACGGAAATCAGAAGGAGGTCAAAAAAATGCTGATAGAGTCTGCACAGTGTTGAAGGAATGGGAGCGGCGATATAGGGAGCACTGTATGGTAACTACATACAACATGGCGCACTAATCAATCGTATTCCTTTGTGAGGGTATGTTTTATTAAAACACAAAGATAATAATTAAGATAGATTTTTAGAACACATTAGCATAATGAACACAGTGTCATATGGTGACCAGAATGAGAGAGTAGGAGGACAAAAAACAGGATCACCCCTGGATCGCCCCTAATTTATAAAGGGTTAATGATTTTGGCTTTACCTAGGCCAAAAGAAATAGTCAAGTATACGGGGCGGATAAGTAAGGGGAAAAATAGATCTATAAATATATACCTGAGGATGTCCCGTATGAAAGTGAAGGTCACATTCACTAAAGCGATTTTGCACAAATAATGAGGCTAATAATTAAGGAAGCACTATATCTTAGAGATGAGCACTATTAAACAAAGAGCAACTGATAAAGGCAAGCACTTTAGAGGCACAAAGCACTTTATATAATGAGTAAGGCACAAGAGATGTAATAAAGACACGCTCAGATCGAAAATTGCCCCAACAAAGATGGAGATTGACGGAGTTTCACAAATGCGCATGCGCGGACGCGCTGACGTCACCGCGCACGCATAGCGCGGCTCCCACGCTAGCGAAGGTGGGGGCCGAGCGAGTTACACATAGCAGCGCTTCCGGGACGCTGAGAACACATGCCACGATACAGGAACCTGGTAAGCCGCTCCCGGACAGCTCAATACTGTAATAGATGACACACAGTTAATAAGAACATAAACAAACAAGTTAAATACTGTACAGAACTGTAGATCATTAGCATGAAAATGACTGTACTTAAGAACAAAGAATGTAAACTTCTGATTACTGATGCATATGAAGCACTGTCACATTATTTGCTAGCATGATTACTAATTAGGTGAAGGGTATTGTTATTGAAATGAATTTATGTAAATTATGTGAAAGGAAGTGATGTAATTAGCCAAAGGTGTATAAAAGACTGCTTTAATTGTAATGTGGTTGCTGGATAAAGAGCTGACAGGCTCGAAACGTTGCCATCTGTGCCAGGCTGGAATAAACAACATACGCTTTGGAAAGAAGTGCTGTGACCCGTTTTTAAACTGTATGTATTATAGAGGCTAGAAGGAGCCTCAGGGACGCTTTGCACTCTGTATACTACCAGCATAACACGCTGCTCCTAGCTTTTGTCTCTTTATATATATATATATATATATATATATATATATATATATATATATATATATACATATACAGTGCCTACAAGTAGTATTCAAACTGCAAACGAGAGTAGGATTTATTAACAGAAGCATAAATCTTACAAACCAAAAAGTTATGTTGCTCAGTTGAATTTTTATAAATTTTAAACATAAAAGTGTGGGTCAATTATTATTCAACCCCTATGTTTAATGTTTAATATTTTGTGGAATAACCCTTGTTTGCAATTACAGCTAATCGTCTTTTATAAGACCTGATCAGGCCGGCACATGTCTCTGGAGTTATCTTGGCCCACTCCTCCATGCAGATCTTCTCCAAGTTATCTAGGTTCTTTGGGTGTCTCATGTGGACTTTAATCTTGAGCTCCTTCCACAAGTTTTCAATTGGGTTAAGGTCAGGAGACTGACTAGGCCACTCCAACACCTTGATTTTTTTCCCTCTTGAACCAAGCCTTGGTTTTCTTGGCTGTGTGCTTTGGGTCTTTGTCTTGTTGGAAGATGAAATTACGACCCATCTTAAGATCCTTGATGGAGGAGCGGAGGTTCTTGGCCCAAATCTCCAGGTAGGCCGTGCTATCCATCTTCCCATGGATGCGGACCAGATGGCCAGGCCCCTTGGCTGAGAAACAGACCCACAGCATGATGCTGCCACCACCATGCTTGACTGTAGGGATGGTATTCTTGTGGTCGTATGCAGTGCCATCCAGTCTCCAAACGTCACGTGTGTGGTTGGCACCAAAGATCTCGATCTTGGTCTCATCAGACCATATAACCTTGAACCAGTCTGTCAGAGTCCTCCAAGTGATCATGAGCAAACTGTAGACGAGCCTTGACATGACGCTTTGAAAGTAAAGGAACCTTACGGGCTCGTCTGGAACGGAGACCATTGCGGTGGAGTACGTTACTTATGGTATTGACTGAAACCAATCTCCCCACTGCCATGAGATCTTCCCGGAGCTCCTTCCTTGTTGTCCTTGGGTTAGCCTTGACTCTTCGGACAAGCCTGGCCTCGGCACGGGAGGAAACTTTCAAAGGCTGTCCAGGCCGTGGAAGGCTAACAGTAGTTCCATAAGCCTTCCACTTCCGGATGATGCTCCCAACAGTGGAGACAGGTAAGCCCAACTCCTTGGAAAGGGTTTTGTACCCCTTGCCAGCCTTGTGACCCTCCACGATCTTGTCTCTGATGGCCTTGGAATGCTCCTTTGTCTTTCCCATGTTGACCATGTATGAGTGCTGTTCACAAGTTTGGGGAGGGTCTTAAATAGTCAGAAAAGGCTGGCAAAAGAGATAATTAATCCACACATGTGAAGCTCATTGTTCTTTATGCCTGAACTACTTCTTAATACTTTAGGGGGGCCAAACAGAATTCTGGTGGTTTGAGGGTTGAATAATAAATGACCCTCTGAATTAACTTTTAACGCTTTAAAAAAAAAAAAAATTTTTTGTGGCACTGCATTTCCCACTTCCAGGCTGATCTACAGTCCAAATGTCACACTTCCAAGTTAATTCCGCATGTGTCAACCAGCTAAATCTGCAGGGGGTTGAAGACTACTTGTAGGCACTGTATATATATATATATATTTTTCGTGGATAGTAATTTTATTGATAAATGTTCTTAGTGGTTTTTAGCATAGTGATTGCTGTTTGTGGATGTTTGTTTTTACGATGTAATGAAGTACTATAGCTGAGGCGGACAATGAGACTGATTGGACAGGTGTGGTTATACCCACACCCTCATGTCAATACTTAGCAAGCTGTAATTATCCTTTACCTATAAAGCAAAATGTCATATGTACTTTTATTTAGATACTTGAGGAAGGCGGTTGCCTCCGTTTTTATTTTCTCGCATGTTTTGAGTAATAAAACATTTTTTGTGGACAAGAAGTTCTTAAAATCATTACCACGGGGAGCGCGGCCACCATAGAATTGGATTACTTCCTATTGAGACCTAATCTTGTGTAATCTTGATGTTCCCTGAGGAAGGAGCACGGTATGTGGCTCTGAAACGCGTCTGATAATAAAAGCTTAAGCTGATTCAGACATCCCTGTGTCTTGGTTCCTTTGATCCTGGAGCAGCAGGCGGACATTGAGGCACTTCGTCCAAGATTATCTACATTACAACCACGGTTACCTGTGGGAGTGCGGTCCCTGCGGCAGCTGCTTTAACATTTTTCTACCAGTTGTGGGTTTCACAACTGAAAAAGGTGAGCAATTCCACATCATAAAGAGAAAGTGTATAATTGAGATAAGACCCTATATGCGCATTCTTTTTTCACAGATTTACACTTCTGATAGTGTCATTGGACAGGCACTGTCTAAAAGGTTTTTTTGAAGAATTGCAGCAGGGTCCTTGTATTTTCAAGTATGGACTATGTTAAGAACAAATTCTCCTTGAGAGAGAGACTGATACTACAAACGATTGGTGTTAATAATTACACCCCTGCAACCTGAGAGTTTTCAAGAAATTTTCACAGAGGATGATATCGCGAAGATGAAAGAACTTTTACACAATTTAGAGGATAACCTAAAGGACGAAATTAAATATGGCATCAATGCTAGATTTTTCACTGTATATAGAGGAAGAAATCTGCCCTAGAGGACTCAGACTGGTTCTGAATTCCCCTTTTCCTGATGATTTAGAGTTTTCCAAAAAATGGAGTGACTATTTACAAGTGTGCATAATTTACTGACGTTACTGGTTTTGAAAAGGAATGTATTGGCAGATGAAGCCACTGATATGATCAAAATAATCTCCACTGAATTAAGTAAATATGACATGCACCCCGAGTATAAGAGAATATATTCAAACATTTGCACAAATATAACACAAATAGAGCATGATACTATTCTGAGAAAATCGAAAAAACTTAATAGAGACAGAAAGGATTATGTTTTAAAAAAACAACAAAGATGAATCCCAAGAGAGGAATAATTTTATGAATCGGAGAGAAGACCCCTCATCACGTAGGAGGTCTTTCTCAGATTCAGGAATATTACACAATATGACTAACTATCCCACTAGACAGCTTTCAAATAGTAAAAGACAAATACCCTTTGATAAATCCATAAACAAAGCCCCTATACTACCAAATGTGAAGGTTCCCACCCCTAATAAGCACAATATCAACAATTCTAAATCTCAACATAACACATCTGGTATAATCATTATTAATGAAGGCAATTTAGAGAGCAAGCCACATAAAAAGGATAAAATTGATAACTCAACTATTGAGTCTACCAGTAATGACACTCTAATAGAAGAATTTGAGGACGATGTATCTATCTCCTCTGATAATGAAAGTGCTTTCACTAATGAGGATTGGGATAATATCGAAATTGAGAAACAAAGGATCGCAAATATGCCTACAATTAGAACTAATCAATCTGACGTTCGTCCTGTAGACAATGAAAATATCAATACCAACAACGGAGACAATAACAGCAATAATAACATAGTGATTACTAAAGCATTAATACATCACACTGATGAACAGAATATTATTCCTGACAATAAAGACAAATATGAACAAAAAAGGGGCATTTGATCTAAAGATGAACATCTTCTGAAAATTAAGGAGCAAATTAACTGCATTAATAGAAAAAGGCCTTTGAAACTCATAATTTTACACAACAATAGTAGAATAGTAACAAATGAAACTCAGTCTGCTGAGGAAGACCTTATTGAAATGAATACACCAAAAGTGCCCAATAGAAATATTAAGAATAGAACGAGTGATATTACTGCAACAGAACAACTAATACCCATGACACCTAGGAAACTCACATCTGATATGACTCTGAACAAGAAAATCATTATTGACAACTCAAGTAATGATAACACCTGTTTAGTACCATTTTTATGCACTGCAAATCACCAGAACCAGATCACAAATTTGTTCAGCCCTATTTTGGGAAAAAGAAAAATAGACGAGGTGGGAGAGGTAAAAGGAAAAAGGAAGGGTGACTTTTGCAATATAGATCCTGAGAACATTGATGACAGTAATATCATCAATTTATCTAACCATGCAGTATCTAAAGCTGAAATCACCCTATTGAACAGAGGACTTTCATTTTGTCCCACGTTTGAACCTAATGATTTTGACTTGTTTGTGGATGCACATAA
The DNA here is from genome assembly GCA_033576535.1 of Allobates femoralis. NCBI lineage: Eukaryota > Metazoa > Chordata > Amphibia > Anura > Aromobatidae > Allobates > Allobates femoralis. The sequence goes on from JARQOC010000006.1 coordinate 208,046,270, forward strand.
ATTCATTAGAAAACTCACCCTGAAAAGACATTTTTGTTTGCATAATACTGCATCACAAGACATTACTCCGATTGATAATTACCTCCACCCTGATCTGAAAAATACTTTTACCCGACTGAAAGCAGAGGACATATATTAGAGACCTTTCAAGACTTAATTTTAAGGGATCTCGATTCTTTGAACAAAGTGAAGAATGACATGAATAGACCGTTATACCGTGTATAACCACCGTGTATAAGCCGACCCCCTACTTTTGCCCCAAAACCTGGGAAAACCTATTGACTCGTGTATAAGCTGAGGGTGGACCCCAGCACAGGTATACAGCCCCAGCAGTGTGGTATACAGCAGCCACAGTGGTAGTATACAGCAGCAGCTCCAGTAGTTAGTATACAGCAGCCCCAGAGGTATATACAGCATCCCCAGAGGTAGTATACAGCAGCCCCAGAGGTAGTATACAGCCCCAGTGGTAGTATACAGCAGCCCCAGAGGTAGTATACAGCCCCAGTGGTAGTATATACAGCCCCAGTGGTAGTATACAGCAGCCCCAGAGGTATATACAGCCCCAGTGGTAGTATACAGCAGCCCCAGAGGTATATACAGCCCCAGTGGTAGTATCCAGCAGCCCCAGAGGTATATACAGCCCCAGTGGTAGTATCCAGCAGCCCCAGAGGTATATACAGCCCCAGTGGTAGTAAACAGGCCCCCCAGTGGTGGTATACTGGCCCCCACCAGTAACACACAGCCCCCCCTCCTTAGTATGTCCCCCCCCAGGCTGCGGCAGCTGTCAAAATAACAAACACTTTATACATCACCTTCCGGCGCAGCTCCTCCGGTCCCGGCTTCTTCTTCCTGCTTGTGCCGGCTTTTGTGACCGCGCGCAGGAAATGACGTCATCTCCTGCGCCCGGTCACATGACACCGGCACAAGCAGGAAGAAGAAGCCGGGACCGGAGGAGCTGCGCCGGAAGGTGATGTATAAAGTGTTTGTTATTTTGACAGCTGCCGCAGCCTGGGGGAGACATGATAAGGAGGTGGGGGCTGTTTATTACTGCTGGGGGACCCATAATAAGGAGGGGGGCTGTGTAGTGCAATATGCACGGCATCCCCCCGCCGCTGATGGACGGGGGGATGCCGTGCATATTCATTGCACTAATGAGGCGGCCCCACGTGACCGCCTGCGGTCACTGCGGCCCCCTCCTGCCTCCTCCAGCCACCGGTGCAGCCCCCCCCCACAGCATACCGTATGACCCGTGTATAAGCCGAGGGGGGCACTTTTCAGCCCAATTTTTGGGCTGAAAAACTCAGCTTATACACGAGTATATACGGTAATTTATCTGATAAAGAAAAAATGGCTCTTCATGACCTTCAAAAAAAAAGGAAGATTGTAATAAGAAGTGCAGACAAAGGGGGAGGCATAGTGGTACAGAATTATGAAGATTACATGAAAGAGGCTTACAATATTTTGTCTGATTATATTTATTATGAAAAGATTGATTCAGACCCATTTCCTAGTCTTATAAAAATTTATAACACAATGATCAAACAAGCTTTTGAAAACGGCATCATTAATAACAATGAGAAAAAGTTTCTAATTTGCAGAGGCCCCACAGTTCCTTTCATGTATCACCTTCCTAAAGTGCACAAAAATCTAAAGACACCACCTGGTAGGCCCATCATATCTGGAATAGATTCACTAACTAGTAACCTGGCCACCTACATCGACAAAATACTACAATTTCATGTGTTATCTTTAGGAAGTTATCTAAGGGATTCAACTGAACTAATTAATTTGGTCAAGAATATTAAATGGAAAAATTCTTATTGTTTCATGACACTAGATGTATCATCATTATACACAAATATCGAACACAATATTGGTATTATGTGTGTCGAACACTATCTATGTACAGATGAGAGGCATCAATGGAAGCATTGTCATTCCTTTTTTATTTTATGACTGTTGACATGTGTTTGTAAATTTTGTAAATACTGTGCATATTGAAAAAACTGTTTATATTGTAAAGCAACTCACTGCATATATATTCTCAATTTTTCCAAGCAACGTTGTGATCAAGGCCACAAGTTGGCCGAAACGTTAACATCTGTTTAATCGCTGGTTTTCACTACTAACTGTACAAATAAATCTATACACTTGAAGCAAAGAAAAATTTCTACGAGTGCTGTGATTAAATTATTCATGCTGGTCTCCTGTGTCTGCGTCCAATTAACAAGTAAAATCCGGGGGTGCCAGGCCAATAATCCCAGATCACAGGATGAAAGCCTTATTCCAAGAGGCAGAGCGGCACTCTTCCAGGTACAATACTTCCTTTATTTAGCTAAAGGTTAAAAACTTACATCGTGGTACAGCAGTGAGCAGGGAAGAGGAGGGGTAGCTGGACTACAGCTGTTTTGCGCATGGGCGCTTCTACAAATCCAACAGGATTAAAATTGCTGTGCCCACATGTGCATTTGTGGGTGGTATGTTTTTGCTGCAGAAATCGGATGTGATCAAAAATGCATATGTCAATTAACTTGGGCCTTTTTGGACTGAGTTTCGCCATTGACTCCATTGTAACCCCCCCTTCAAAATGCATCACAAACGGATTTGTATTCACACAGTCCATTTGTGATGCTTTTTTACGATGACTTCCAGAGCAAAAACACTCAAATGTTCAGCCTCCCCGGCGATCCCACGGTGAGCTCAGGTGATTTTTTTTCTTCTGGGCAACAGCAGGAGCTGCGTAAAGTGACTTACAAGACCTGCCCATTTGACTGCCTGAGTCATATGGTGCAAGGTCCTGGAAGTGCCGTACCTACATGTCCTGCTGATGCCCATGAGGAAGAAATCACTGGAGCTCACTATGGGATCACCGTGGAGGGTGAGAAAGTGTGTGTCCCCTTATTTGTGCAGCGTTTACAATGTACACTAATGCAGCACAAACACAATATGCTTGTGCTGTGTTTTTTTTTACACATCTAGGTATATGCAGCTGAGAAATGCAGCATAAATGCAGCACAATACAAAAGCAGCAGAAACGTCCAGTGGACACTTAGCCTAAGACTCCATAAAGTTCTCCCCTCACTGATAGGTCGGTTTCGTCACAGGGTGGCAGGCAAAGGATGGGACTTTAAGGATGATCGATTTGATCAAAGTATTGGAGCTTTCAGGAAGACCCAGTGTACTTCTCTCCTTTGATGCTGAAAAAGTATTCAGGGTACACTGGGGGTTACCTCAATAATGTTCTGGTCAAATAATGGCTTTATAGGTCCCACAAATCGGCTATTATGTCCATATACTCAAGCCCCAATGCTTCAGTCTCCGCATCTGGCTTGCAGTCAAGTAATTTGGCCATAGCTATGCTACCTGCCCTATCTCTTTTAATTTTTGCTTTAGTTATGGAGCTTTTGGAGGAGTCCATTTGTATAGATGCTGAAATTTCTGGCATTGAGGTAGGGAGCAATAGACAAGTCATAAGCCTATACGCAGACAACATAATGATATCATGCAACAATTTAGATATCACTCTACCAGCAATTATGAAGGAGCTAATCACTTTTACTGGTGTTTCTTATTATAAATTAAATGCATCAAAATCCTTAATATTCACTATCTCGGTCCCAGAGGAGGTTAAAAGGGCTTTAGAGTTTGGACATTTCCGTTTAAATTGTCGACAGAAGGTATACTGTATTGAGGCATCTTACTTACGTCCTCCCATCTAGTACTACAAATCAAATGGTGCAAATGAAGAAAGTTTTGCCGCTCACCATGTAATGTCTAGACGAGTCCAATATGTATACAAGAGGTTCACAGCGTCCCGCCGGCTGGGTAAACTGAAGAATACAAAAAGGAGAAGAATGCAATTTGATCCTCAAATTAAAATGTACTTTACTTCATTTAGAAAATATTAAAAGATCACATCAGGGACTGACTGACAAGTTGGCACGTTTCAGCGGAAGCCCTAGCTGTAACATATTGCAAAACCCATTGTGATTTTTTAACAGCAAAATACCACTCCCACTAGTGAAGTCACATGGATAATTAATTAATATAGTACAAATGTGACTGAAAGCTGCAAGTGATAGTCTGAAGCCAGAAAATGGTAACACATACGGTAGTTATGTTGAAATTAATACAATGAATATATATACGGTACTGCAAAAGACAATCATAAATAAATATGCAGAAAAAAAATATACATTACGGTATATTATATAATGTATATTATATTATACATTAAAATGTTAAAACTATTGTGTAGATAAGATGAACCATGGAGAGAGAGGAGGAGAAATACTTTTTAATATAGATACATCAGGTCATTACGATAACTAAAACATGGAGGCATTCTGGTGTTTAATCTCATGATCTGTAGAGCCTCATTTTTCAAAAGAATATTTCTCCAATCACCTCCTCTCCTCGGTCAGCTAATTTTCACAATTCCAAAAAATACAAAATTATCTAAACTTCCATCATGGTTTTCAGTAAAATGTTTTTCAGTATTAACCACTTTTTTCTTTCTTATATAAGCAATGTGTTCGGCAGTTCTGAACTTTAGGCGACGGATTGTACATCCAACATACATCAGGTTACATTGTGTGCATATTATAATACTAGATGGAGGCCCGATCGGGAGGACAGTGATGTTATGATGGGGCCAAGCTATGTGGTAATGGGGGCATCGACTAGCTCTCCCCCGTGCACTCTCCTCTGTGTGCTCTCCTTTGAGCTGTTCTCCAATCTGTGCACTATCTCTCTTCCACCATGGTCTCTCCACCCTTGTGCTGTCCTTTCCCCTTGTGTGCTCTCTCCTTTGAGTTGTCTTCCCCCTATGTGCTGACTATAAACCCCCTGTGCGCTCTCTCTCTCCCACTTCCGCTGTATTCTCTCTGTGCTCTCCTTTTTGAGCTGTATCCCCACTATGTGCTGTTTCTCTTCCCCCTGAGGTCTCTCCACCACTGTGCTGTCTTCTCCCCTTGTGTGCTCTCCTTTGAGCTGTGCACCCCATATGCGCTGTCTCCATTCCCCCCATGGTTTCTCTCCCCCTTTGCTGTCTTCTCCCATCTATGTGCTCTCCTTTGAGCTGTCTCCCCGGTATGCGCTGACTCTTTCTCCCCTGTGGTTTCTGTCCCCCCTGTGCTGTATTCGCCCCTCTGTGCTCTCCTTTGAGCTGTCGACCCCTTGGGCACTGTCTCACTTCCCCTGTGGTCTCTCCACTCCTGTGCTGTCTTCCCCCTATGTGCTCTCCTCCCTGTGTGCTGTCTTTCTCATCCTTGTGCTGTTCTCTTCCCTCTATGCTCTCTCGTTTGATTCATTTCCCCCTGTGCACTCTCTCTCCTGTGTGCTTGCCTCTTTCCCTGTGGTATAAGTAAAATTAAATTAAAGTATGTAAAAGGTAACATTACACTGCTGGGTTGGGGGCACGTAGGCTGCTAGGATTGGTGCACAGGCTGCTGGGATGGGGTCACATACAGTGCCTTGTGAAAGTACTTGGCCCCCTTGAACTTTTCAACCTTTTTCCACATTTCAGGCTTCAAACACAAAGATATAAATTTTAATTTTTTTTTGTGAAGAATCAACAACAAGTGAGACACAATCTTGAAGTGGAACGAAATTTATTGGATATTTTAAACTTTTTAAAAAATATTTAAATGTGGGGCATGCAATATTATTCGTCCCCCTTGAGTTAATACTATGTAGCGCCACCTTTAGCTGCGATTACATCTGCAAGTCGCTGGGGGAATGTCTCTATCAGTTTTGCACATCAACAGACTGAAATTGTTGCCCATTCTTGCTTGCAAAACAGCTCGAGCTCAGTGAGGTTGGATGGAGAGCGTTTGTGAACAGCAGTTTTCAGCTCTTTCCATTACTTCTTGATTGGATTCAGGTCTGGACTTTGACGGCCATTCTAACACCTGGATACATTTATTTTTTAACCATTCCATTATAGATTTTGCTTTATGTTTGGGATCATTGTCTTGTTGGAAGATAAATTTCTGTCCCAGTGTCAAATCTTTTGCAGACTCCAACAGGTTTTCTTCCAGAATGGTCCTGTATTTGGCTCCGTCCATCTTCCCATCAATTTTAACCTGTCCCTGCTGAAGAAAAGCAGGCCCAAACCATGATGCTGCCACCACCATGTTTGACAGTGGGGATGGTGTTTTGAGGGTGATGAGCGGTGTTGCTTTTACGCCAAACATATCATTTTGCATTGTGGCCAAAAAGTTTGATTTTGGTTTCATCTGACCTGAGCACCCTTATTCCACATGTTTGGTGTGTCTCCCAGGTGGCTTGTGGCAAATTTCAAACAAGACTTTTTATGGAGATCTTTGAGAAATGGCTTTCTTCTTGCCACTCTTCCATAAATGCCAGATTTGTGCAGTGTACGACTTATTGTTGTCCTATGGACAGACTCTCCCAGCTAAGCTGTAGATCTCTGCAGTTCATCCAGAGTGATCATGGGCCTTTTGGCTGCATCTCTGATCAGTCTTCTCCTTGTTGGAGATGAAAGTTGACAGGGACGGCCGGGTCTTGGTAGATTTCCAGTGGTCTGATACTCCTTCCATTTCAATATGATCGCTTGCACAGTTTAAAATATCCAATAAATTTCGTTCCACTTCATGATTGTATCCCACTTGTTCAAGGGGGCCAAATACTTTCACAATGCAATGTACATTGCTGGGGGTGAGGCACATACACTACTGCAGTGGGGCACATAGAATGCTGGGATGGGGGCACATAGGCTTCTGCAATGGGGCACAAGCTGCTGGGATGGGGCACAGACTTCTGGGATGGGGTCACAGGCTGCAGAGGATGGGGTCACAGGCTGCTGGTATGGGGTCACAAGCTGCTGGGATACAGTCACAGACTGCAGAGGATGGGAGCACAGGCTGCTGGGATGGGGTCACAGGCTGCTGGGATGGGGTCACATACTTCCCCTGGTCTCCGCAGCAAAGTGAAAGACCTTTAGTGATGTCATAGTTATGTGAGTAGTCAGGTGCTGGGATGGGGGCTCAGGCTTGCTGGAATGGGGGCACAGGCTGCTGGAATGGGGTCACATATCACCCTCGGCTTCCACAGCAAAGTAAAGGACCTTTAGTGATATCACAGTCGTGTGAGCAGTCATGTGCACCCGGCTCCACTCATGACTGTGACATAACCACAGGTCCTTTCTCATTCTCCTGTGTGGGTGTGGTGGGCGGGGGCTGTGGTGACAGGTTTGTTGGGGGGAAAGGTTGCGAGGAGCAGGTGGCAGTTATTGGGCTGCAAACTCCGGGGTCTTAACTGATGAAAGAGCATGGCTTGAAGTGTTTGTGGGAGTTGGATTCCCCAGCATGATCAACCTGTTCGCCAACCTGTGTCTAGTACTCGTGCTAGAGATTGTTGAAGGCGTTCCACACTTAGGGCACGATGTAATCCTGCCAGGGAATCTAGTAGAGGATGGAATATTGAAACCATATAATGCTGTGTGCATGAGCTTGAAATAGGTCTCCCTCCATCTTTCACAAAGATGGATTTTTTTACCTGTTCCCACCCCTGTAGAATTGTCTCTGCAATATCTTTATCCCCAGTCCATTTCTCCCAAGTCTTAAACAGCTTGTTCTGCTTTAACTTCAGGAATTTATGTCTTACAGTATTGTATATTGAGGATATGCTCGCATTCTGGATGTTCAGATCTACTCTATTATCTAGATTATGTAGTCCCACTTCATTAAATAACCTGTGAAGTTTAGAAAGGCAAAAAGAGTGGACTTGCATAACTCGTAGAAAGTGTCTGCTTTCTATATGGAATTTGTCCATGATTGCTTGTGGACTCAGCCACCGTTTAACCTCCATATGCATCATATCCCCTGCTTTCCTCATGTTATCACCTGCTTGTTCTATTGCTTTTTTGATTTCCTTTCCCTGCTGAAATTCCAGGTGACCAAATATTGGCATATGTTCAGAGATCTGGAAGGGAAGGCCAAATGCCTTCCTTAATATCTTCCAGCATACGATGGTATCCCGAAGCAGTAGGGATGATTTTACATTTTGCGGAAGTTTGACCTGTTTTGTATGTAAAAGAGCATTTCATTCCCTCGGTGTCGCTGTCTTTCCAATTGGATATTAGAGTAGCAGTTAGTCTCCTGTAGCCAATCCATCACATGTCTAAGAAGGCTTGCTATGTTGTAGGCTCTGACATTCGGAAAATTGATCCCAGCTTCACTTCTACTTAGCATCAGTTTTCCCAATACGATTCTGGGCCTTTTACCTGCCCATAGCTCTATTTATTGTGTTTATATCTAGATGCTTGGGAATCAGGGGTAATGTCTGTAATGGGTATTGGAGTCTAGCAAAGCTGATCATTTTAATTAAATGACATCTTCCCAGAAAAGATAGTGGAAGATTCTGCCATCTCCGAAGTTCTCCCAATATTTTTTCGATCAGAGGTGTATAATTTAGTGAATCTAGTTGTGCTGGAAGCCTGCCTATCTTAATTCCCAGATAGGTAATATGTGTCTTTGCAATATGTAGTTCTAGGCCTAGTTTCCGCCATTGTTCTGCAGGCATTTTTCCCCCCCAATTCTGAGAGTTCGCTCTTGGCGATATTGACCTTATAGCCGAGTATTCCCCATATTTCTGGTTAAACTGAAAGATATTTCCTAATTGTTCCAGTGGCCGGGACAAGAACAAGATGACATCATCTGCAAATAATGCTATTTTAGTGTTGCTAGCGCCCACCCAGATTCTCTCAAATAGATCCGACTCTTCCATATATCTCTTCTATATATCGAGCAAAGGGCTCCAATGCCAAGTTGAACAGCAATGGAGACATCGGGCATCCCTGCCTGGTCCCCTTATATAGGTGAAATGACTCAGAGAGGAAGCCTGGTGTGTGTATTCTAGCTGTCGGGTCTCTATACACCCCTCCAGGTATATTCTAAAGTTGCCCTTTATGTTGAACGAGTCCAGAGTCGGCCCTAGCCAGTCCCAGCTAACATTATCAAAAGCTTTCTCTGCATCTAGAGCCAGTAAAGCTGGTCTCTCTCCTGACTTGCTGCGGCGACCCACCCCGTCCAACACAGTTAGTACCTTTCATATGTTTTTCACTGCCGCCCTGCCCTTAACGAATCCTACTTGTGCAGGGTTCACCAGTTGGGGGTAATACTTCCGGTCTACATTAATAAGGGAGATAGGTCTATAAGAGCAGGCCTCCAGGGGGTCCTTTCCTAGTTTGGGTATGACATTTATACATGTTTCTTTAGATCTTTCTGCTATGGCTCCCGTTAAGAGGAAGGTGTTGTAATAATTTGTTAGCAATAGGGAGATATGTTTCCTAAGGGTCTTGTAAAATGTCCCGCTTAATCCATCTGGGCCTGCTGCTTTCCCATTTTGGAGATGACTTATGGTTTGTCTCACCTCTCCTTCTGTCATTTCTGCATTAATTGCATCTTGTTGTTCTTGTGTTAGTTTTGAAAGAGTGATTTGTTGGAGGAATTTTTTACCTTCTGCCAAATTAGTATATGAGGGTTTATATAATTCATTGAAACAAACAAAAAAAAAAAAAAACAGTTTTAGATGGTATAGTAAATGCGACAGGTGACATAAACCAGAGTCAGGCTGGGGAGCAAGATATGGGGTTGGGGAATTGAAACTAAGAGTCTCAGATAAGCTAAGCGGAACAAATTGTATAATGGTTAGTGGTCTGTGTGGAACTGAAAACACTTAATGAGTTGAGGAAAGCAATAAAAGGAGGCAAGGATGTTCATATAAGAAGTGTCAAAAGTTCATTGTCCTCAAACTGGAATCTGTTGGAAGATGTGTTATCCCCAAATGTCTTTTCAATTTATATAAAAAACGCATGAATCTGTGATGGCCCCAAATGTCCATTCATGTTCTATAAAACGCCATGAATCCATGTGATATATTTAATCCTGTTTTGAATGTGTCAAAGGTTGTTATCAATTTGTATTCCCAAATTCTTCTCGCTCTCTGAGATTTGAAGTTGCTTTTTAAGATGAGCAGCCTCATATCAGTTTTACTGTGGTCAGGGCTGGAAAAATGCTTTGCTACAGGTAGATCCATACGTTTTTCTTTTATTGAGTGGCGATGAGAATTCATTCTTGTCCTGAATTTTTGCCCAGTTTCACCTATGTACATGCCACCTGTTGGGCATTTGGTACATATGATTAAATACACCACATTGCTTGTGGTGCAGCTGAAGTTACCTGGGATCTTGTAGTCCTGATCTGTCCCAGGAATCCTTATCTTGTCCATTGTCATTATAAATGGACAGGTTTTGCACTTTCTCTGGTTGCAGGGAAAGGTTCCTGTTACTGCTGGAGAGGACAGGGCGCTTCTGACAATGATGTTTTTTAGATTCAGAGGTTGTCTAAAACACAAGAGTGGGGGATTCGGAAATACTGATTTTAGTCAGGCATCTTTTTGTAGGAGTGGTTGCAGTTTCCGTGCAGCTCCGCTTAGCACCTCCAGACTTGGATTGTAGGTGACTACAAGAGGCACTCTGTTGTTCTCTTCTTTAGTTTTGCAGTGTAGGAGATGATTCCTTGATATTCTGGTCGCTCTTGTAATTTTGTTCTCGATTGCTCTTGGATGGTAGCCCTGGTTCAAAAAGGTCTTTCTGTGGTTCTCACGGTGATTGTCTCTATCTGTAGGGTTGGAACATATCCGATTGTATCTGATGGCCTGGCTATACACAATAGAGTTTATGTGTTTTGGATGGAAACTGTCGCATCGGAGATATGTTGGACGGTCAATTGGTTTCCGGTACAGAGTTGTCTCTATTTCATTGTTCTGTAGCTTAATGATCGTGTCCAGAAAGCTGATTTCAGTGCAGGAGTAGTTAAGTGTTAAGTTGATGGTGGGATGAAACTGATTAAAGTGTTCATGGAACGTCTTCAGCTGTTGCTCAGACTCTGTCCAGATGATTAAAATGTCATCAATATAACGGTAGTCAAGCTTGGCCATGAAAAGATTTGCATACTGTGGTGCCATTTTGCTCCCCATTGCCGTGCCAGTCTCCGGTAAATATATGTTGTCGTCAAATGTGAAGTAATTGTGCAGGAGGATGAATTTTATAAGCTTCACCACAGAGTCAGCATTAATAACTGTGTTTTCCAGAAATGTTTTGCAGGCATTTAATCCATCCTGGTGTGGAATGTTGCTGTACAGAGATTCCACGTCCATGGTGGCGAGGATGGTTCCTTCTGGTAGAGGACCCATTGCTGAGAGTTTATTCAATAGGTCAGTTGTGTCCTGAATGTAGCTGGGTGTCTCTTTTACCAGGGGTTTGAGAACTCCCTCAACCCACCCCGAAATTTGTTCGGTGAGCGTGCCCACACATGAAATTATTGGTCTTCCTGGATTTCCTGATTTGTGAATTTTGGGAAGCACGTAGAATGTGCCTGTTCTTGGACTTTCTGTATTAGGTCACCAGCTCTTAAGGATATGTCAGGTAGACAAGAAACCAGCCTTTTTAATTCCTTGTGATAGTCCTGTGTGGGGTCAGACTGCAATTTCTTGTAGTAGCGTGTGTCCAAAAGTTGTCTGTTTGCTTCCTTCAGGTAGTCAGATTTGTTCATCATGACTATTGCACCACCCTTGTCTGCAGGTTTAATGATGATTTCTTTGTTGGTTTTCAAAGACTGTATGGCCCTTCTCTCCTAAGCATTGATATTGGACGATTGACTCTTGTGTGAATCTAAAATAGTGAATTTTATCAAATGTCTGAAAGTGTCTATGTAATTATCCAAATGGAGGTTAGGATTAAATTTAGGTGTCCAGTCTGGCCTTTTCTTGGTTGTCAGGATCTTTCTTCCTTTGGCCCAGTTGGTTTCGGAATCCTCTTTTTCACTGAAATGTTGTTCCCTTAGGCGTAATCTCCTGAAGTACCATATATACTCGTGTATAAGCCGACCCGTGTATAAGCCGACCCCCAGGGCTGAACCTAGCCTCTGTGCTGCCTGAGGCGAACTGCAAAATGGCGCCCCCCCTCAGTAAATTTTTTGAATTGGTAGAAATAAATCTGGTTCATACAGATCTATATCTATCCTGTAAAAATGAGGACAATATTGGACATTTTAATTTAGAGAAGTAGAGAAAGAAATGTCCAAACAAAGGATGTCAGCGCCATCACATGCACATACAAGAACCACACAGAAGAATTAAGAACAAGGATCATTAATGGCAATGGTAGACTTGGCACAAGCTACAGACACACAATAATGGCTGCAGAATGGTGCTCCTGTGGGCAGACACAGTCCTGCATCCTTATAGCACAGGAGGCAGCACTGATTGCAACCTATTATTTTTGGCACACAGCTCCAAAACTCTGGGCAGCTCCAATGTGGCAACTGCCTGGCACTGACTAGTCAGACATGTCCACCATGCCTCACCGTCTACACAGCACATGCAACAACCTGCAGTCTGAGCAACAAGCCGCCACTGCACTAAGCTGATAAAATGACGCATCGTCCCCAACAGACCACGCCTCCTCCCGAAACACTTAACCAATCACAAGTGCTGCACACAGTTCAGAGCTAAGAGCAGTGGCTTCCTATTGGGCTAAGGAAGGGATGTGAGAGTCAGAAGGTGGATGAGCACCACCGACTTTCCACCGCCCGGGTGAAACATGGCTGGATGCCTGTATGTACCAATTAGTCCTGCAGAAGAGGGACAATGCATCTTGCACGAGTGGCGTACATAGAAATCATGGGGCCCCATAGCAGAAGTTATAACTGCTCCCTCCCCCAAAAAAATATTTGGCTTGGTCACATAATAACATATCTCTCAACTCTGTAGCCTTACAAGGTAAATTTTCCTCCTATTGAAGCCCCGGATTCCTCTTTCATTGCAGCCTTAAAGTATGATGCCAGCAAAAGTGCCCCATAAACACTGTATGATCCCCCCAAAGTGATCTCTCCACAGTACCCTACTGATGACCCTACTGTACCCGCCTCAACTACCCCAGCACAGTATGATCTCCAACTGTGACCCCCACACAACCCTCCATGTAGTATAATAGACTTACATACAGTATAATGGCTCCTACATCTCTTCACACTGTATAATGGCCTCCAACACAGTACTCAAACAGCCCTCCATAAAGTATAAAGGTTTCCATATACCGTATATACTCGTGTATAAGACGACCCGTGTATAAGCCGATCCCCCTACTTTTGCCCCCAAAACCTGGGAAAACCTATTGACTCGTGTATAAACCGAGGGTGGACCCCAGCACAAGTATACAGCCCCCAGCAGTGTGGTATACAGGCCCCCCCAGTGGTAGTATACAGCAGCCTCCCCAGTGGTAGTATACAGCAGCCTCCCCAGTGGTATATACAGGCCCCAGCAGTATATACACCAGCCCCAGTGGTATACAGCAGCCTCCCCAGTGGTATATACAGGCCCCAGCAGTATTACAGCAGCCTCCCCAGTGGTATATACAGGCCCCAGCAGTATTACAGCAGCCTCCCCAGTGGTATATACAGGCCCCAGCAGTATATACAGCAGCCCCAGTGGTATACAGCAGCCTCCCCAGTGGTATATACAGGCCCCAGCAGTATTACAGCAGCCTCCCCAGTGGTATATACAGGCCCCAGCAGTATATACAGCAGCCCCAGTGGTATACAGGCCCCAGTGGTATACAGGCCCCAGCGGTATACAGGCCCCAGCGGTATACAGGCCCCAGCGGTATACAGGCCCCCTCCGCAGTGGTATACAGGCCCCCTTCGCAGTGGTATACAGGCACCCTCCGCAGTGGTATACAGGCCCCCTCTGCAGTGGTATACAGGCCCCCTCTGCAGTGGTATACAGGCCCCCTCTGCAGTGGTATACAGGCCCCCTCCGCAGTGGTATACAGGGCAATCCCTTGCTGCTGCACACCTGTAAAGTAATACATCATTATACTTATCCCTGTCGCTGTCGCCGCTCTGACACCGCGCTCCTCCGGGTCTTCATGCTTCTTCCTGCTTGTGACCGGCGGGCGCAGGCAATGACGTTGTTGCCTGTGCGCGGGAGGAGGAAGCATGAAGACCCGGAGGAGCGCGGTGTCAGAGCGGCGACAGGGATAATTATAATGATGTATTATTTTACAGGTGTGCGGCAGCAAGGGGGGCCCTGTATAACTGATGGCGGGGCCTATATACCGAAGGGGGGGGGGGCGGTCGGCCGGCCTATGACTCGTGTATAAGCCGAGGGGGGGACTCTTCAGCACATTTTTTTGTGCTGAAAAACTTGGCTTATACACGAGTATATACGGTACTCACCTCTCTTGTCACAGCTCTGGTCTCCCCAAAGTGCGTCTTCCCTCTGCATGGGTCAGCACAGGGGCGCTCACTCATGACGTCATCGTTCCCTGCCGTGCTGAGCTACAGAGTGCAGACAGCGGTGGCCGAAACTTGGGAGAATGCGGCCAGCAGCGGCATCCGCAGAGGGCTGGAGCTGTCACCGAGCCCCCTGCGGATGCTGCCCTCTGCTTACTAGCAGCAACTAACTTGGGTCGCATCATGATAGGTGTACCCCTGCACTTCCTAGGGTTGCACATATCTTTGTGCAGAGCGGACATTTTTCCTGATAGCATCTATATACAGGAGATACTAAGTTGTGGACTGCATACTCGCTATCAGTAAATGCAGTGTTTTGGATGCAGTGTGTTGCCGCTGCCTCCAAAGCGCTGCATTTTACAGTACCCGCATAGTGGATGGGATAAATCCGATGTTCACTGTGCTTCTCCCCACCGCAGTGTGTTTTCACCTGCACTGCAGGTTTCCGGACTTCTGCATCTCCGCAGCATATTTCATTCAAGCTGCGGCGTCAGAAGCGATCACCATCAGGTGTACACAGGGAGAAGCCGCCCTGCACTCACTGCAGATCATGGGTTTCAGGGCGGCTGCGTTCTCCCTGTGTACACCTGTGGGTCTACTCAGGTCCAAGACGCAGTGTCTCCAGACCATGAGCACGTACCCTTAATCAGTATTTATAGTATCTCTGGATGCAGTGAACAAATAACAGCAATTCTTGTAGGGTTTTTATACATATTTTTTTACATGTTTCGCATGGGTTAAATAATTTGATTTTTGTTCAGCTCAAATTTTTAGAGTTGAAATTGCAAACACTATGGGCCTTGTCACACCTGCGCTAGGCTGCGTTTGGCTGCATTGCGTTAGCACTGTGCAAACGCAATCAAGCGCAAATCTAACGCTGTGCGTTAACAGTGCCATTATACGCTATGGGCGAACGCATACAAACGCAACCCCAAGCGCAAGTGCAAACTGGGACTGTGTTTGAACACATGGGCTAGTCTTAGCGCACAGAAAACGTAGCATTACACATTTCCTGTGCGCTAGGACTAATGCATATGTTCAAACGCAACCCCCTTTTGCACTTGTGCTTGGGGTTGCGTTTGCATGCGTTCACCTATAGCATTTAATGGCAGTGTTAACGCAATGCAGCCAAACGCAGCCTAGCGCAGGTGTGAACTGGGCCAATTTATATATATATTTTTTAATTGTAGTATTTATCAGCTTTTTATTGTTTTCCTGTGTTGTACATTATTGCTCAGTGCTGTTTGCTGCACTATTCTATGCTGGTACTTTAGTAAAGTATGGGAATGTTCACTGCTATCTCTCTTGAGTCATTCATGTAAAATACAGAATTATCAGGACTCCCTGCAGTGTTCACACTGATAATGTGACTACAGGCAGCACAGAGCCTGAAATACAGGCCATATAGATCTAGAGGAGCTGAGGTGTCTGCCTGGTCTGTGGGGGTTCTGTGCAAACACTTGTAAATGTGGAGATCAGCAGGAAGACAGCAATTAAAGAGTTAAACGGAGGAAAGCTGTTTATGTAGCAGGAGGATGTGCAGAGCTCTATACTGATAATTACCGTTTACTTTTGCCCCGAACTCCGGAGGATTCTCACAGCTGGAGCTCAGTCTGGTCTGGTGCAGCTGTATCCCCTGAGAGCTTCAGAGTCCTCAGTCCTGCCCTCCACAGCCGCCCGAAGTGGAGAGAATGGGGCCAACAGCAGCAGTGGCAGGACCATATGAGCAGGAGCAGCATCTTTAGGGCCGACGCTACCACCAGGTCCTCTGCTGAATTTGCCGCCCTCTGGCTACCAGCAGGTGGCGCCGCCTGGGACAAACACTTCAACTTGACTCATGGATGATACGGCCCTGCGACCCCCCTACTTTTGCCCCAAAAACCTGGGAAAACCTATTGACTCGTGTATAAGCCGAGGGTGGACCCCAGCACAGGTATACAGCCCCCAGCAGTGTGGTATACAGCAGCCCCAGAGGTATATACAGCAGCCCCAGTGGTAGTATACAGCAGCAGCCCCAGTGGTATATACAGCAGCAGCTCCAGTAGTTAGTATACAGCAGCCCCAGAGGTATGTACAGCAGCCCCAGTGGTAGTATACAGCATCCCCAGAGGTAGTATACAGCAGCCCCAGAGGTAGTATACAGCAGCCCCAAAGGTATATACAGCAGCCCCAGTGGTAGTATACAGCAGCCCCAGAGGTAGTATACAGCAGCCCCAGAGGTAGTATACAGCAGCCCCAAAGGTATATACAGCAGCCCCAGTGGTAGTATACAGCAGCCCCAGAGGTAGTATACAGCAGCCCCAGAGGTATATACAGCCCCAGTGGTAGTATACAGCAGCCCCAGAGGTATATACAGACCCAGTGGTAGTATCCAGCAGCCCCAGAGGTATATACAGCCCCAGTGGTAGTATACAGCAGCCCCAGAGGTATATACAGCCCCAGTGGTAGTATCCAGCAGCCCCAGAGGTATATACAGCCCCAGTGGTAGTATACAGCAGCCCCAGAGGTATATACAGCCCCAGTGGTAGTATACAGGCCTCCCAGTGGTGGTATACTGACCCCCACCAGTAACACACAGCCCCCCCTCCTTAGTATGTCCCCCCCCTCCTTAGTATGTCCCCCCCAGGCTGCGGCACCTGTTAAATATGCATATTCATTGCACTAATGAGGCGGCCCCACGTGACCGCCTGCGGTCACCGCGGCCCCCTCCTGCCTCCTCCAGCCACCGGTGCAGCCCCCCCCCCAGCATACCGAGTGACTCGTGTATAAGCCGAGGGGGGGACTTTTCAGCCCATCGGACTCGGTGGCTGGTGTTCCTGCCTCGGCCGCTGGGAGGAGCCGGATTCCTTCGGCTGATGGCGCCGGTGATAGGAGGGCTTTGTCCTCATATGGACCTGCTCCTGCGACGTCTGCCTCTGTCGCTGAGCGCCGCCATGTTTCTCCTTTGGGCGGTGTTGGTCACAGGGAGCGGGCCCTGCAGAGGTGTCTGTTAGGCGCAGCCTTCGTTCTTCTGTCAGTGGGGTGGGTGGAGCCAGTCGTGCATCACCGTCTGGCCTGGTTCTAGGGGCGGTCCGGATGAGATCATCAGGCTGTGAGCTCCAGCCTATGGGAGGTAACCGCGCCCTTCAAATACATTGGAGCCTGTCTTGCAGGCCGCCAGATATAGTGTTGGTTCCCCAGTGATAGTGTGTGTTTAGTTTTGTCTCTGACCTTGCCTGGATTTTTGACTCTGCCTCAGCCTATCGATTTTGTACCTTCGCTGCCCTCTCGGTTTTTGCGCTTGACCCTTGTCTGGATTTTTGACTCTGCTACTGCCTGATGATTTTGTACCTTCGCTGCCCTCTCGGTTTTGACTCGGACTTCTGACTTCGTTTTTCGGGTCTGGATTTTTTCCCTGGCAACCTTCCTGCTCTGTTGCTCACTATAGGCAGCTACCCCCTGGGCTCCGCTGTAATTCCAGATCCCTGTATAGGGGTTAAGGGTCTCGGGGTTTCTCGGGGTGCTGCCTCACCAGGAGCCCAGCCTCACAGCGGATGGTCGTCACATTATATCTGGCCATACCATTTTTATATATAGATCGACTATATATAAAAGCATTCCCTTACCTTTTTTTTTTCTCTCTCCTTTTCCCAATGGTTTTACCTGTTTTTTTTTCTTTACTCTGAGCTGTGTCTGCTGATTGCTTTCACAATGCACCTGTGTCCAGCTTCTCAGTCCTGTGGAGGAACACTCCCATCGTCTTGTACCAACATGCTGTACAAGCCACAAGCTGGAGTCCTCTGCATGAACACTGGAGATCAGAAGGCCTCGTTCCCTGGATGTCAGCACCTGGGTGGCTCTGGCTCTGCCTGCCCGGGTGCCAAGGTGTTGCCCGCGGAGGCGGCCAAAGTCTTGTTACCTATTTCTTTGACTTACCTTAAGAAATCTGTGTGTTTAGGGGCCTATGTAGACAGTGGCTCAGAGGGGAATTTCATAGATCTCCAGGTAGCAAGAACTCTTGGTGTACCACTACTAAGGCTTAATGCCCCCATTAGAACCACTGCAGTTAATGGCACTCCCCTCATGCAGGGTGGTGTGGAATTTGTCACTGAGGAAGTATCAATGCTGGTGGGGTCTTTACATACTGAAAATGTGTCATTTTTTGCTATCGGTAATTTATCATCTGCAGTTATCCTGGGCATGCCATGGTTATGTAAACATAACCCTCTCATAGACTGGTACTTGGGTGACATCGTGCGCTGGAGCCCAAAGTGTCAGGATAACTGTATCTCGCTATCTGTAAACCAAGTGAAGGTCAAGTCTCCTCCCTTTGTACCATATGCCTTTAGAGATTTTGAGGATGTATTTTCTATTCAGGAATCAGAGAAATTACCCCCTCACAGAGAGTATGATTGCGCCATAGATTTGATACCTGATTCTCGTCTCCCAAAGGGGAGAATATTTAATCTCTCTGGTCCAGAACGTCAGGCCATGAAAGAGTACATAGCAGACAGTCTGCGAAAAGGGTATATTAGACCGTCCACCTCACCAGTAGGGGCCGGTTTCTTTTTTGTGGGAAAGAAAGATGGCGGCCTCAGACCTTGCATTGATTACCGTGAATTAAACGCGATCACTGTGAAAAACCAGTATCCTCTTCCACTCATCCCTGATCTTTATAATCAGCTGTTGGGAGCCAAATATTTCACCAAACTGGACCTCAGGGGAGCATATAACCTTGTCCGTATAAAAGAAGGCGATGAGTGGATGACCGCATTTACCACGCCTCTCGGCCATTTTGAGTATCTTGCAATGCCGTTTGGGTTAAGTAACGCACCTGCAGTGTTTCAGAATTTTGTCAATGATATTTTCAGAGATATCAGTGGTGCATATGTGGTCGTTTATTTGGACGACATTCTGTTTTTTTCTCCTGGTCTTTGGTTGCACGTCCGACATGTCCGTACTGTACTCCAGAGACTCAGAGAGCATTCTTTGTTTGCCAAATTAGAGAAATGTGTCTTCATGGAGGAGGATTTTTTGGGGTATATTATATCGGCCAAAGGTTTTCGCATGGATCCTTCTAAAATTAAACTCATTAAGGAATGGGTACAACCCAAGTCTCTGAAGGCACTGCAGCGATTCTTGGGTTTCGCTAACTATTATCGCAAATTTATTAAAAGGTTTTCAGAGATAGCCAAACCACTCACTGATTTGACACGTAAAGGGACGGATGTGGTTAATTGGAAGCCTGAAGCAATTCATGCGTTTTCTAAGTTAAGAGTGTTTCTCCTCTGACCCAATATTGGTTCAGCGTGATCTGGACCGCCCCTTCATTGTAGAGGTAGATGCCTCTGAAGTTGGAGTGGGAGCAGTGCTATCACAAGACAGTGCATCCCTCACTCAGCTTCGTCCGTGTGCCTTCTTTTCCCGAAAATTTTCATCCACCGAGATGAATTATGACATAGGTAATCGGGAGTTGTTGGCAATCAAATGGGCCTTTGAGGAATGGCGCCACTTCCTCGAAGGCGCCAAACATAAGATTACCGTAATTACTGACCACAAGAACCTGACCTACTTGGAGTCAGCGAAAAGACTGAATCCTAGACAGGCTAGGTGGGCTTTGTTCTTCTCCAGATTTGATTTCGTTATCACCTTCCGACCAGGTACTAAAAACGTGAGGGCTGATGCCCAGTCTCGAAGTTTTTGCCCCTTACAAGTTGAGGACGTGGAACCGACTCCCATTTTAGCAAAGGGGATTGTTGTTTCGGCTGTGTCTTTGGATCTTCTGGAAGAGATTCGTGGTTCTCCAGAACAGGCCCCTGACACTACTCCTGCCCAGAAACTATTCGTCCCTGCCAAATTCCACCTGCAAGTCCTTAAGGAATCTCATGATTCCGTCCTCGCAGGACATTCTGGTATCAATAACACCATCAGACTGGTAACCAGGAATTTGTGGTGGCCAACCATAGTAAAGGACTGTAAGGAATATGTACTTGCTTGTGAAACCTGTGCTCGCGCTAAGTCTCCCCGCAACCGCCCTGCCGGGTTGCTCCAGTCCTTGCCTACCCCTGAGGGTCCTTGGACTCATATCTCCATGGATTTTATTACTGACCTGCCACTCTCAGAAGGGAAGACTTGTATCTGGGTAGTAGTAGACAGATTCAGCAAGCAGTGTCATTTTGTTCCGCTGTCCGGGTTACCTAATTTTGAGACCCTGAGCAAATTATTTATTAACTAGCTGTGAGCCCGATGCAAATGCATCGGGATTCTAGAGCGTGCATTAATTTGATTATAGTAGTTATAGCTGTTAGCCTGATGCAAATGCATCGGGTATCTAAAATATGTTTATTGTTTTTTTACAGTTTTTTAAATAATAATCGCATCATCAATAGCAATAATATAAGCCATAGCATTATTATTAGCAGTAATAGCAGTATTAATAGCATTATTAGCAGTATTATGAGCATTAATAACAGTATTAATAGCATTAATAGCATTATTATTAGCATTAATAGCATTATTAATAGCATTATTAGCATTAATAATAGCATTAATAACATTATTAATAGCATTGATAGCATTATTATTAGCATTAATAGCATTAATAATAGCATTATTAGCATTAATAATAGCATTAATAACATTATTAATAGCATTAATAGCATTATTATTAGCATTAATAGCATTAATAATAACATTATTAGCATTAATAATAGCATTAATAACAGTATTAATAGCATTAATAGCATTATTAATAGAATTAATAGCATTATTATTAGCATTAATAGCATTAATAGCATAATTAATAGCATTAATAGCATTAATAGCATTATTATTAGCATTAATAGAATTATTATTAGCATTAATAGCATTAATAGGATAAATATTAGCATTAATAGCATTAATAGCATAATTAATAGCATTAATAGCATTATTAATAGCATTAATAGCATTATTATTAGCATTAATAGCATTAATAATAGCATTATTAGTATTAATAATAGCATTAATAACATTATTAATAGCATTAATAGCATTATTAATAGCATTAATAGCATTATTATTAGCATTAATAGGATTAATAATAGCATTATTAGCATTAATAATAGCATTAATAACATTATTAATAGCATTAATAGCATTATTATTAGCATTAATAGCATTAATAGCATTATTATTAGCATTAATAGCATTAATAATACCATTAATAGGATAAATATTAGCATTAATAGCATTAATAGCATAAATAAGAGCATTAATAGCATTATTAATAGCATTAATAGCATTATTATTAGCATAAATAGCATTATTAGCATTAATAATAGCATTAATAACATTATTAATAGCATTAATAGCATTATTATTAAAATTAATAGAATTAATAATAGCATTATTAGCATAAATAATAGCATTAATAACATTATTAATAGCATTATTATTAGCATTAATAGCATTAATAGTATTATTAATAGCATGAATAGCATTATTAATAGCATTAATAGGATTATTATTAGCATTAATAGCATTAATAATAGCATTATTAGCATTATTAATAGCATTAATAACATTATTAATAGCATTAATAGCATCATTATTAGCATTAATAGCATTAATAATAGCATTATTAGCATTATTAATAGCATGAATAACATTATTAATAGCATAAATAGCATTATTATTAGCATAAATAGCATTAATAATAGGATTATTAGCATTAATAATAGCATTAATAACATTATTAATAGCATTAATAGCATTATTATTAGCATTAATAGAATTAATAATAGCATTATTAGCATTAATAATAGCATTAATAACATTATTAATAGCATTAATAGCATTATTATTAGCATTAATAGCATTATAATTAGCATTAACAGCATTAATAATACCATTAATAGGATAAATATTAGCATTAATAGCATTAATAGCATAAATAATAGGATTAATAGCATTATTAATAGCATTAATAGCATTATTAATAGCATTAATAGCATTATAATTAGCATAAATAGCATTAATAATAGGATTATTAGCATAAATAATAGCATTAATAACATTATTAATAGCATTAATAGCATTATTATTAGCATTAATAGCATTAATAGTATTATTAATAGCATGAATAGCATTATTAATAGCATTAATAGGATTATTATTAGCATTATAGCATTATTAATAGCATTATTAGCATTATTAATAGCATTAATAACATTATTAATAGCATTAATAGCATCATTATTAGCATTAATAGCATTAATAATAGCATTATTAGCATTATTAATAGCATGAATAACATTATTAATAGCATTAAATAGCATTATTATTAGCATAAATAGCATTATAATAGGATTATTAGCATTAATAATAGCATTAATAACATTATTATTAGCATTAATAGCATTATTATTAGCATTAATAGAATTAATAATAGCATTATTAGCATTATAATAGCATTAATAACATTATTAATAGCATTAATAGCATTATTATTAGCATTAATAGCATTATAATTAGCATTAACAGCATTAATAATACCATTAATAGGATAAATATTAGCATTAATAGCATTAATAGCATAAATATAGGATTATATAGCATTATTAATAGCATTAATGCATTATTAATAGCATTAATAGCATTATAATTAGCATAAATAGCATTATATAATAGGATTATTAGCATTAATAATAGCATTAATAACATTATTAATAGCATTAATAGCATTATTATTAGCATTAATAGAATTAATAATAGCATAATTAGCATTAATAATAGCATTAATAGCATTATTAATAGCATTAATAGCATTATTATTAGCATTAATAACATTATTATTAGCATTAATAGCATTAATAATAACATTAATAGGATAAATATTAGCATTAATAGCATAAATAATAGGATTAATAGCATTAATAGCATAAATAATAGGATTAATAGCATTATTAATAGCATTAATAGCATTATTAATAGCATTAATAGCATAATTATTAGCATAAATAGCATTAATAATAGCATTATTAGCATTAATAATAGCATTAATAACATTATTAATAGCATTAATAGCATTATTATTAGCATTAATAGCATTAATAGCATTATTATTAGCATTAATAGCATTAATTAATACCATTAATAGGATAAATATTGACATTAATAGCATTAATAATAGCATTATTAGCATTAATAATAGCATTAATAACATTATTAATAGCATTAATAGCATTATTATTAGCATTAATAGAATTAATAATAGCATTATTAGCATTATAATAGCATTAATAACATTTATTAATAGCATTAATAGCATTATTATTAGCATTAATAGCATTAATAATAGCATTATTAGCATTATTAATAGCATTAATAACATTATTAATAGCATTAATAGCATTATTATTAGCATAAATAGCATTAATAATAGGATTATTAGCATTATTAATAGCATTAATAACATTATTAATAGCATTATATGAATTATTATTAAAATTAATAGAATTAATAATAGCATTATTAGCATTAATAATAGCATTAATAACATTATTAATAGCATTAATAGCATTATTATTAGCATTAATAGCATTAATAGTATTATTAATAGCATGAATAGCATTATTAATAGCATTAATAGGATTATTATTAGCATTAATAGCATTAATAATAGCATTATTAGCATTATTAATAGCATTAATAACATTATTAATAGCATTAATAGCATTATTATTAGCATTAATAGCATTAATAATAGCATTATTAGCATTATTAATAGCATTAATAACATATATTATTATAGCATTATATACATTATTATTAGCATAAATAGCATTATTAATTAGGATTATTAGCATTATTAGTAATAGCATTAATAACATTATTAATAGCATTAATAGCATTATTATTAGCATTAATAGATTAATTAATAGGATTATTAGCATTAAATAATAGCATTAATAACATATTATTAGCATTAATAGCATTATTATTAGCAGTAATATTATTATTAGCATATTTTATTTTTAATTATTATTTATATATTGTTATTTATTTTTTAATTATTTTTAATTAATTTTTTTATTATTTTTTAATTATTTTTTAATTATTTTTGTATTATTAAATTTATTATTTAGGCTGAGAGGCAGTTGTCATTCAGGTGCGCTAAAGGGCTGATCTTATTAGCATATATTTTATTTTTTTATTATTATTTTTATTGAATTTTTTATATTATTTTTAATTAATTTTTTTATTATTTTTTAATTCTTTTTTAATTATTTTTTTTATTATTTAATTTATTATTTAGGCTGAGAGGCAGTTCTCATTCAGGTCCGCAAAGGGCTGATCTTATTAGCATATATTTTATTTTTTATTATTATTTTTATTGAATTTTTTATTATTTTTAATTTATTTTTTTATTATTTTTTTAATTCTTTTTTAATTATTTTTTTTATTATTTAATTTATTATTTAGGCTGAGAGGCAGTTCTCATTCAGGTCCGCAAAGGGCTGATCTTATTAGCATATATTTTATTTTTTTATTATTATTTTTATTGAATTTTTTATTATTTTAAATTTATTTTTTTATTATTTTTTAATTCTTTTTTAATTTTTTTTTATTATTTAATTTATTATTTAGGCTGAGAGGCAGTTCTCATTCAGGTCCGCAAAGGGCTGATCTTATTAGCATATATTTTATTTTTTTATTATTATTTTTATTGAATTTTTTATTATTTTTAATTAATTTTTTTATTATTTTTTAATTCTTTTTTAATTATTTTTTTTATTATTTAATTTATTATTTAGGCTGAGAGGCAGTTCTCATTCAGGTCCGCAAAGGGCTGATCTTATTAGCATATATTTTATTTTTTTATTATTATTTTTATTGAATTTTTTATTATTTTTAATTAATTTTTTTTATTATTTTTTAATTCTTTTTTAATTATTTTTTTTATTATTTAATTTATTATTTAGGCTGAGACGCAGTTCTCATTCAGGTCCGCAAAGGGCTGATCTTATTAGCATATATTTTATTTTTTTATTATTATTTTTATTGAATTTTTTATTATTTTTAATTATTTTTTTTTATTATTTTTTAATTCTTTTTTAATTCTTTTTTTTATTATTTAATTTATTATTTAGGCTGAGACGCAGTTCTCATTTAGGTCCGCAAAGGGCTGATCTTATTAGCATATATTTTATTTTTTTATTTTTATTTTTATTGAATTTTTTATTATTTTTAATTATTTTTTTTTATTATTTTTTAATTCTTTTTTAATTATTTTTTTTATTATTTAATTTATTATTTAGGCTGAGACGCAGTTCTCATTCAGGTCCGCAAAGGGCTGATCTTATTAGCATATATTTTATTTTTTTATTATTATTTTTATTGAATTTTTATTATTTTTAATTATTTTTTTTATTATTTTTTAATTCTTTTTTAATTATTTTTTTTATTATTTAATTTATTATTTAGGCTGAGAGGCAGTTCTCATTCAGGTCCGCAAAGGGCTGATCTTATTAGCATATATTTTATTTTTTTATTATTATTTTTATTGAATTTGTTATTATTTTTAATTAATTTTTTTATTATTTTTTAATTCTTTTTTAATTATTTTTTTTATTATTTAATTTATTATTTAGGCTGAGAGTCAGTTCTCATTAGGTCCGCAAAGCTGATCTATTGATATATTTTATTTTTTATTAATTTATGAATTTGTTGTATTTTTAATTAATATATTTTATATTTTTATTCTTCTTTTAAATTTTTTTTATATGTAATTTATTATTTAGGCTGTCACGGCAGTTCTCATTGAGGCCGCCTTGTTTTTTCCCATTGAAATGCATTAGCGGTGTGTCGGCGATTTTATGGCCGACCACCTGGTTCTATTTGTCGGCCCTAAAATCGCGGACACACCGCTAATGCATCTCTATGGGCAGTCAGGCCGATTTCGGATTGAACGCCGACCAATCAGAATTCGAGCTGACTTGCCCATAGACATGCATTAGCGGTGTGTCGGCGATTTTATGGCCGACCACTGGTTCTATTTGTCGGCCTAAAATCGCGGACACACCGCTAATGCATCTCTATGGGCATCAGCCGATTCGGATTGAACGGCGACCAATCAGAATTCGAGCTGACTTGCCCATAGACATGCATTAGCGGTGTGTCCGCGATTTTAGGGCCGACAAATAGAACAGGTGGCGGCCATAAATCGCCGACACACGCTAATGTATGTCAATGGGAAAAAAGACGGACCTGAATGAGAACTGAATGACGGGCTCTTCTGATTGGCTGAGTCAGCGACCAATCGAAGAGCCCTTCACATTTCATTGAGATACAATGGCGGATTGATCGTCCATTGTATCTTAATGTTAGTTGAAGAGGACGTCGGAGCTGGAAGTTGGCGGAAAGAAGACAGAAGATCCCGGGGACGGACGAAGAGGCGGAAAGAAGAGAGAAGACCCCCGGGACCGGAGGAAGAGGACGCCTGGCCGGACGGACGATCAGATGACTTGAAGGCATGTAAGTGATTGACGGGGACGTTAGGGGACGGGTAGGGCCTTAGGTGTTAGGGAAAGCGGCGAGGCTTAGAGGGTAGGGGCTTAGGGGGTAGGGGCTTAGGGCGGCAGGGGTTTAGGTGCGGCTTAGGGGGTAGGGGTAGGGGATTAGGTGCAGCTTAGGGTTAGGGGCTTGCGGCGGCAGGGGTTTAGGTGCGGATGCGGGGTAGTGGCTTAGGGGGGTAGGGGGTTAGGTGCGGCTTAGGGGGTAGGGGCTTAGGGCGGCAGGGGTTTAGGTGCGGCTTAGGGGGTAGGGGTAGGGGATTAGGTGCAGCTTAGGGGCTTGCGGCGGCAGGGGTTTAGGTGCGGATGCGGGGTAGTGGCTTAGGGGGGTAGGGGGTTAGGTGCGGCTTAGGGGGTAGAGGTAGGGGATTAGGTGCGGCTTAAGGGGTAGGGGCTTGCGGCGGCAGGAGTTTAGGTGCGGATGCGGCGTAGTGGCTTAGGGCGGCAGGGGGTAGGGGGTTAGGTGCGGCTTAGGGGGTAGGGGCTTAGGGCGGCAGGGGTTTAGGTGCGGTTTAGGGGGTAGGGGTAGGGGATTATGTGCAGCTTAGGGGTTAGGTGCGGCTTAGGGGTTAGGGGCTTGCGGCGGCAGGGGTTTATTTGCGGATGCGGGGTAGTGGCTTACGGCGGCAGGGAGTAGGGGGTTAGGTGCGGCTTAGGGGTAGGGGCTTAGGGCGGCAGGGGTTTAGGTGCGGTTTAGGGGGTAGGGGTAGGGGATTAGGTGCGGCTTAGGGGTTAGGGGCTTGCGGCGGCAGGGGTTTAGGTGCGGATGCGGGCTAGTGGCTTACGGCGGCAGGGGGTAGGGGCTTCGGCGGCGGGGTAGTGGCTTAGGGGTTAGTGGCTTAGGGGTTAGGGCGGCAGGGGGTAGGGGCTTGCGGCAGAGGGTAGTGGGTGCGGCGGGGTAGTGCGGCAGGGGGTAGGGGCTTCGGCGGCGGGGTAGTGGCTTAGGGGTTAGGGCGGCAGGGGGTAGTGGCTTCCGGCAGAGGGTAGTGGGTGCGGCGGGGTAGTGCGGCAGGGGGTAGGGGCTAGGGGCTTCGGCGGCGGGGTAGTGGCTTAGGGGTTAGGGCGGCAGGGGGTAGTGGCTTCCGGCAGAGGGTAGTGGGTGCGGCGGGGTAGTGCGGCAGGGGGTAGGGGCTTCGGCGTCGGGGTAGTGGCTTAGGGGTTAGGGCGGCAGTGGGTAGGGGCTTGGGGTTGTGTGGCTTGGTTAGTGTACGCGTAGTGGCTTAGAGCGGCAGGGGTCTGTAGTGTACAGCGCGATGGTATACTACAGTCCCATGGCGCTTATGGTCATGGGACTGTAGTATACTATAGCGGTGTACACTACAGGAGTATGGGCTTCGGCTTCGGTGGCTTGGTTAGCGGTGTAGCGACTCGCAATGCCCGCTTCGCGGGCATTGCTTCGCTAGGCTGCAACGACTCGCAATGCCCGCTTTGCGGGCATTGCTTCGTGAGTCACCTTGGCCGCTACGCGGCCACGGGGAGAGTCCAGGAGAAGCAGCTCGGACTCGCTAACCAAGCCACCGGAAGCAGCGCCGCTCCGACGGAAGTCGCTACGGCAATTATATAATAGATCATGTGGTGCGATTGCATGGTGTTCCTGTGAATATCATTTCTGACAGGGGAACCCAGTTCGTTTCTAAGTTTTGGAGGGCATTCTGTAAACGGATTGGAATTGACTATTCCTTTTCTTCTGCCTATCACCCTGAAACCAATAGTCAAACCGAGCGCACTAATCAAGCTCTCGAACAGTATCTCCATTGTTATGTCTCTGAGCATCAATCCGATTGGGTGGAACATCTGCCACTAGCGGAATTCGCCATGAATAACCAGTACCAGGAGTCCATCAAGACCACCCCTTTCTACTGTAATCATGGGCTGCACCCACGCTTTGGTTCGTTTTCTTCTAGGCTTTCTGACGTCCCTGAGGTAGAAAGGTCTGTAGATCAGTTAAAGACTATCTGGTCTGAAGTGAACAAAAACTTGAAGGGGGCTCAGACTAGGCAGGCGTCTTCTGCTAATAAACGGCGCTCCAAGGGTCCAGACCTGGGAGTTGGGGACAAAGTTTGGTTGACTACGAAAAATATCAAGCTCAAAGTGCCGTCTGCCAAACTAGGTCCCAGGTTTATTGGTCCGTATGAAATTATTGACGTGATTAAACCCTGTAGCCTTTCGTCTGAAGCTCCCTCAATCGTTCAAACTGCCCAATGTGTCCCATAAATCCCTTCTCAAATTGTACCGATCTCCGATTCGTCCTGTCCGGTCCCCTCCTCCTCCGGTCTTGGTCGGGGGTGCTGTGGAATACGAAGTTCAACGGATCCTTGATTCCTGCTTAGTGAGAGGATCCGTGCAGTATCTGGTACATTGGAAGAGCTATGGTCCGGAGGAGAGGTCCTGGGTGCCTGCCGGTAATATCCATGCCAAGGGTTTGATCAGGAAGTTTCATCTTCTTCATACCGATAAACCGGGTTTTGTGGGTCCGGAGGCCCCTCGTCGAGGGGGGGGTACTGTCATATTGCCATCGGACTCGGTGGCTGGTGTTCCTGCCTCGGCCGCTGGGAGGAGCCGGATTCCTTCGGCTGATGGCGCCGGAGATAGGAGGGCCTTGTCCTCATATGGACCTTCTCCTGCGACGTCTGCCTCTGTTGCTGAGCGTCGCCATGTTTCTCCTTTGGGCGGTGTTGGTCACAGAGGAGCGGGCCCTGCAGAGGTGTCTGTTAGGCGCAGCCTTCGTTCTTCTGTCAGAAGTGGGGTGGGTGGAGCCAGTCGTGCATCACCGTCTGGCCTGGTTCTAGGGGCGGTCCGGATGAGATCATCAGGCTGTGAGCTCCAGCCTATGGGAGGTAACCACGCCCTTCAAATACATTGGAGCCTGTCTTGCAGGCCTCCAGATATAGTGTGGTTCCCCAGTGATAGTGTGTGTGTTTAGTTTTGTCTCTGACCTTGCCTGGATTTTTGACTCTGCTTCAGCCTATCGATTTTGTACCTTCGCTGCCCTCTCGGTTTTTGCGCTGGACCCTTGCCTGGATTTTTGACTCTGCTACTGCCTGATGGTTTTGTACCTTAGCTGCCCTCTCTGTTTTGACTCGGACTTCTGACTTCGTTTTTCGGGTCTGGATTTTTCCCCTGGCGACCTTCCTGCTCTGTTGCTCACTATAGGCAGCTACCCCCTGGGCTCCGCTGTAATTCCAGATCCCTGTATAGGGGTTAAGGGTCTTGGGGTTTCTCGTGGTGCTGCCTCACCAGCAGCTCAGCCTCACAGCGGATGGTCGTCACATTGTGTCATTATCAGCCTGAGGAAGGGACCACAGTGTCCCGAAAGCTTGCTATGTTTACCATCTTTTCAGTTAGCCATTAAAAGGTATCAACCACTGAGGACTCTCAGATTCCAATTTATTTTTATAATTCATTGTAAAAGTTTTGTAGTATTTCATTGATTTTCCTAGGATCGAGGTTATAGTTCCCTGGCCGTCTCGTAGTCTATCAATTAGATTTGCCTGCAGACGCTCTTTTGCCAGTCTTGCCAGCAATTTCCCTGCTTTGTTCCCATATCTCAGCAATTCAACCTCATGCCTAGAGCAGTACATCTCTTCCCTCCTGTCAATCCAGGTTTCAAACTTTTGTTTGGCCAGCTTCCAATTTTCCCTGTTTTGAGTTGTGGGCTCTACAGGAACTCTGTATATATATTTCTAAGCTTTTCACTACAATCTGAGTAGTTTTCTGCTACTCTTTTCTTGAGTGAGGCCACTCAACGGTACAACGTGTGTTGGTTTGCATGTTCCTTGTTGTCCCATTCAAATTTCTCTCACCAGCCCCGTAATTTGTCATTAAATCCCTCATCTTCTGTAAGATGAGATGAAAATTTCCACTTGTAATGTGTTCCTTTTATCTGGTTATCTACCAGTTCCATACCCACCGGTTATCAAATATGAACAGGTCATAGATCTCGACTGACTTCATTCTATTTAACAGTCTGTCTGAGGGCAGCCTATAGTCTATCCTTATATATAGGGTATGAAGGTGCCAGGATAGGTGCCGAAACGCGTTGGTGAATAAAGGAGATCATTGCTTTGGAACCTTGCCTTCCTTGTGACTTCTTGGAGACATCCATCCCTTGTGAATCCATTGAGACAGCTGCGCGGACCGTGACACACCATCTTCCCTATATATGAGCATTTTTCCACGTACAAGTGGTTGGTGGAGGTCCTGCAGCAGCTTTAAACCGAATTCTTATAAACCAGTTGTGGGTCACACACAACTGGACCAGGTGAGTGTACACCTATTGATATACTCAGTGTGTCACTAGTGATAGGGCACTCTTGCACCTCTTGTCTCCTCCCTTTTTGTATTTATATAGTCTATCCTTGACCAGGATTGGTGGGCATGGGAGAAGTGGGTACACTCTCTATCCTCTGGATGTAACCAATGCCAAACATCCCTCAATCCAGTTTGTTCAAGGAAGGAAGGGAGAAGAGTCTCTATTTTTGGAGGAGTCAGGCTTTGGCTCTTTCTGTTCTCCTCCCCATTGTGAACTGTGTTCAAGTCTCCCCCAGTAATTATCAAAGGTGAGTTGTTCAGGACAATCTTCCTCTTCAGGTCATCAAAGAAGACTCTGTTTGAACCATTAGGTCCAAACATTGTAAATTGAATAGGCTTCTCCTCCATACTCTATGGTGACCCAAACCCGTCTCCCCTGATCATCACACTCCTTGGACAACAGATTAAATACAAAATTACGATGGAACAGTATCACTACCCCTGCGTGTCTACCATGAGCTGATGAGCCCGCTACTTTCCCCACCCACAATTTGATAAGCCTAAAAAATCCTCTTCCTTTAGATGTTTTTTTTGAAGCAATACAATATCAGACGAGTACCTTTTCAGATGTCTCAGTATCTTTACTCTTTTATTCAGAGATCTTAGGCCTTTCACATTCAAAGAGATGACCATCATAGTCCCTGTCACTACAGCCTCTTGCTTTGTTTTCCTTATGAGCATTCTAGTGATTATGAGAAGATCCTCAGGTGGTTAGAGAAGGGTAGAAAAGAAAGACAAAATACTTAAAGATATAAAAGGGGATAGAGACTTAAACCTTAAAACAAATATACAGTGAGTTCTCAATACGCTGTAGTGTACTTCTACAGTAGCTTCTTACACCACTAATAGCATTGTGGACTTCACTTTTTTTTCTAAGGAAGTAAGGGCTACCAAAAAGAAAAAAAAAAGAAGAAAAACCTGTGGGAAGAAGCATATCCCACACCACACATTATAAATAATTGTGAAAATGCCATCTGCATCTTCTCCTCCACCCTGATACTTACCTTTGCATAAACCTTTGCTCTCTACCCCTCTAGAACCTGTGTCCCTTCCCCAAATAGGGGCAGATAGGCACTTCCCACCAAAGCCCATCTTCATTGAGGCACAACATATATCAATTGGCAGTACTCAACACGTTTCCAACAGCATCCAGTCACCTTGGGGAGACTCTGTCCTGTTTGTAGAAGAAGTGTCGGGGCGGGGGGGGGGAGACCCATTGAGAGCAAGATGTATATGATGCAGACCATTTCAATGGTGCTTCGTATGCGTCGGCCAGATACCCTCTGAGACTTTGGTGTTGAGGGGAAGCTGTCTTCCTCAGACCTCTTCTCCGTTCGTTGCTTTTTGCGTTGCGCAGTATTTTTTCCATGTCTTTTTCTGCATCACGTGGCGATATGTAGATGAGGTTGTCACCGTCATTTTGGAAACTCCTCAGTATCGCTGGGTATTGAAGTGCAAAAGTGACTGAAAGAATGCAAACAGGTAGCTCGACCTTGCCTCCAATGATCCGATCCCAGGTATGCAAAGTGTCTGGTAACCACCAGGTCCATAGACAAATTCAAAGAAGTTCAGCACACTGGGTCCATGTTTCCTCATTGGATTATTCTTTATTTGGTGCTCACATGAAAATTAAAAGCAGCATCTTGCGGGGGCAACCCGGTCAGACGTGTTTTGATAAACTTTATTATTTTGATAAAGTTTATCGAAACGCGCCTGACCGGGTTGCCCCTGCAAGATGCTGCTTTTAATTTTCATGAGAGCAACAAATAAAGAAATAATCCCATGAGGAAACATGGACCCAGTGTGCTGTACTTCTTTGAATTTGTCTATTGTAGTGCAAAACCTCTCTTTGCTTGATAGAGTGCTGCACATATTTTACTAAAGGCTCTCCTGCGCTTTGCCACCTCTGCAGAATAGTCTTCAAATAATAGGACTTTCACTCCTCTCAAAGTCACTGGCTGAGAACATCTTCTATATGCTCTCATTATGTCAAACTTGTCATCATTGTCCAGGAATTTCATGATTAATTGACATGGTCTGGATGTCCGATCATCAGATCCTTGATTGTGAGATTGTAGATCTTGCCCAAGTCTGTGAACCCTTTTGACTCTACAACCGTGATTAATTTCTAGGGCCATTGGTAGGTCTCTTTCGCAAAGTCTTTGTAGTTCAGCTGCATGGACTGACTCGGGGAACCCCACCTGCCTTAGGTTGTTGCGGCTTGACCTGTTTTCCAGGACCTCGACCTTCTCAGACAGGCGTTTTTTTTCCGCAGTTGTCTCTTTCAGCGAGGAGAGCTGTATGTTAGCACCCTCCAGTTGCGAGACCTCTGCTCCAGCTACACTATCCGTTCTTTATGTTTCCTCACTTCGTCTTGGAGATGCTGGTGGGTCTTCTTGATAGCTTTTTCCAGGTTCTTTTGGATGTCTGGCATGATGCTACTTGCCATGTCAGCTGCCAGTTTGTTAAAGTCTATTGATATCAATCTTGAAGGGTCTTTCCTGCTACACTCATTTAGGTCTTCAATGTTCTCCTCACTTGGGGTTTTCTGCTGCAAGTTTGTTGCGGGAGTGTCCTCTCCCGCAGGCTATGGGTCCCCACTGCTTGTTTGCCAGGGCCTTCTGGCTTTTGTGAGCTATGTTACATGTAGCGATCCATTTGCGGAAGTGGTGACGTAAATTGTGTCAGCGTCAGGTCCCTCTGCCATTGCCATTTGGCTTTTCTCCTGAGATTATTAGTTCTTATGTTACTTGGCAGCTATGGAAATATGTCATGCTACAGTACACAGTATTGCACTTGTAGTTTTTTTTTTTTTTTGTGCTTAATTTTTTTTGTCCACTAGGTGGCAGCAGAGCTTTTCCATGTCTCAGTTCACTATGGCGACCACCAGATGTCACCAGTTTTCCCTTTCAGCTGGCACCAGTAGCAATGACCAGTTGTATGTGCTTAGCATCCTTGTAGGGGCTCTGTGTGTCGTTGCTGGAGAGACTGTTTTCGCTCTGCTTTGTTGGATGGCTGCCCCACTTTTGGTGGCCCCTTTACAGGCCCAGAGTCACCGGAAACCGGAGAGCAGAATCTGCCCTGACCTCTGATAAGTAGATCTCCCCGGTGTTTCCGTGGGGGGAGGGTGGGTTCTATGTGAGGCTTGTAGGATTAACCTTTAGTTGCAGTGGATTTTTGCCGTGTGAATAGCAGCCAGTGCAGGCCTTGGGTGCACACATGGGCAGCAGGCCACATGACCCTCCAGGTCTCAGAAATGATCCAGGATAGAAGTGACTGACCTTTATTGGTGGTATATAGTGGGAGCTCGTGGTAGCCCGTCTTTCTCTTGTGTTGGGGCCGTGGATGTTCGCAGATTTGTTAGTAGGATTCATGTGGTGTTTGAGCCGTGCTTAGTAGGTGTTATTCCATCCCAGTTCAGATAGGAAGCGCCGTAAAGAGTCTTTTTAATGCCGGCTTTCCCGCTGGCTATTTCAAACGATCAGCTGATGCATCAGCTGATTGTTTGAAATAGTCGGTGGTAAAAAGACTCTTTTTGCTGTCAGCTTCTGCATGGGAGCTTCTGACTAGTGCAGCAGCACTACACTATACTTCTAACTGAAATTAGACTTAATGCACAAATTTCCAAAAATGCAGATTTTATTTCTTTAAACAACATGGACAGACACAATTTTAGACAAACCCATTACAAAAATCCAAACCCTCCAAGGCAATCTGAGGACAAATGGAGTAACACCCCCATGCTCAAATGCAGATAGTAGTCATGTATGTATCACAAGGCCAATGAAATATATGCTTGTAATGGGGCTCTATAGACCTAAATATATCAGAATATAATCCTATGATGATTAACAACCATGAACCCCATAGGGCAGTAATCCATCTGCCAGGATAGTATCAGGCAGTTGTAAATGCCCCGGAAGGTCAGGCCATCCGGCACCAAAGGTGACAAGCAGAATTACATAGACACCCACACCTAATGTTTAAGGAACTTTGGACTAGTTCTAACACAAGGCTGCACCAGTACCAATCGTTTTTCCTTTTTTCTTTGGAGTATAGGCAATACACAGCCCTTGTCGAACAACACAATCTTGTGGCCCATAACATCAAACCCCAGTATTCAAAGCAAACTTGTTCAGAAAGATACAGACCTTGCAATGGATGCTAAAGAGTGGCACGTATTGAACAATGCGGTTATCTATAGTGCAGCAGCAGCCAGAGCTGTACGTACACCGCCAGGAAGAGCAGCGAGCACAGCACCGTACACAGCACCATCAGCCCCAGCTGCGCAAGGAACAGCCACCGTTATGGTGAGTCACCGCCGAGAGAGCGCTGTGAGCCGCACCAGCACTTTTTACCGCTGGCTATTTCAAACGATCAGCTGATCATTTGAAATAGTTGTCAGTCTTTTTGAAAAAGACGGCGGGCTCGCTTCCAGCAGGCAGAGGGGAGGCAGAGAACAGGGCAGGAAGCGGAGGACCGGCAGAGAGTGGAGAATCGGTTGGGGACGGAGGATCAGACCGGGAACAGGTAGGGAACGAAGCATCGGGTTGGGAGCGAAGCATCAGGTGGGGAACATGCATCAGCTCATTGTTTAAAAAAGCCGGTGGCTTTTTACTGCCAGCTTTTAAATAATCATGCATCTGTGGCGCCCCTGCGACCAGGGTGGCCACAGGTAGGTACTGCAGCCAGGCAGGTGGAGACAGGTTTTGCACAAACCACCTTCATAACATACACCCACCGACACAAGACCCAACCCGGAGCCTGGGACTCTAGGCGGGCAAGGGGTGGTAGGGCCAGTCACAGTGGGTGGGATGTAGTCAAGGTGACGGACTGGGTACAAAAGGGGAAAACTAGTAGGAGTTAGTTAGTAGGCCAGAGTGTCACGGGTGGCACGGATGACAGGGTAGAGGCCACGCGCAGACGGTCCCAGCGTTTGGCCAATCAGCCATAATGTTTGAGGACGGTCCGTCTTTCAGGGGCATTTACCTTCTGTGTAGATAGAGAGAAGGTATGATAAGATCTCCCTATCATGGGGAGACGGCTGGGAAGGTCTTGTGCTCGGTCTGGTTTCTACACCAGTATTCTGGGTCACTAGGACCCAGCAGGTTCTTCCCACCTTTATAAGGAGTTTCATTGCCCTCCCTCGGTGCAGGTGATATTTCCTTGTGCACTCATTATCCTTGCTCCAGCAGAAGCTGAGGTTGTGGAGGTTGCTGTGCTCTGCTGCAAGATAAGTGTTTTCTTTCCCCATTGTCTGTTTTTCCTTGTGTTTGTCTTTAGTTGTTAGTGGAGGGGTCTAGTGAACCTCTCCATCTGATCCTTAGATAAGGTAGTGCTAGGATCAGAGAGGGACGAGGTTCGTGGTCGGCGACAGTTGAGGAAACTGTATAGGGACGTCAGGGCAGACAGGGTCAGCCCCAGTAAGACTAGGGGTCACCCTCTCCCTCTTGTGCCCATAGCTTTAGGGACTCCTTATTCCCCCCCCCGTCGTTGTCCTACGCTGAGTGTCTCTCCCGCTCCCCGCGTGACATTATCACCTGCCAATACTGTAACTGAAGGACAGGGGAGGAACCGATTTTTCTTCCTTTCCTTATGGATCCTGTGTCTGCTTTGGCCCAGCAGCTGCAGTCACTGTCTTTGGAGGTTGCGGACCTTCGGTCGGCTTTACAGGGCCCGCAACCGCAAAATGGTGTCTTGGGGAATCAAGCATTGGGTCAGGCCAGACCTGAACCTAAGGTTGCCCTCCCTGACAGGTTTTCAGGAGGTAGAGATAAGTTTACTGTGTTCAAAGAGGCCTGTAAATTATATTTTAGGCTTAGGCCTTATTCCACTGGTGATGAGCAGCAGCGTGTAGGAATTATTATGTCGCTACTGCAGGAAGATCCCCAGTCCTGGGCTTTCTCTCTGCCACAGGACTCTACTTGTCTCCGCTCTGTGGATGAATTTTTTGACGCACTGGGCCTCATATATGATGACCCTGACCGTGTCTCTTTGGCTGAATCCAGGTTACGCCATCTCCGCCAGGGGACTCGGTCGGCGGAATCGTATTGTTCTGAGTTCCGCAGGTGGGCTACGGACACGAAGTGGAACGATCCGGCGCTCAGGAGTCACTTTTGTCAGGGTCTTTCGGAGAGGCTGAAGGATGCTCTGGCGGTTTATGAGACCCCACCGTCCCTGGAGTCGGCTATGTCGTTAGCTATTCGTATGGATAGACGCCTCCAGGAGCGGAGGGGTAGACCTCCTGTTACTGGGAGCCATTCTCGTGGTGATTCCTGGTTACCGGGAGGTCACGCGGAGGGTGAGTCGTTCCTCCCGAGTGCGGAGGAACCTATGCAGCTAGGAGGAGCGGCGGCCTCGAGGTTCTCCTCCGGTACCTCCCGGGGCAAGGGGAAGGGGGTCTGTTTTTTTTGTGGGAAAGGGGACCATTTTATTGGGGCCTGTCCCTACACTCCTAAACGGACTGGGGTGCCTGGACCTTATGTGACTATGGGGGGTGTGGAGGTGGTCGAGCAAGAGGTGTGTGTATCCTCCATTTGTACTTCCCGTTTCCTCCTAAGTGCGGAGGTGACGCTGGAGGGCACAACGGAGGGTATTTCTGTGTTTGTGGATAGTGGTGCGGGGGTCAGCATGGTGGATGCTCATTTTGTAGACGCTCATGGGCTTAACCGCTGTTTATTGTCTCGCCCCATCCGTATCTATGCCATCGACTCAGCACCTCTTGCTCAAGGTAGTCTCACACATATCGTACATGACATTAACTTGACGGTTGGATCCCAACATCAAGAGACGATATCTTGCTATGTTCTAGACGGTCTCCCCGCTCCCATTGTCCTGGGCTTGCCATGGTTGATTAAACATAATCCCGTAGTGGATTGGCAGTCCCGGGACATTGTGGAATGGAGTGATTTTTGTTCGGAGAATTGTTTGGTTACCTCGTTTTCGGTGGTGTCTGCTGTATCTCTGCCCCCATTCCTATCGGAGTATGAGGATGTGTTCTCAGAGAAGGGGTGCCAAGACCTGCCCCCTCATCGGGCGTATGATTGCCCGATCAACCTCGTTCCCGGAGCTAAACTGCCCAAAGCTAGGATGTTTACTATATCGGGTCCGGAAAGACAGGCGATGAAGGATTTCATTTCCGAGAGTCTGCAGACGGGTCACATCAGGCCCTCAACTTCGCCGGTTGCGGCTGGTTTCTTTTTTGTTAAGAAAAAAGATGGGGGCCTCCGTCCTTGCTTGGATTTCCGGGAGTTGAATCGGATTACTGTCCGTGATCCGTACCCCCTCCCTCTGATTCCTGATTTATTCAGTCAGGTAGTGGGTGCTAAATGGTTCTCCAAGTTGGATTTGAGGGGGGCCTACAACCTGATTAGGGTCAGAGAGGGGGATGAATGGAAGACGGCGTTTAATACCCCGGACGGCCA
This sequence comes from Allobates femoralis, assembly GCA_033576535.1. Lineage (NCBI taxonomy): Eukaryota > Metazoa > Chordata > Amphibia > Anura > Aromobatidae > Allobates > Allobates femoralis. Next base: position 208,084,859 of record JARQOC010000006.1, read on the forward strand.
TTTTGAAAGTCTCGTAATGCCGTTCGGGCTCACTAATGCCCCTGCGGTTTTCCAACACTTTGTCAATGACATATTCCATCATTTGGTGGGTAGATTTGTGGTTGTTTACTTGGATGATATCTTGATCTATTCCCCCGATATGGAGACGCATCAGTCCCATGTCAAGCAGGTGTTACAGGTCTTACGGGACAATAAGCTGTATGCTAAACTCGAGAAATGTGTCTTCGCCGTTCAGGAGGTACGTTTTTTGGGGTACCTCCTGTCGCCGTTGGGTTTTCGGATGGATCCGGAAAAAGTCCGGGCGGTGCTGGACTGGGAACAACCGGACAATCTACGGGCATTGCAACGTTTTTTGGGGTTTACCAACTTTTACCGTAAATTTATTAGGAACTATTCGGTGCTGGTGACGCCTCTTACGGACATGACTAGGAAGGGGACAGATTTTTCCGAATGGTCGGAGTCTGCTCGCCAGGCTTTCTCCTCCCTAAAGCGTTGTTTTGTTTCCGCACCTATTCTCGTCAGCCCGATCTTTCTCAGCCCTTCGTTGTGGAGGTGGATGCGTCTGAGGTGGGGGTGGGGGCTGTATTGTCGCAAGGCCCTTCGCCTGGGAGATGGGTGCCCTGCGCGTTCTTCTCCAAGAAGTTGTCGTCGGCCGAGAGGAATTATGATGTTGGTAATAGGGAGCTGTTGGCTATTAAGTTGGCTTTTGAGGAATGGCGTCACTGGCTGGAGGGGGCTGTCCATCCCATCACGGTTATTACCGACCACAAGAACCTGTCTTACCTTGAGTCCGCCAAGCGTCTCAATCCCCGGCAGGCTCGGTGGTCCTTGTTTTTCACGAGATTTAATTTTACCGTCACTTACCGTCCGGGGGTTGAGAACGTGAAGGCTGATGCGTTGTCGCGTAGTTTCCCGGGTGGTAGTGCTCATGAAAGTCCCGTTCCCATCTTACAGGAGGGGGTGGTTGTTTCTGCTCTTTGCCCTGATCTGGAGGGGGAGGTGTTGAAGGTCCAGAGGGGCGCCCCTGCCTCCTGTCCTTCTGGGAGACTTTTTGTGCCATCATCTTTGCGTCTCAGTGTGCTGTCGGAGCATCACGACTCCGTGTTGGCAGGGCATCCCGGCAGTAGGGCCACCTTCGATCTTTTATCTCGCCGCTTTTGGTGGCCGGGGTTGCGGAAGGACGTAGCGGAATTCGTATCTGCCTGTAGTGTGTGTGCACGGGCTAAGGTCCCGCATACCCGTCCGGCTGGTTCTCTCTTGCCATTGTCTATTCCTGAGAGGCCATGGACACATGTGTCAATGGATTTTATCACCGATCTTCCGGCGTCTGCAGGCAAGACGGTAGTGCTGGTAGTGGTTGATAGATTCAGTAAGATGGTTCGCTTTGTGGCACTGCCCGCACTTCCTAATGCTCGGACACTGGCACAGGTGTTTGTAAGTGAGATTGTGAAGCTTCATGGAGTTCCCTCCGAGGTGGTTTCTGATCGTGGTACTCAGTTTGTCTCCAAGTTTTGGAAGGCTTTTTGTGCACGTTTAGGAATTGCTTTGTCCTTCTCTTCTGCTTTTCATCCTCAGTCTAATGGGCAGACCGAACGTATGAATCAGAATTTGGAGACTTATCTGAGGTGTTTTGTCTCTGACAATCAGGAGGCTTGGGCGAGTTATCTGCCCTTGGCCGAATTTGCCCTTAATAATCGTCTTCAGGAGTCCACTGGCAAGTCACCGTTCTTCGGTGCATATGGGTTTCATCCTCAGTTTGGTACTTTTAGTGGTACTAGTCCTTCCGGAGTTCCTGAGGAGGACCGATTTACCTCATCCCTCTCCTCGGTTTGGCGGGGGGTACAGAGTAGCTTGAAGCTCTTAGGCGACAGGTACAAACGTATGGCTGACAGGAAGCGTGCGCCAGGTCCGGACCTGTGTGTGAATGACTACGTGTGGTTGTCTACCAAGAATGTGAAGTTGAAGGTGCCCTCTTGGAAGTTGGGGCCCAGGTTTATTGGCCCTTATCAGATAACCGCCGTTATCAATCCCGTGGCGTTTCGTCTTGCGTTACCTCCCGCTCTTAAGATCCACAATGTATTTCATAGGTCGCTCCTCAAACCGTATGTGCCGTCATCTAACCCGTCTCCTTTGCCCCCGGAGCCCATCTGCGTGGCGGGGAATTTGGAATTTGAGATCTCAAAGGTGGTTGATTCTCGCAGGTTGCGCCGTTCTCTTCAGTATTTGGTGCACTGGAGGGGATACGGTCCTGAGGAGCGGATGTGGGTGCCGGCGTCGGAAGTCTCCGCCGCTAGGCTGGTCCGCGCTTTTCACCGTTCCCATCCGGATAAGCCTGGTCCTGAGTGTCCGGGGGCCACTCGTGGACGGGGGGGTACTGTCACGGGTGGCACGGATGACAGGGTAGAGGCCACGCGCAGACGGTCCCAGCGTTTGGCCAATCAGCCATAATGTTTGAGGACGGTCCGTCTTTCAGGGGCATTTACCTTCTGTGTAGATAGAGAGAAGGTATGATAAGATCTCCCTATCATGGGGAGACGGCTGGGAAGGTCTTGTGCTCGGTCTGGTTTCTACACCAGTATTCTGGGTCACTAGGACCCAGCAGGTTCTTCCCACCTTTATAAGGAGTTTCATTGCCTCTCCTCGGTGCAGGTGATATTTCCTTGTGCACTCATTATCCTTGCTCCAGCAGAAGCTGAGGTTGTGGAGGTTGCTGTGCTCTGCTGCAAGATAAGTGTTTTCTTTCCCCATTGTCTGTTTTTCCTTGTGTTTGTCTTTAGTTGTTAGTGGAGGGGTCTAGTGAACCTCTCCATCTGATCCTTAGATAAGGTAGTGCTAGGATCAGAGAGGGACGAGGTTCGTGGTCGGCGACAGTTGAGGAAACTATAGGGACGTCAGGGCAGACAGGGTCAGCCCCAGTAAGACTAGGGGTCACCCTCTCCCTCTTGTGCCCATAGCTTTAGGGACTCCTTATTCCCCCCCCCGTCGTTGTCCTACGCTGAGTGTCTCTCCCGCTCCCCGCGTGACACAGAGTGAGCCGAGTAGCAAAGACCAAGGACAAAGAGACACTTCCCTGAAGGTTTTGGGCTCCCTGGAGGCGCAGAATCCTGTGAGGCACAGTCCCCTGGAGAGAAAGCCCGCACCACAGTCTGTAGACCAAGGGAAGGGGAGAGACCGGACCAGTGCAGCTGGGTCCGAGGAAACCGGAAGCGGTGACAGAGGACAACTGGGAGAAGGGATCCCCTGACGTACACCGGAGGTACACGGGTAGGAAAGAGCCCGGTGATCCCCTGCACCATAGGGACACCCAAGACTAGGCTGGGACCAGAGAGTCGGCTCTGAGGTGACCAAAGCTGTACGCCAGATCATAGACACACCAACGGGAAGCTCAGATTCCAGGTCTGTTCTCCTAAAACACGTGCAGGAGGTACAGCAACACATGGGACCCAGGCTTGCCACCGACGCACAGGGGGAAATTGAACAAGGAACCGAGTTGCCACCATACAGCACATTGGGGAGAGAAGTATAATGGAAAGCCTGAAAGGTATCAGAGAGAGAAGGATCTCAGAAAGGAAACCTGGCTGCAGAGGGTTAAGTGACTGTCCGGAATTATCTGTGTAAAGCAACTGTGCTGTGTACCGTACTGAAGAACTTGCAAGTAAAACCTGGTGAACCCTGCTAAAGTCTCCTGTGTGTGATTCCCTGTATGATAAACTGTTGTATATATATTACACCCTGTCAGGAGCAGCCCGACCCATGGTGGGCTCATCCATCCGGCTGCAGCACCATCCATCCTCCTGGCAGAAGTAAGCAGCAGCTGTGGTCTCCTCACTGACCACAACCCGTGGGTGGTGTCACGACAATCCCTATAAATAACCCCTTTTACTTGTGGGCTCGGGACACGGTCCAGACCAAGACCCGCCGTGATATCCCCCGTGATACCCCGGTCCGGTACTGAGTACCCTGTCCCAGGGGGCTCAACTTGGCATCACGAACAGGATGGACCCGGTCCAACACAACCGGACTCCATGTGCCTAAAACTCGTGATTTGGACTGTTCTACTACAATCTGGGCATAATGGCGGGCATAGGAGCCTGATGCTATGTCCAGAGAAGGTGTGCCAAGACCCCCCATCGTGGGCCGGTCCGGTCCAGAGCAGGAAAAGAAAGACCCTTGTGAGCTCGGGACACAGTCCGGAGACATATTTTTTTGCTTGCACCTGCACAATAAGGTGATGCCAGTCCTTTAAATTATAATTTGACTTTTTTGACTGCAGACCAAGACCGCCGTGATAACCCCGTGATACCCCGGTCTGGTACCTAGTACCCCGTCCCAGTGGGCTCCACACATCCATTTCAGCCTTTTCCTGAGGCCCCCAGACTGCGTTGTAGGGTCCAGCAGAAACGTACTTGCATCGCTCGCATATGTACATTGGTGGTTTTCCTGATGAAGAGGTCTGTGAACCTTGAAATGCGTAGAATAAAAATCACCTTTATGCCAACTCTTTGAATTTGAATATTATTGGAATGATTGGCAGCGCGGTTTAAAACCCCCAACTTTTATCTACTATATAATTGCCTAATCGTGTCTGTCTGTCACCGAAATCGCACGCCTGCGCTCATTGGTCACCACCAGCCGTGGCAACCAATGAGCGCAGGGTATGGAAAATAGCTTCGCATATTCAAAACTTGTGCCAAGCTGAAACCTGGCGACAGCGACACATAGGCATAGCAATCGCCAGGATACACTCGCCCGGCCGCGGCTATCACAGAGGTCCACGGCGGCCCCCTGCACCGGTACTCGCCGCTCCGTCCTCCCCCCCATTCTCACCCCTGCTCACCTCCCCTCTCGCCTCCCTCTGTTCTCACCCGTCGCCTCCAGCTACAGAGTCGCATGTACAGCGGTCATGTGATAGGGCGGGCTATTGTGATGTCACATAGCCCGCCCTGTCACATGACCGCTGCACAGACTTCAGCACCCGGCATCCACAGGTGAGAACACAGGGGGGCAAGGGGGATCCTGCCCCCCCTCCATCCTGCCCCCCTGCCTTCATCCTGCCCCTCTCGCTCCATCCTGCCCCCCCGCCTGCATCCTGCTCCCCCGCCTCCATCCTGCCGCCCAGCTCCATCCTGCCTCCTGCCACCATCCTGCCCCCCTGCTCCATCCTGCCCCCACGAATCCACCCTGCCCCGCTCGCTCCATCCTGCCCCCCCCACCTCCATCCTGCCCGATCTCCATCCTCCTTCCCTCCGGCAGCACCCTGCCCCCGCCACCATCCTGCCCTGCCGCCACCATCCTGCCCCACCGGCTCCATCCTGCTCTACCGGCTCCATCCTGCCCCGCCGGCCCCATCCTGCCCCGCCGGCCCCATCCTGCCCGCTTGCTCCATCCTGCCCCCACTGATTAGTCGCGCCTGGCCACTGAACACCGACACCGCTGCACACAGACACTGCCGCACAATACTGACACCGCTGCACACCGCAGACACCGCAGACACTGCTTCACATCGCAGACACCACTTCACACCGCAGACACCGCTCCACACTGACACCGCTGCACACTGACACTGCTGGGTCTATCCTGCCCCACTGGCTCCATCCTGCCCCACTGGCTCCATCCTACCCCGCTCGCTCCATCCTGCCCCCTCCTTTCTGCCCCTGCTGACTAGTCTCACCCGGCGACTGAACAGCGACACCGCCGCACAACACTGATACGGCCACACTCCGACACTGCTGCACACCAACACTGCCGCACACCGACACCGACACCGCCGTACACCTACACCGCCACACACCTACACCGCCACACACCAACACCATCGCACAACACTGACACTGACACACACCGCAGACACCGCTTCACACCGACACCGGCGTACACCAGCACTGCTGGCTCCATCCTGCCTTGCTTGCTCCATCCTGTCCCGCTCCTTTCTGCCCCCGCTGATTAGTCTTGCCCGGCGACTGAACACCAACACGGCTGCACACCGACACCGCCGTTCACACACTGAACACCCACACTGCTGTACATCGACACCGCCGAACACCGACACCGCCACACACCGACATTTCCGCACAACACTGAAAGTGCTGTACACCGACTCCACTGCACACCGACACTGCCATACACCGCTGCACACTGCCGCTCACCGACACTGCTGCACACCGACACCGCTGCACAACACTGATTCTTCTGTACGACACTGCTGTACACTAACACTGCTGTACACCGACACAGACACCACCGACACCGCCGCACAACACTGATAGTGCCGCACACTGACCCTGCCGCACACCGACACTACCGCACACCGACACTGCTGCACACCGACACTGCTGCACACCGACACCGCTGCACACTGACACTGCTGTACACTAACACTGCTGTAGGTATCTACTATATAATTGCCTAATCGTGTCTGTCTGTCCAGAAAATCGTGCGCCAGCGCTCATTGGTCGCTGCCATCTGCAGCAACCAATGAGCCAAGCGTATGCAAAACAGCAGCATGCATTCAAAACTCTCGCCAAGCTGAAACCTGGCGACGGTGATGCATCGGCGTCGCTATCGCCAGGATACATGCGTCCAGCCACGGCTATCGTCAGGAGATCCGACAGTAGCTGCGGCTCATCTACTGCCGCACAGAGAACCGCGGCGAGCCAGCCGGGAGATGACCGGCGTCAGCTTGCAGTGGTAGTACCCCGACCGCCATATTGGAACACCCACATTATGGGTATCCCTATATGGTGGCCGGAATTCAAATCCCCCGCCAAGCCGCGCTACTTTTCTGATTGGTTGCCGCCGGCCGCGGCGAACAATCAGTGAAGCGGCGCGGCTTGGCGGGAAATTCAAAATCCCTGCCAAGCTATGCTCCGCTTCGCTGATTGGTCACCACTGGCCGCGGCAACCAATCAGCGAAGCGTGTTTTAAAACATGCGCCAAGTGCCCTGATTGGTCGTTGCGGCTGGCGGCGACCAGTCAGCGAAGTGGAGCACGGCTTGGTATATTGGTGCGCAATTTGAACTGCCGCTCATAGTGTGACGCACTTCTCTGCTGTTTACAAGGCTGTCAATCATAGTGTGGCGCAGTTCACTCCTGTTCACAAGGTCTGTCAGTCATAGTGTGTCGCAGTTCACTCCTGTTTACAAGGTATTCTAGAATACCCGATGCGTTAGAATCGGGCCACCATCTAGTATTTTTATATTTTTATGAAAATCGTGGATTGACAGGATCCATGCATTCACAATAATACTTCTTCCCACAATTATTTACGTCTTCAGATGCAGCCCCCTGCAAATCCCATCTAAACTCCCATCCCAACTCTAATGCTTGATGAGTAGTTTATATCTGGAAAGGCAAAGACCCCAGAGTTGCATTGAAAGTAATGATGTATCTCTTTAATAGAGGTGGATTAGTTGCCTACCACAAAGCAGTGATCTTTTAGAAGCAGCCAAGGACTGGTGGGGTGGTGACCTTTCAATAGATGGATGCAACTAGAGTCTTTCTACAATACAGACCAAATGTTTGGACACACCTTCTCATTCAGAGTTTTCTGTATTTTCATGACTATGAAAACTGTAGATTCACACTAAAGGCATCAAAACTATGAATTAACACATGTGGAATTATATACTTAACAAAAAAGTGTGAAACAAATGAGAATATGTCTTATATTCTAGGTTCTTCAAAGTAGCCACCTTTTGCTTTGATTACTGCTTTGCACACTCTTGGCATTCTCTTTATGAGCTTCAAGAGGTAGTCACCGGAAATGGTTTTCACTTCACAAGTGTGCCCTGTCAGGTTTAATAAGTGGGATTTCTTGCCTTATAAATGGGGTTGGGACCATCAGTTGTGTTGTGCAGAAGTCTGGTGGAGACACAGCTGATAGGCCTACTGAATAGGCTGTTAGAATTTGTATTATGGCAAGAAAAAAGCAGCTACAGTTGTGGCCAAAAGTATTGACACCTCTGCAATTCTGTCAGATAATACTCAGTTTCTTCCTGAAAATGATTGCAATCACAAATTCTTTGGTATTATTATCTTCATTTAATTTGTCTTCAATGAAAAAACACAAAAGCGAATGAAGCAAAAAGCAAAACATTGATCATTTCACACAAATCTCCAAAAATGGGCCAGACAAAAGTATTGGCACCTCAGCCTAATACTTGGTTGCACAACCTTTAGCCAAAATAACTGCGATCAACCGCTTCCGGTAACCATCAATGAGTTTCTTACAATGCTCTGCTGGAATCTTAGACCATACTTATTTGGCAAACTGCTCCAGGTCCCTGATATTTGAAGGGTGCCTTCTCCAAACTGCCATTTTTAGATCTCTCCACAGGTGTTCTATGGGATTCCGGTCTGGACTCATTGCTGGCCACCTTAGAAGTCTCCAGTGCTTTCTCTCAAACCATTTTCTAGTGCTTTTTGAAGTGTGTTTTGGGTCATTGTCCTGCTGGAAGACCCATGACCTCTGAGGGAGACCCAGCTTTTTCACACTGGGCCCTATATTATGCTGCAAAATTTGTTGGTAGTCTTCAGACTTCATAATGCCATGCACACGGTCAAGCAGTCCAGTGCCAGAGGCAGCAAAGCAACCCCAAAACATCAGGAACCTCCGCCATGTTTGACTGTAGGGACCGTGTTCTTTTCATTGAATGCCTCTTTTTTTCTCCTGTAAACTCTGTTGATGCCTTTGCCCAAAAAGCTCTACTTTTGTCTCATCTGACCAGAGAACATTCTTCCAAAACGTTGTAGGCTTTCTCAGGTAAGTTTTGGCAAACTCCAGCCTGGCTTTTTTATGTCTCGGGGTAAGAAGAGGGGTCTTCCTGGATATCCTACCTTACAGTCCCTTTTCATTCAGACGCCGATGGATAATACGGGTTGACACTGTTATACCCTCGGACTGCAGGGCAGCTTGAACTTGTTTGGATGTTAGTCGAGGTTCTTTATCTACCATCCGCACAATCTTGCATTGAAATCTCTTGTCAATTTTTCTTTTCCGTCCACATCTAGGGAGGTTAGCCACAGTGCCATGGGCTTTAAACTTCTTGATGACACTGCACACGGTAGACACAGGAACATTCAGGTCTTTGGAGATGGACTTGTAGCCTTGAGATTGCTCATGCTTCCTCACAATTTGGTTTCTCAAGTACTCAGACAGTTCTTTGGTCTTCTTACTTTTCTCCATGCTCAAAGTGGTACACACAAGGACACAGGTTGAGTCAACTTTAATCCATGTCAACTGGCTGCAAGTGTGATTTAGTTATTGCCAACACCTGTTGGGTGCCACAGGTAAGTTACAGGTGCTGTTAATTACACAAATTAGAGAAGCATCACATGATTTTTCTAACAGTGCCAATACTTTTGTCCACCCCTTTTTTTATGTTTGGTGTGGAATTAGATCAATTTTGGCCTCAGAGGTCATGGGTCTTCCAGCAGGACAATGACCCAAAACACACTTCAAAAAGCACTAGAAAATAGTTTGAGAGAAAGCACTGGAGACTTCTAAGGTGGCCAGCAATATGTCCAGACCTGAATCCCACAGAACATCTGTGGAGAGATCTAAAAATGGCAGTTTGGAGAAGGCACCCTTCAAATATCAGGCACCTGGAGCAGTTTGCCAAAGAAGAATGGTCTAAAATTCCAGCAGAGCATTGTAAGAAACTCATTGATGGTTACCGGAAGCAGTTGATCGCAGTTATTTTGGCTAAAGGTTGTGCAACCAAGTAATAGGCTGAGGGTGCCAATACTTCTGTCTAGCCCATTTTTGGAGTTTTGAGTGAAATGATCAATGTTTTGCTTTTTGCTTCATTCTCTTTTGTGTTTTTTCATTGAAGACAAATTAAATGAAGATAATAATACCAAAGAATTTGTGATTGCAATAATTTTCAGGAAGAAACTGAGTATTATTTGACAAAATTGCAGGGGTGTCAATACTTTTGGCCACAACTGTAAGTAAAGAAAAATGAGTGGCCATCATTACTTTAAGAAATGAAGGTCAGTCAGTTTGAAAAGTTGGGAAAACTTTGAAAGTGTCCCCAAGTGCAGTTGCAAAAACCATCAAGCACTACAAAGAAACTGGCTCACATGAGGACCGCCCCAGGAAAGGAAGACCAAGAGTCACCTCTGCTGCGGAGGATAAGTTCATTCAAGTCATCAGCCTCAGAAATCGCAGGATAACAGCAGCTCAGATTAGTCAATGCCACACAGAGTTCTAGCAGCAGACACATCTCTACAACAACTGTTAAGAGGAGACTTTGTGCAGCAGGCCTTCATGGAAAAATAGCTGCTAGGAAACCACCGCTAAGGACAGGCAACAAGCAGAAGAGACTTGTTTGGGCTAAAGAACACAAGGAATGGACATTAGACCAGTGGAAATCTGTGCTTTGGTCTGATGAGTCCAAATTTGAGATCTTTGGTCCCAAGCACCGTGTCTTTGTGCGACGCAGAAAAAGGTGAACGGATGGACTCTACATGCCTGGTTCCCACCGTGAAGCATGGAAGAGGTGTGATGGTGATGAGGTGCTACGCCAGATGACCTGACCTCCACAGTAGCCAGACCTGAACCCAAACGAGATGGTTAGGAGTGAGCTGGACCGCAGAGTAAAGGCAAAAGGGCCAACAAGTGCTAAGCATCTCTGGGAACTCCTTCAAGACTGTTGGAAGACCATTTCCGGTGACTACCTCTTGAAGCTCATCAAGAGAATGCCAAGAGTATGCAAAGCAGTAATCAAAGCAAAGGGTGGCTACTTTGAAGAAACCTAGAATATAAGACATATTTTCAGTTGTTTCACATCTTTTTGTTAAGTGCATAATTCCACGTGTTAATTCATAGTTTTGATGCCTTCAGTTTGAATTTACAATTTTCATAGTCCTGAAAATACAGAAAACTCTTTGAATGAGAAGGTGTGTCCAAACTTTTGGTCTCTACTGTATATATATATATACAACCCCTAGTAAAAATTATGGAATCACCTGGCTCGGAGGACGTCTATTCAGTTGTTTAATGTTATAGGAAAAAAAGTAGATCACAAACATGGCACAAAACTAAAGTAATTTCAAATGGAAACTCTCCCCCTTGAAGAAACACTAAAAGAAATCTTGAAAAAAAAAATGTGCTAGCCAGTAACGGTTACTTCTGTAGACCAAGCAGGGGGAAAAATTATGGAATCACTCAATTCTGAGGAAAAAATTATGGAACCATGACAAACAAACAAACAAACAAGCAAAACAACACTCAAATATATCACTAGTATTTTGTTGCACCACCTCTGGCTTTTATAACAGCTTGCTGTCTCTGAGGCATGGACTTAATGAGTGACAAACAGTACTCTTCATCAATCTGGCTCCAACTTTCTCTGATTGCTGTTGCCAGATCAGCTTTGGAGGTTGGAGCCTTGTCATGGACCATTTTCTTCAACTTCCACCACAGATATTCAATTGGACTGAGATCCAGACTATTTGCAGGCCATGACATTGACCTTATGTGTCTTTTTTCAAGGAATGTTTTCACAGTTTTTGCTCTATGGCAGGATGCATTTTCATCTTGAAAAATGATTTCATCATCCCCAAACATCCTTTCAATTGATGGGATAAGAACATTTTCCAAAGCATAGAGGAGGAGGTGTGATGGTGATTGGGTGCTACGCCAGATGACCTGGCCTCCACAGTCACCAGACCTGAACCCAATTGAGATGGTTTGGGGTGAGCTGGACCGCAGAGTGAAGGCAAAAGGGCTAACAATTGCTAAGCATCTCTGGGAACTCCTTCAAGACTGTTGGTAGACCATTCCCGTTGACTACCTCTTGAAGCTCATCAAGAGAATGCCAAGAGTGTGCAAAACAGTAATCAAAGCAAAAGGTGGCTACTTTGAAGAAACCTAGAATATAAGACATATTTTCAGTTGTTTCACACTTTTTGTTAAGTATATAATTCCACATGTGTAAATTCATAGTTTTGATGCCTTCAATTTGAATCTACAATTTTCATGAAAATACAGAAAACTCTTTGAATGAAAAGGTGTGTCCAAACTTTTGGTCTGTACTGTATGCCAACAAATACTCAACCAGTAAGACTCTAGAAATAGAGTTCACTACCAAAGTTTGGGGTCATTTATAAATTTCCTTATTTTTGAAAGAAAACACATTTTTTTGAATGAAGCTGACATTAAATGAATCAGAAATACACTCTATACATTGTTAAGGTGGTACATGACTATTGTAGCTGCAAACATCTGGCTTTTAATACAATATCTACATAGGCCAATTTCCAACAACCACCACTCTAGTGTACATTGTGTTTGCTAACTGTGTAAGGCTAGGGTCACACATAAGCCCTTGGTCCGTTTTTGGCTTCATTTTTGTCATTTTTTTTTTCTAAGTCCAAAAACTGGCAGAAAAACGGATTGGATGTAATAAACACCCTGTCCGTTTTTTTCTGGACCTCAAAACATTGCTCTGTCCGTTTTTGAGCCAAAAACGTTGCTAGTAACGTTTTTGGCATCAGTTAAAAAATGCATGCGTTTTTTTAACATGGGGCCCTATGGGAAACGCATGCGTTAATGCATGGCACATATAGGCACCTGCGTTAACGCATGCGTTAACACATATACGTTTTTAATGAAAAAATGACTAAGTCCAAAAACGTTCAGGGGTGCAGGAGGCTCAAAAAGCACCCTATAAAAAACGGTTTGGTGATGAAAATCACTTCCAAAAACGGACTTCAGACTTCCGCTTCCGGCGCCTCCATGAACGGCCGCTGCTGAGAAGGCTCCGGGGACCGCAGGAGGAATCCGCCGACATCCCCGACCCCTATCATTAGGAATCGCTGCACAAGCATCAGAGAGGGAGAGGAGATGGCAGCCACACTCGATCGCTATTTTGCGCGCCCGGGAGGGACGGAGGCGAGCGGGACACAGCACATGGCGCCCCCTCCCCCCCCTCCTCCATGGCGCCGAAAGCAGCAGGCGAGACTCCGGAGGTGGGGAGGACAGAAGAGGAGGAGGAGGACGAAACTGGCCTGGAGAACGCAGCTATAGAGGACTCAGCTGCATCACAGGAGGGGAGCCAGGACTGGACTGAGCCGGACGCAATAACAACACAGGCCCAGGTACACTGGAGGGAGGGAGAGACAATGGCAGGCAGAGGAGCTGGAGAGAGAGGGGGCAGAGAGAACAGTGCTGGAAAAGGGCTCCCATGGCTTGACTATAAACTCCTAGCTAAGGAGATGTCAGCCTACCTAGCACCTGATCTAAAATCTGCAGTAGCAGAACTGGTGGCTGCCACTACCAAGGACATCAACAACAAGCTGGGACACCATGACCAGCAGCTAATGGAAGCAGAGGGCAGAATAGCTGCAGCAGAGGGGAAAGTGGAAGAATTAGAACAACAGCTGCAGGCCCTGCAGCGCAGCTCAACATACGCCCATAATAAACTAGAAGATATAGAGAACAGAGATCGACGCAACAATCTCAAAATAGTCGGTCTCCCAGAATCCATTATGCCAAGCCTGCTGATAGACATATTTGAAGTCGATCTCCCAAAAACACTGGGCCTGACACATAAGTGTCTAACAGAACGCACACACAGGATTGGCCCCCCCAGAGACCCCCCACCACGTGGAGCTGAGCACCTTGGGGCCGAGGGAAGAGGAGCAGGGAACAAGCCAAGACATGCTATAGCGCGATATTTGAACCACAGAGACAAAGAGAAGATCCTGAGAGCCTATAAGGCCAAAAAAATACCCCTTACCATTAGGGGACATAGGGTGCTGGTGTACGCAGATTACTCCATCGAGGTTGCCAACAAGAGGAGAGCATTCAGCGAAGTATGCACTATCCTTTATAAACGGAACGTACGCTTCCAGCTAGCATTCCCTGCCACCCTGAGATTTCGCACAAGGGACGGCTCCTCGGTTTCTTTCACTGACCCAGAAAAAGCCATGGCACTAATCAACATGGGTGCCAAATCCCCCGAGCAGACTCCCAGCAATGATTCAATAACAAACAATCCTAAAGACCGCGAAAAGCACTCAGGCGGGGGAAATTCACAGATTCCTATAGAAACTACAGAAAATGGAGAGCAACCACATGACTCTTTAAGACACTACCAATTGCGCTCAGAGGGTAACTACGGTGGAGATAACCAAAGGTACACTACACCCCGGAAAAACCGGCAGTCGGCACCCAAGAAGAAAACGAGATGAAAATCATCAATGGATGTAATGTCTCGATCCTTGAAAGTGTATATTCAGGTGTTCACTTAGCGAGTTATATTGAAAATAAGTTGAATACGAGGGAATCAAAGGGTCCGTAGTGAGGTGGGGAGGGGGTCTAATGGGAATGGGAAAATGACATATGCAAAGAAAACGATGACCTAAACAAAAGACCGAAATATGGGAAAGGTCCATCATATGGAGAAATGGAACAATTGATTAGTGGTAGCCAAAAGGAGGGGGAGGGGGAAGGAGGGGAAAAAAAAAAGTCACTGAATCAAGGCTACACTAGGGAAATCATACAGAAAGGAAAAGTTTAATGTTTGGGTAGAACTACGTTGATTACTAGTTTGTTACTCCCTCTCTATTTTCTCTAAGGGGTGGGACTTGAAAATGTGAACTCATCATCAATATCTGGAGAGAGGCGGATCTCCGGCGGCCCATCCTTGGGGCGACGTAAGACGTGGAGGAAGAAAGAGAAGTCAATATGATGGATAAGATAAGAAAGAGGGGAAATGTAGGGGAGGGGGAGGGATGGTATAACATGATACATTATGGGTTGATGCAATATAGCGATTGGGAATCCATCTTCATTCCCGGCGGTACCAGTGAATCATACTCAGATGCCAGAAGCAAAAGGGATGATCAGAGGTGTCTTGTTGGAGGCTTTGTGAGAAACGGGCAGACATTCTATTATGTCATATTGATAGTCTTCACCAAATATGGTTAGGTGGGTCTCCTGGAACGTTAAGGGCTTGCGCTCTCCCTCTAAGCGTATGATGGTTCTCAGACATCTCAATAGATTACATGCTGATGTTGCCCTCCTTCAGGAGACCCACCTGCCACAGGAGGACTTTTTTCGCCTCAAAAAGCTTTGGGTGGGGGAGGTATATGGGTCGGGGGCAATGGGAAGAAAAGCAGGTGTTATTGTATTAGTGCGGAGATCCTTGGCCCACACATTAATCTCAGAGAAAAAAGATAAAGAGGGTAGTCTGATCCACCTCAATTTGCAGATCAAAGAAGACATTTTTAGTATATATAACTTATATGCACCAAACTCAGCTCAAAAGCCGTTCTTCCAGTCCCTTCAGAATGATCTATTGACAGACCATCTCAGCCTAAGCATAATAGGAGGAGATTTCAATATGGTGGTACACGAGCAGGAGGACAGACGCACTAAATTTCCACGGATCCTGGAAGCTGGGGGGGAGAGGGGACATTCCAGGGAAGCCTCCTGGAACAGCTGTTTCAACATTGTAACCTAATAGACACGTGGAGGGTAATGCACCCATTGGAGAGGGATTTCACGCACTTTTCGCATCCACATGGGTCCTGGTCGAGGCTTGACATGCTCCTTACATCACCACTACTTTTTCAGAGAGTGGTCACCGCAACTATAGAGAGCATGGTCATTTCCGACCATAGCCCAGTGGCGGTGGAAACCAGGGAGACACATCAAAAGGGAACGGACTACATTTGGAGATTTCCTGACACCATGACAAGGGAGGAGAACTTCAATAATATGTTGAAGGAATGGTGGACTGACTTCGCGCTAAACAATGAGACACACAGGGAGACCCGGGGCTCTTTTGGGAGACAGCCAAAGTGGTGCTGAGGGGGCATGTCATGGCATATCAAATAAGATTGAAAAATAAAATCAAAGACCAGTATCTGAAGTCCAGTATGACAGTAAGGGGAGCATACCAGCAATATAAACAGACAATGACAGAGGGAGATAAACAAACTTGGATGGAAGCAAAAAAAGAATTTGACATATGGGCAAATAAGAAAGAATGTATGTATAGAAGCAAACTGGAGATGGAACTCCACAGGTATGGGGACAAGGCGGGTAGACTTCTTGCACGCCTAGCGAAAGGGAGACATCCAGCGACACCCATACTAGAAATTAAAGATAAACATGGGAATGTCTGGTCGGGACCCAAAGATATCACCAGGGTATTGGGGAAGTTTTATGCATCCCTTTATAAAGACGAGACCAGAGGGAATTTGAGAGGCATGGACTGGTTAAAAGATATTGACATACCAGGGTTGACAGAGGAAGATAAACAATATTTAAACGCACCCATTTCTGTGGAAAACATCGAAGGGGTAATAAGACAACTACCCTCGGGTAAAGCACCGGGCCCAGACGGATTTGGAGGAGCTTTTTTTAAGTCCCTCAGGGAACAGGTGTCCCCGATACTTACAGATCTATACAATTCATTTCTACAGGGTAGGCCTATACCAGACAGAATGAATCTAGCCCACATTAAATTACTCCCGAAACCAGGAAAACCACTGACTGACCCCGCCAGCTATAGGCCAATCTCATTAATAAACCAGGACTTAAAAATAATCTCCAAAATCATGGCGGACAGATTGGCCAACATTCTACCTAGACTAATTAACCCCCGACAAGCGGGCTTCGTGAAAGGGCGCTCAACAGTTACTAACATACGTAAAGCAATGTTACTAATAGATGTAGCAAGACATAGAGGGGAGGGAGGAGACGCAGATCCAGCCGTGATCACCTTGGATGCAGAAAAAGCGTTCGACAATGTGAGGTGGTCATGGCTGGAACAGGTGCTAGACATTATTGGTCTCAACGGCCCATTCAGACAATATATAAGATCCCTTTATGATACTCCAAAGGCCTGTGTGAGCACACCAGGTTTTCTATCAGATACGTTTGTGTTAGAAAAAGGAACAAGACAAGGATGCCCGCTGTCCCCGTTGCTTTTCAACTTAGCCATAGAGCCGTTGGCAATATATTTGGATACACACAAGTTATATGAAGGCTTGAAGGTGGGGGGAAGGGAGGCGAGGATATCTCTCTTCGCAGACGATATCATGCTCTTTATGCAAAACCCAGGGAGAGACCTAGCCAATGTCCTAGATGCCATCGAAAGAGTGGGTGCTTTCTCTGGTTTTCGACTAAATAGAGATAAATGCGAGATTTTTTTCATACATAAGCACTGTCCGTTGCTGAGGGCTGAATCACTGGGGGGCATTCGGGTAGCACAGGAAAATATACAATATCTGGGGGTACATCTAGCTAGGACGATGGGTTTGATATATAGATACAACTTTGTCCCTATTATCACCAAAATAGAGCAAGAATTGGAGAGGTGGAAAGGATTACCTTTATCCTTATTGGGACGTGCCCACCTGATTAAGATGATCAGCTTTCCCAGACTTCTATACCCACTTCAGACAATCCCCTTATTACTGACACATTTAGACGTTAGGAGGCTGAATAAAGCCTTCTCTAAATTTTTATGGAGGGGCAAGAGACCTAGGATCTCCCTCAATTTTCTACTTCAATCTACGGAGAGGGGTGGCTTACAGTTACCTGATGTCAGAGGGTACAACCTGGCATGCATTATGCGACATGTGCTAGACTGGCTTAAGGGGTCGACTAGATTCTCTGACATAGACCTGGAAAGAGAGTATGCGGGGCCGTGGGATTTGGCGTCACTTCTACACACACCCCTTTCTATGATACCATGCCACTTAAAACACACCACGATCTACAGAGACACAGTTATGACCTGGAAAAATGTCCGTTCTAAATTGGGTCTCTCTTGGAAGATCTCAGGGAGACTTAATCCCTGGGCATGTCCATCCTTTCCCTTGGGACGTGAAAATTCTCTATTTAAAAGTTGGAAATCGGGAGGGGTAGAGACGCTGTTTGATCTCATGCATGTGGGAGAGAGGAGATGGCTAACACGAGCAGAGGTGTTGACTAAATTTAATCTACCTGGAGTGCATGTTTTACAGTACCAGCAGCTCCACCATCACCTCTTGACCAACCTACATGACATTTCAGGGGAATTCACAAATGAGATATGGGAGGATTTGATATGTGAAAGGGTGGAGGACACGTCTATACGTACAATATACGGCAATTTGGGAGGCGCACTTCGACCATTAAGACCAAGAGGGCCTTTCTCCAGGTGGAAAAAACATTTTGGAGAAAGTGACTTGCCAAATAAGATACTACAGGGATGACAGTCAATGAGGAAAGCAGTTACAAATGAATTGTGGAGGGACACACAATTTAGATTAATGCATGGAGCTATACAGGGCTTTAACATCCCACCCTCACCAGCCAACCAAAATAGGTGGATAAATTGTCCTAAGTGTGGAGACGCAATGACAGATTTAGAACATGGTATATGGTCATGCCAGAAAGCAGCACAGTTCTGGGAGGAAGTGGGGTGCTTAGCCAGAGGACACTTCATAAATGAGGGACGGCTCAACCCAATGCTTTGGCTCTTTCATTATCATGGTGACACACCCAATCAAGGCTCTCCTCACATATTGTTTCACACTATAGCCATACTGGCTAAACGATTGATCTTGAGGCACTGGCTGGAGAGATCCCTACCGGGGATAGAGGCACTCCGCAACACCATAAAAAAAGCGTTACACCTTGAGGCTTCTGAGGCTTTGAAAAACCCAACCCGCCTTGTAGAAAAACTCTTTCGCAAATGGAGAAAATTTGTAGAAAGAGAACTCTCCGATTCGGAAATGGAGACGTTTATCTCCCCTTTTAGACAGACGGCATGGTATGCTATAGCAGAGCTTGAAGGTACACTGGGTAGACTGAGTAGGAATGAATAAGAGATAGTATGAAGAACATCACCTTAGGGCATTGAGATTCACAGGTGATATAAAATTGCATCAAGGGAGGGTGGGAGGGAGGGAGGGTTCTGGTTGTCAAAACCTATGAAACGGTTCGACATGGTGTTATTAAACTCAATTGATTTTCAAATATTAGTAAGAACAGCTTTAGAAGAAATACCTGAATAAGACTGAAGGTTCTAGTTGTTATATGACCTATTGAACAAATCTGTTTATGATATGTTATGTTTTATACCTGTGTATGATGAATATATTTAATGTACTTTTGTCAAATATTGAAAAAGCAATAAAAAATGATAATAAAAAAAAAAAAAACGGACTTCAATGTGTGACCCCAGCCTAAGAAGGCTAATGGATGTATAGAAAACCCTAGAAAACCCTTGTACAAGTATGTTAGCACAGCTAAAAATGTTTTGACTGATTAGAGAAACTATAAAATTGACCTTCCTTTGAGCTAGTTGAGAATCTGGAGCATTACATTTGTTTGTTCTACGAAACTCTCAAAATGGCCAGAAAAAGAGAACTTTCATGTGAAACTCGATAGTCTATTCTTGTTTTTAGAAATGAAGGCTATTCTATGCGAGAAGTTGCCAAGAAACTGAAAATTTCTTACAACTGTGCGTACTACTCCCTTCAGAGGAGAGCACAAACAGGCTCTAACCAGAGTAGAAAGAGAAGTGGGAGGCCCCACTGCACAACTGAGCAACAAGACAAGTACATTAGAGCCTCTAGTTTAAGAAATTAACGCCTCACAGCTCCTCAACTGGTAGCTTCATTAAATAGTACCTGCAAAACGCCAGTGTCAACGTCTACAATGAAGAGGCGACTCGGGGATGCTGGCCTTCAGGACAGAGTGGTAAATAAAAAGCCATATCTGAGACTGGCTAATAAAAGGAAAAGATTAATATGGGCAAAAGAACACAGACTTTGGACAGAGGAAGATTGGAAAAAGGTTTCATGCACAGACGAATCAAAGTTTGAAGTGTTTGGATCACACAGAAGAACATTTGTGAGAGTCTGGGGTTGCTTTGGTGCTGGTAAAGTTGGAGATTTGTACAAGGTAAAAGGGATTTTGAATAAGGAAGGCTATCACTCTATTTTTCAACACCATGTCATACCCTGTGGACAGCGCTTGATTGGAGCCAATTTCATCCTACAACAGGACAATGACCCGAAGCATACCTCCAAATTATGCATGAACTATTTAGGGAAGAAGCAGGCAGCTGGTATTCTACCTGTAATGGAGTGGCCAGCGCAGTTACCAGATCTCAACCCCACTGAGCTGTTGTGGGAGCAGCTTGACCATATGGTACGCAAAAAGTGCCCATCAAGCCAATCCAACTTGTGGAAGGGGCTTCAGGAAGCATTGGGTGAAATTTCTCAAGATTACCTAAGCAAAGTAACAGCTAGAACGCCAAAGGTCTGCAATGCTCTAATTGCTGCAAAGGGAGCATTCTTTGACAAAAGCAAAGTTTGAAGGAGAAAATTATTATTTCAAATAAAAATCATTATTTATAACCTTGTCAATGTCTGGACTATATTTTTATTTATTTTGCAGTTCCTTTGATAAATAAAAGTATGAGTTTTCATGGAAAACACAAAATTGTCTGGGTGACCACAAACATTTGAACGTTAGTGTATATTAAACCATAATCATTTTCTCCTGTATTGCCTAATATTTCCTCCCTTCTTTTCTACTGGAGAAGTTGGACAATTCATCAGGTTAAATTTCTCCTATGTGATCTTTCAATTATATTTTTGGAATGTCATATTCCATATCTTAACTTATCAGAGTGGGAAAAAGGGATCCTCTTACTAGTGGATATTCATCATAAATCTTCCCTTCTAACTTATGATTCACTCTTAAGAAAGTTCTCATTAGACAGGGGGAGTTTTTGCTATCGCCATGACAGCACCCACCGAGAAAGGGGAGCCCTGGTCCTGCAGTCTCCCTTGTCGACTGGCTTCTAGCAGCACGACCCAGTGTCCGGGTGGTGCCACTCTGGGTCATGCGGGCGCTGCCTGGGGCCGTCCCCAGTGCTTGTCTCGCAATGCAGGGTGGGTGGGGTGAGGAGATTAGCTTCCCGGCGTAGCCGCAGACTGGTGCGCATGCGCAGCGGGAACCCCGGAAGCCTGCCGGCGGCGAACCGGGAGTGCGCGTCACTTCCGGTGGTCCGGAGGAGAGCACATCTGAAGGCAGGGAGAGCGCCATTCAAATCCGGTGCCTAGGGCCTTGTGAATGTGCCCAAAATGTCTTTCCCCAGAGATGCGGAGGGGCATCCGGAGGGGGCCTGCCAGCCAGTGAATAGGACCAATAGCGGCTGCAAGCAGGCTTCCAAGTCCACCGGTGCCTGTAAGGAGTGCTCCGCTGAGAGTTCTAAAGGCTCCAAACCCAAGGCTGGGTCTCCACCTCCTGAACCATTACCTATATATGCATTAGGGGTGAGTTATGCATGTTCATCCACTCTGCTAATTGCCACTCTTCTCTCTGCCTCCTTCTCTTTTCTCATTATCCTTCTGGCCACCCTAAGAAACACTCTGACAAATAGAAACATAGGTTTTGTGCATTGTGTGAACAGCCCATGTCTGACAACTATGACAAGCGGTTATGCCGCTCCTGTATTGCTCAGACTCTTGACGAAGAAGCCCCTATACGTACGGCAGAGCTTAAGACCTTTATACGGGATGAAATCAGGACTTCGCTTTCCCAGATTCAGCAACCCTGTGTGACTGCTTCTCTCAGTCAGTCTCCCTATCAGTCGGATGTTGATTGCCAGGAGAAAGGTCTCGTTCATTCGCCAATTCATGCTCCTCGTCTGAGGATGAGGGGGGGTTCTTGTTTTGCTATACAAGAAATGGATGGTCTGGTTAAGTCGGTACGTGCCACCATGGGGATTATAGACACTAAGGAAACGCGGTCTGCTCAGGACGTCATGTTTGCTGGGTTGTCTCAGAAGAAGAGACGTGTTTTTCCTGTCATTGAGGCCATTAAATCCTTGGTCAGATCCGAGTCGGAGAAACAAGACTCTGGGGTTTTTTGCCCTCCTCTTCTGCCCTCCCCAGAGTTACTGAACTGGTCTAAGGTCCCTAAGTTGGATGCGGCAGTGATATCCTCTTCCAAAAGGAATGTGTTGCCTTTGGAGGATGGGGGTTTGTTGAGGACCCCTCTGATAGAAAAGCGGATACCCTGTTGAAAAAATCCTGGGAGACGGGTATTGGGGCCTTAAACCAGCCATTGCTTCTAATTGTGTAGCCCGTTCCCAGTTGGTATGGTTGGATCAGTTGGAACAACAGATTCGGTCTGGGGTGCCCAGAGACTCTTGCATATTTGGCGGATGCTTCTGCAGATTCTCTACGCCTGGCGGCTAGATCAGCAGGGATCTCTAATGCCGTCCGCAGATCTTTGTGGCTTAAAGAGTGGAAAGGGGACGCCCATGCGAAAACTAAGTTATGTGCGATCCGGTGCGGGGGTGAGTACCTTTTTGACTCCGTGCTTGATGGCATTCTCTCTAAGGCAGGAGAAGTAAAGAAAGGGTTGCCTAGTCCTTCTATCCCTAACTACAGGAGAGCCTTCCAGAAACGCCAGTATACCAGGCAACAGTCCAATTCCAAGTGGGAGCCGGCAAGGAAAAAATAGAGAGGTGCTTATTACGGTGGTTCCTCATCCTCCAAGCCACAGCCCAAGCGTAATTAATTCTGACCCACCTGTCGGTGGACAATTGGCTCATTTTTTCCAACAATGGTCCCAAATTTTGAATAGCCAATGGATCTTCGGCCTCATTTCATCTGGCCTTAAACTTTATTTTGTGAGGGTCCCAGGGGATTCCTTTTTTCAAACTATTCTTTCTAATCCTTGCCAGCAGGAGGCACTGGAGTTGGAGGTCAAGGACTTGTTACGTAAACAAGCGTTGGTAACGGTTCCGGGGGACCAGGGAGGCAGGGGGTTTTATTCCCCTTTGTTTCTGGTTTCTAAACCGGATGGTTCCTTTCGAACTATTATTGATCTTCTTAAATTAAACTCCTTCCTCCGCTTCCAGTCCTTTAAAATGGAGTCCATTCAATCTGCCGTTCGCCTTCTGTTCCCTAGGTGTTTTATGGCAGTACCCGACTTAAAAGACGCCTATTACCATCTGCCTATTCATCCAGCTCACAAAAAGTTCCTCCGTGGCGGTGGTCTTGGAGGGTCGGGTTCGCCATCTGCAGTTTGCCGCCATGCCATTCGGCCTTTCCAGTGCTCCTCGGGTTTTTACCAAGGTGATGGCTGAGGTTATGGCATATGTGAGACAACAGGATGTTCTCATAGTTCCGTATTTGGATGATTTTCTGGTTGTTGGGGACTCTGAGGGGCAGTGTACTTCCCGTCTGACTCATGTGATATCCTCCCTACAGGCCTTGGGATGGCTCATCAATGTCCAAAAGTCAAGGCTCCATCCAGTTCAGGTCCAGATTATTTTGGGACTTCTGTTGGACTCCCTTGCCCAAAAATGTTTTCTGCTGGCAGCCAAAGTCTCTGCAGTGAGGGGCAAGGTGGCCGGGGCCATGAACAATCCGTTGCTGTCACTGCGTCAGGCCATGTCTCTACTGGGGACTCTGTCATCCTGCATTCCGGCTGTCCCGTGGGCACAGTTCCAGTTTCGCTATCTCCAGCAGGACATGCTCAGGGCTGGAGACTCTCTGCAAGGTTGTTTAGTAGGTTTTCTTCTTCTGTCCCCAACCGCCATAGCCTCTCTGTCCTGGTGGATGGATCCTCATCACCTGACACAAGGGGTGCCCTGGGTCGTTACTCCGGACTTTGTGGTGACGACCGATGCCAGTCCCTCGGGGTGGGGGGCTTATTTGGGTCCTCGCCTGGCCTAGGGTCAGTGGTTTCCGAAGGAAGAATTGGGATCTTCAAATCTGAAGGAGTTACGGGCGGTCCAGTATGCTCTCCTCCAGTTTTTGCCCCATCTATGCAACTCCCATGTCAGGATTCAGATGGACAACACCATGGTAGTGGCTTACATAAATCACCAGGGGGGGACCTGGTCACCTTCCTTACTGGCAACCGCGACCTCGATATTTCAGCTAACAGAGGTCCATTTTCTCTCCCTGACGGCCCTACATATCAGAGGGATCGACAATGTCCGAGCTGACTTTCTCAGCCGCCACTCTCTCAGACAGGGAGTGGGTTCAGAACAGGGCAGTCTCGGGCATTGTGCGTCTCTGGGGCATGCCATACATCTATCTGTTTGCGACCAGGGGGAACAGGCAGGTTCAGCGCTTTCCTTCCCTGTATCCCTCAGACCTTCCAGAGGTGGTGGATGCTCTGCGGGTGCCATGAGATTTTTCTCTTGCTCATGCTTTTCCTCCGTTCTGTCTGCTTCCTCTGGTTTTTTGAAAAATCAGGGAGGAGGGTGCAGAGTCATCTTGATAGCCCCCTTTTGGCACAGGAGACTATGGTTTTTCTGGCTCCAGGCGATGTCGGTCTCTGACCCTAGGGTTCTCCCGGCGGATCGGAGGCTGCTCTCTCAGGGTCAGTTTTTTCATCCACAGGCAGAGGGCCTTCATCTAACGGCCTGGAATTTGAGGGGCAGCTTCTGAAATCGGCGGGGGTTCTCCGATGCTTTGGTTACTACCCTCCTCACCAGTAGAAAGGAAGTTACCACTAACCTATATTGTAGGGTTTGGCGTAAATTTTTGGATTTTTACTCGGGGTGTCACTGACCGTGCTCTGATTTATGCTATTTTGGAATTTTTGCAGAAGGGTCGGGAGTTGGGCCTTGCTGTCAGTACTCTTCGGGTTCAGGTTTCTGCTCTGGGGGCTCTTTTTAGTCAGAATATCGAGGGTGACCGGTGGATTTCCCGTTTTTTTCAGGCTTGTGACCGTGCGGCACTGGTGCACATCCCTAGGCTTGCTCCCTGGAATTTGAATTTGGTTTTGGACACCTTGACAGGACCTCCCTTTGAGCCATTGACCACGGCCTCCATCAATCACTTGACCTGGAAGACAGCCTTACTGGTAGCTTTGACGTCTGCTAGACGGGTGGGTGACCTGCACGCCTTGTCTATTGACCCCCTGTTCCTGTTAGTGTTCCCTGATAGGTTGGTGCTTAACACAGACCCCTCATATCTTCCTAAAGTCCCCTCAAAGTTCCATAGAGGCCAATAAATCATACTGCCCTCCTTCTGTGACAATCCCACTAGCCCTGAGGAGTTGACCTATCAGATCTTAGATGTTCGGAGGACTGTGCTTGACTATATTGCTAGGGCTCAGCCCTGGAGGAAGTGTAGGGCCTTATTTGTTTCTTTCCAGGGGTTTCGGAAGGGAGCTCGTACCACTAAAAGCACCATCTCCAGATGGATCCGGGAGGCTATCTGCTTGGCCTATTCCGCAAAAGGTGAGCAGCCGCCGGTCGGTATTCAAGCCCATTCCACTTGTGCCATGTCTGCCTCCTGGGCTGAACGGGCTAATGTTTCTATTGAGTCTATTTGTAGGGTGGCTACTTGGGCTTCACCCTCTACTTTTTTTCGGCACTATCGCCTTGACCTATCCTCTTCGTCTGACCTCGACTTCGGGAGGGTGGTTCTTAATACTGTGGTCCCTCCCAGCTGATGATCTCTGCAAGTTTTTCGGTGGGTGCTGTCATGGCGATAGCAAAATCTGAGATTACTTACCGGTAGTAGTATTTTGCGGAGTCCATGACAGCACCCACTCACTTCCCACCCCTTAATTTCTTTTTTGACGTGATAGTCTTTATTGTTATTATTCTTAGTATTGCTTTAGTGTGTTGTCACTTGCCACAGGTGGCCACTTCTTGCCAGAGGGTTTTATGTGCCCCCTTTTCACATCTTAAGGTGCTGGTCTTCTCATATTGTTATTCATTGTATTTGTGTATTTATACGGTTGTGGTGGTTCCCCCAATTTCTCTGTAACCCAACTAAGG
This sequence comes from Allobates femoralis, assembly GCA_033576535.1. Taxonomy (NCBI): domain Eukaryota; kingdom Metazoa; phylum Chordata; class Amphibia; order Anura; family Aromobatidae; genus Allobates; species Allobates femoralis. Next base: position 208,110,637 of record JARQOC010000006.1, read on the forward strand.
AGGCGAGGGGGACCACCCCTTTTTATCTGTGGGTTTCCTGTCCTGGTGGGCGGATCCCCTCTCTCGGTGGGTGCTGTCATGGACTCCGCAAAATACTACTACCGGTAAGTAATCTCAGATTTTACAAGTATCTTCAAATAAGACATTTTCATAGTGGTTCTCTCATTCCTAAGGCTAGCCCACTTGTAACACAACACATTAAGCTGTTCCAGAAGGACAGTAAAAACTTAAGGGTTTATCAGTATTATATAAAGCTTTTAACACTATGCCACAGGATGAGAAACTTCCTTATATGACAAAATGGGAAAGTCTGTTAAACATAAACACTTCAAGTTCAAGTCAACAGTGGCATGACGCTGCCTTTTAGTCCCTGAAGTATTCCTCATGCATCAAACACTTAGAAAATTAAAAAAAGATCCACATGGTATGGTATCTCACTCCTGATTTAGAGATGAGCGAACCTTTTGATGTTTGGAATGAGAGGCAAAATCAATGGCCTAGAAAACACCTTCAGCCCAAAAGCTGCCAAAACATCTCAAATTAGGTCAGATGCCAGAAAAAAGTCCCACCTATTCCCTACTGTTAACATTTTTTATCATGGTGCATTTTGAATACATGGGACAAGGCTTGGCCCAGCATTTCAAGCTTTAGGTGTAAGCATAGTGCTGATAAACTCATGAAAAACACAACAAAAACACCCCAAGAAGAGTCTCTACTAGTGATGAGCGAGTATGCTCTGCGCTGCTCAGTACTCGCACGAGTATCCCGGTACTCGGGATGCTCGGCGAGCACCGAGTACCGCCGAGATGCTCGGACTGCTCGGTAATAATAAGCAATCTGACACACGTACACAGCTCCCTTCAGTGCACACAGTGAGCTGACACCTCACAGAGAGCAGATTCATTGATAGCATCCCTCTGGGGGCCACAGCAAGGTGTTGTATGTTGCAGCGATTTCAAAAAGCCCCCCCTCCCGCCCTTTCCCAGCAATACTCATTTTATAACCGGAAGTCTGTGGGCAGAGCCTGTCACTCATTGACTTACATTGGGCTCGGTGCTTGGCCGAGTACACGAGTATCTTGAGATGCTCGGCCAGAGCACCGAGCACCCGAGCATTTTAGTGCTCGCTCATCACTAGTCTCTACATTTCAAAAAATTAGGGCCAGTTTTCCACCAAAGTGGCATCAATTGACCCAGAATGAAAATTGTAGAATGGAGGGGCGTGGCCTGGACATGGCGGGGAGCAGAAGCTGAATGCCGGAGCTCCTGTCCTCGCTTCACCACCGGGCCGGAACAGCCGGTGCCAGACCCCACTGACAAACTCATATGCCGCCCAAGAAGAGGAGTAACCGGTTTCAGCGAGCCCGGGAGCCGTCTGTGCCCCCCACAAGGAGGATATCACATTACCTCCGGAGTGCAGCCCTGGAGTGTGAGTCCGCTGAGGGGAAGATGACGGCTGGGAAAGCACAAGACGCAGCAGATCAAAGGCCGCGCCGAGCTGCAGAGGGCTGCAGTGTCTTGGCGGAGGCCCTCTTACAGCCCAAGGAAGCACAGTCTCCTGACGGGAATACCAGCAGGGTCCAGTAATGTCTGTCTCTCTCCCCCCTCCCCTGATGCGCGCCGCACAAGCTGGAGGCACCGCTTCTAATTTATCACAAGCCCCAGAGAGTATCATGCCATCTAACCAGGGCTGTGGAACAGCGGTCATCCATGAGGCCCTGATTCATAACACGCAGTTAGTGCCCCAAGATGGCGGGGATGCAACCCTAACCAATAAAAGGGACACTACTGAGGCTCAAGACCATCATCAAGCTGGCGTGGACACTGATATTGATATGGGGGAACATAGTCAACAAGGACTTACTAGTTTATCACTGGATATGAGGCAGACTTATACTCAGTCTCCACAGAGAGGAGTAGTGGGAGAGATGAATACACAAACTCCCTTGACAAGGGGACTCTCAGCGAAACACCTGGTGGGACCCCCCTGCAATCTAGGAAACATACCATTACAGAATCCTACCTATGCCAGATCCCCCTTACATCCAGGCCAGGTACTGATGACCAGCATACCAGGGGACAGGAGATATGGGATGACCTCAGATCACATATACAGACTATCCCTACCAGGGAGGAAATGGAGGGTTTTATTACCCGGATGGAGGCGTTCGTTAAGGCCGAGGCCACCGAGCTCCGGGGTGAAGTCCATAAGCTCAATTTGAGAGTAACATCTACTGAGTTATCCTCCCAGAACATTGACGAGAGGCTGCGGATACTAGAAGACAGGGTCTCTTCACATGCCTCTCAGTTCGAAAGAATGTTAGACTCCATGGAAGACATGGAGAAGCGGGAGAGGAGGAATGATATCAGGATCAGGGGCCTCCCCGAAAGCGTTGGCCCTAAGGAGTTGGACTCTGCCCTTAAAATCATATTCAACTCAATAAGGGAAGTGTCGGCAGACTCAATCTTGGAATTCGACAGAGCACACAGATCCCTGGGACCTCCGCTCATGGAAGGGGATTGACCTCGAGACGTGGTGTGCAGGATCCACAAGTATAAAATCAAAGAGGCGATTTTTACTAAAGCTCGATCTAAAGGACAGATTAAATACCAGGACCATTCTCTTCAATTACTGGCAGACTTGTCGAGGCGCACCTTGCAGAAATGGAGGGCGTTTCACCCTTTCCTGATGATCCTAAGACAACAGGACATACCATACACTTGGGGCTTTCAATTTCGCCTCCAGGTGCGGAGAGATGGAGTGCTTCACTACGTCACTCATCCTAGGGGAGTACCGGAGTTCACAGAGGCATTGGGACTCCCTCCGGTCACCATTTCAATAGAGGAATGGCCGGGATACTATGAGTGCCTAGAATGGATGCCGATGGCCCCAGAACTGTTAAGAGGAAGCAGGAAGAGGGGGAGGGGGGCCTCACAGAGAAGGAGGAATGAGGACGGGGATCGTTTAATAATGGTTGAGGATTATTCCTCACGTTTTGAAAGCAATATTATCTGTCCTTCTGCATTTCGATGGTTTTTCTACCAGGGGGGATAGTAGAGATGGTTTCCATGACGACTCAAATGTATACCAAGGGTTCTCATTTATCTTCTGTTACACTTATAATTTACTGAGTCACTTTACTATTACGTAGTGGGGTCCGTAGAATATACACCGGCTCAGATACCTTATCCACACCTGATTATGATTATAAATAATTTCCTCAAGTTTAGTTGTTAATGTTTGGAAATGCTATTCTTACATGTTACAATTTCTATGTTTATAAATGTGGCCCGGGGTGAGGGGGACAACCCCTAAGTGGACAGGCTACACCTCACCGGGATATAGTCACCTGTTTTAAGGAAGACTGGTCGAATAGACCACCCCAAGCCGCTATCCCAGATTATTCTGGGAAATTTCTCTATCCTCTATCCTTTTCCGTTTTTCTTTCTTTTTTCTGTTTCCTATTCTCTCTTCTCCTAAATCCCCGGTTATTTTTCTTAATCCTCCCACTTTAGGGCCTCTTGATTCATCCCCTTTATCTTTCCCCCCTTCTGTCCTTCTCCCCTTTCCCCTCCTCCCAGCTCTTTTTCTCCATTACCTCCGACCCCAATGTTGATCATGTCAACTTTAAAAATCTGCTCGCTCAATGTGAAGGGATTTAATACTCCCCAGAAGAGGTCTCAGATCTTATACTCTGCTCATAAGCAGAAGTGTCAGATCCTGATGTTACAGGAGACTCACTTTAAATCAGGACATGTACCGAGTCTCCGTAACAGATACTTATCAGAATGGCACCATAGTACGAACCCAGAAGCAAGAACGAATGGTGTATCCATTGCGGTCCACAGGTCGCTGACACACGAGATTCTTGATACCTGTATAGACCCACAAGGCCGATGAGGATTGCTGGATCTTTGCTAACTGTCGTTAATTGGTACTTGCCTAATAGGTTTCAAATGAAGACATGCAGATCATATCTACTACGGTTGACAACCTTTGCAGAAGGATCAACCATTATTGGTGGGGATCTCAATTTCACCCTCGACCCGATGGCTGACTCATCCTCTGGTAAGAGTTCCATCCCAAATAAAAGGCTTGTCTCCATAAAAAAGTTCTTTCACACTCTGAGGCTTATAGACATCTGGAGGACCCTGAATCCACAAGGGAGGGATTTCACATATTTCTCCCCATTACATAACTCATACAGTAGAATAGACCTATTTTTCATTAGTCATAACTTACTATCCTGGAACCCCGAGGCTACCATAGGAGATATTTTACTATCAGACCATGCCCCCACCTACTTGACTCTCACTATGCCTGATACAAGTAGTAGACCTTGGACCTGGAGACTTAATGAACATCTATTGAAAGACGAGGTGTGTATGACTGAGGTTAAAGAGACAATAGTCCTTTGACTGAGATCATGCCTCTGACCCTACCCCCTCTCCCACAAAGTGGGAAACCCTGAAATGTGTCCTGAGAGGGGTGTTTATAAAGCACGGCACTCGTCTGAAGAAAAATAACACAAAATTGGTGGAGGACCTACTTTCTCAGATTCATGTATTAGAAACTGCACATAAACAGACCTTATCTAGATTGACCCTCTCTGACCTGACCTTAAAGAAAAAAGAACTTAAAGATTTACTAGATCAAAAATGTCGTAGGTATTCTGAGAAATCTAGGCGTTATTTTTACTCTAATTCAGATAAGTGTGGACGTCCCTTGGCCAGACTGCTCCATCCTCGGTTAAAGCCAACGTTTGTCCCAAGCATCTCTACTAAAACGGGAGGTCGCATATCCTTGCCAGACAAAATACTGGAGGAATTTAGACAGTATTATCTCGCTCTCTACAATATCAAGGGACATTTGTCTGATGCACTGCCCCCGGAACTGTCAGAAAGGATTAAGAGTTATATACATAAAACAGCGATCCCAACATTGGCTAAAGAGACTATTACAATGTTAGAGGAGGAGATCTCAGGGGAGGAACTGTTGCAGGCTATCCAATCTACCCCATCAGGGAAATGTCCTGGTCCAGATGGATTTTTACCCAACTTTTATAAAATGCTTAGGACCCAGCTGACTCCCGCAATGTTGAAGGCCTTTAATGCTGTTTTTTTTTTTATCCAATAAGTTTTTATTCAAATTTAGCATAGAGAAAAGAAACAACAATTGGCTCAGCCAGAACAAACTGGCGAGTCGGCCAAATAACAAATTCAAAGAGCAACAAACAAACTGTGAGACAGACGAAGAGAGAGAAGAAAGAATAATAAAAGTGAGAGATGGTAGACCAAAGAGGGGAAGGGCAATAGGTATCGAAGAGGATAGTGGTGGAGAGGAAAAGGGGAAAGGGGGGGGTGGATAAGGACGGGGAGGGAGGAGTGAGGAGGGGGGGGGGTAGACGCGTTCCATTGCCTGCCCCGACCGGGACCAAAAATCCCACAATCTTCCAGGTCTGTTATAGGTTTTGCAATTCAGGCGGACTTATGTGTGGGCAAGCAGAGATCACTTTGGATAACTTTTATAAATTGTCCGAGTCGTCAGCATGAGGTCCAACAGGGCAAGCAAGGTGAGAGGGACAGGGTCTGGGAAGGAGCTCAGAGGGGACCGGAGAGGCCTGCGGGTGGGAGGCCCAAACCTCCCATTTCTCCCGAGCATTCCGTCTGGCAGGTTTAGTCAAGGCTAAGAAATACTCTTGGTGAAAGATCCAGTTAATCTTTTGAATTAGCTCAGACAGGGTGGGAGGGGAGGGAGCCTTCCACTTCGCAGCCAGGCACAGCCGAGCAGCTATGAGTATGTATGCGACTGTGCCGCGCAGCGGCAAAGGGAAATCCTGCATGCCGATATTTAGCACTGCCAGTTGAGGCGTCATATCTTGTCGTAGTCCTGTAACAGAATGAATCAGACTTTGAACTAATGTCCAAAAGGGGCGTATGTGCGAGCAAGACCACCACATGTGTGCCAGATCGCCTCGCCCCCCACACAGCCTCCAACATAACGAGGACTGTCCTGTGGCGAAGCGGGTAACTCGAACCGGAGATAAATACCACCGGAGATGGATTTTTTTGATGTTCTCCAGGTGGTTCACACATCTGGTGACCCTCCTCACCTCCGTAGTCGCCGAGTGCCAATCCTCTACTTCAGCGGAAAAGCCTAGGTCAGCCTCCCACCTCCTCATATATGGAAGCTTTGTCTCCCCTTCTCCCAGCACCAGGTCTCTATATATTCCGGACAGAGTTCGGGGTTTTGGAGGGTCTGCTGTAATCAAATTTAGTAGTGATGACGGGCGGGGGGGGTGGGGGGGAAGCCAAGGGGATACATCCGGAACTGCGGAGCAAGTGGTCTAACTGGAAAAATTGCAGGAAGGCAGGGCGGCACTCCGGGAAGTGTTCACAGAAGGTCTCAAATGAGGGCCATCGTCCCTCCAGATAGAAGTCTCCCAAAAATTGTAATCCCGTGTCCTCCCAAATCCGAGTCTGCAGGGACGGAACAAGAAGGCGTAGCGCTTGGGTGGGGATGTCTTTTGGGGGGAGTCGGGTCCAGGCACGCGGGACAGACCTCCAATAATGTAGAAGGATCTGGGTTGTCTCAAGGCGGTGAGCCCGACTCACCGGGCGAACAGACTCAGCCGCCAAGAGGTCCCGTAGTGTGCCACCACCCAAAAAGGAGGTCTCAATAGAGATCCACCTAAGGTGATCAGGGCTGCGCCACCAGGACCCTGCCTCCTCCAAAACAATAGCTTTGTGGTATGCCGACACGTCGGGCATGCCCATTCCTCCCGCCCCTATTGGTAGATACATAACCTCCCTTGCTACCCGAGGTGTTTTATGCGCCCAAATATATGCATTAATTACTCCTTGTAGTTTAGCCAGGAGGGTTCTGGGTATCTTAATAGGGAGACACCGAAAGATATAGATGATCTTTGGTAGAGTCATCATTTTGAAAGCATGTAAGCGTGCAATCCATGATAGAGTTTTAGAATCAAAAGTGGCCACATCTGAGAGGACTTTGGAAAGCAAAGCCTCATAGTTTAATCGCATTATGAGACGAGATGGTGCTAAAATAACACCTAGGTAAGGGATGCCGTCTCTAGACCATTGAAATGGCAGATCTTTAGAAAGGTCTAAAATTTCCCGCTGTGTAATGTTAATCGGGAGAAGTACTGATTTATCCGCGTTAAGCTTATAGTAAGAGATTAACGAATAATCTCTAAGAATCTGCATTATCGCCGGGAGGGACCGAGCTACCTTTGTGCAAGTGATGATGATATCATCAGCGTACAGGCCAATGGTGTGGACTTCCCCACCCACCCGGACCTCGGAAACGTCCCGGGTAGATCGGATTTTTTCCGCCAGGGGTTCCACCGCCAGAGTGAATATCACCGGGGAAAGCGGACATCCCTGTCGCGTTCCATTTGTGATTGGGAAGGCAGGCGAGAGAAAGCCAGATGTAAGGACTCTGGCATTAGGATGGGAGTAAAGAGACAGGACTGCCGAAAGAAAGGAGCCCGTGAAGCCAAATTTACGAAGGACAGCCTCTAGGTATGCCCAGTGCACCCTGTCAAACGCTTTTTCGGCATCAAGAGACAGGAATGCACCAGGGGTTCCCTTCAGCTCCAGGGACCTAATAAGGTTCAACATCCTTCGTGTCCCGTCTTTCGCCTGCCTCCCAGCCACAAAGCCGACCTGATCCGGGTTTATTAGGCGGGGCACCACACCCCTCAACCTGTACGCAAGAACTGCGGCAAAGATCTTGAGATCACAGTTCAAAAGGGAGATAGGTCGGTAGCTCCCGGGGAGATCAGGGGCTTTGCCAGTTTTAGGGATTGTAACTATTGTAGCCTGGAGTTGCAGCGAGGTGATCGAGCTTGTGTCAGTCCAATATTGGAACGTTCGTTGAAGGAAAGGGGCCAGCGTCCCATCAAAGGCTCTCAGATATTCATTAGGCAGTCCATCTGGGCCTGGGGCCGAGTGGGGCTTAGTATCCTTAATGGCTTGCAAGACTTCTCCTATATCAATAGGTCTGTTTAAGTGTTCTAGATCTGAGGCCGAGACAGAAGGCAGGCTCAGTCCCTCAAGGAAGGTCCCAATCAAATCGGGGTGGGCTGGGGAGTCATGGCGTCATTTTTCAAGTTGTAAAGGTCAGAGTAGTATTGGCTGAACACTTCAGCTATATCAGCGGGGTTTCTCACTACCTGTCCCTGGTTGTTTTTAATGTGATCTATCATAGAGCGCGCAGACCTCTTTTTTAGTCGTTTTGCTAGGATAGTGCCCGCCTTATCCCCCGATTCATAGAATGCCGATTTTGAAAGGCGTAAGGCCCTTTCGTGATGGACAAGAAGCATAGTTCGCAGCTGCATTCTGGTTGCGGTTAGTCGGGACGACAGAGCCGAGGTAGGGTTATGTTTATTTTCAGCTTCCAGTCTGGAGAGCAGGGAGAGCAACTCAGCCTGTTCCTTCTCACGCGCCCTCTTGAGCTGCGAGGACTTCTGTAGGAATAGACCCCTAATATATGCCTTATGTGAGGCCCACAATGTCTCATCCGACACACAACCATTGTCGTTAAGGTGGAAATACTCCACCAGGTGGGTCTTAATGTCCTCCACGATTCCTGCATCAGACAAGAGAGCGCGGTTCAGTCTCCAGGAGCCCGGGGGAGAGGGGTGGGAGTGGAGAGTCAGGTCGAGGGACACCGGGGCGTGGTCCGACCAAGTGATCAGGCCCACTTCTTTAATGCTGTTTTGAGGGGCTCTGATTTCATGCCTCAATCTTTGGAAGCTCATATCAGCGTCATCCCCAAACCTGGGAAAGACCCATCTTCAGTATCAAACTACAGGCCGATTTCGTTACTGAATGTGGATGTCAAACTATTTTCTAAAATATTAGCTGACCGTTTAGCTCCGCTTCTCCCCTCCGTGATTGACTCGGACCAGGCCGGGAGGCTAGAGACAACACAATTAGATCCCTCCTCCTTATAGCTAAGGCCAAAAGCTCTTCTGCTTCGCTTGGTCTGATTTCTGTGGACGCTGAAAAGGCCTTTGACAGAGTCCACTGGGGGTTTATGAAGGAGGCGCTGATTCAACTTGGCATGGGCCCTCGATTTTTACACGGAATTATGGCCCTTTATTCCTCACCGTCTGCCAGGGTGAATATTGGGGGAGCCCTATCTTCCCCGTTCAAAATTGCAAACGGGACCTGGCAGGGATGTCCATTGTCACCCCTGCTATACGTTATTGTAATGGAGCATTTAGCCACAGCAATCAGAGCCAACACTGATATCCATGGGATCGAGCTGGGTCATAACCATCACAAGACGGCACTATTTGTCGATGATCTCATCCTCTATGTCTCACAGCCCCTGATCTCTATCCCTTCAATTTTGAAAGAATTTGAACAGTTCGGACGGTTGAGTAACTTCAAGGTTAATTGCTTGAATACGCGCAAGGTGGTGGCTCCCCAGTTGGCGTTCACCTCTTATAAAAGGTACTGGACACTGAGAGTGACTACCTCTCCTTGAAAAAGCGTGCAGCGAAACGGCGTAGGAGATGGAGGTTTAGGTGGGGTCCCTCCAACACAGCGTGCAGTTACTATTGGTATGCCTAGATGCAGCAGTACTAGTTAATGAGCATTGCTCCCTGAGCAACTGATGTGGGGCTGATTGGGCCTTATTACTATTATAACCTCTTTTATATACCATGTCAGAATCTTCTGGGCTAAGTGCAATACATTACTGTGGCAATGTGCAATTATGCTTAGTGCAATACTTGAATTGTAATCTGTAATATCATGCTGTGTAAACTGCACTACCTGTATCTACAGCCAAACTTGCATTTTTAAAATGAGTGCATTTTTGTAAATAAACTGTCAATCACATTGTTGAGCATAGTAAAAGACTCTGTTTCTGTTTGTATAAAAGGTTAATTGCTCCAAGACGAAAGCGCTGAACATCTCTCTACCTGGAGATTTAGTATCTCACTTATCTAGGCAGTCCCCGTTCAAATGGAGGGCGGAGGCTATTAAATACCTGGGAGTTATTATTCCAAAAGATCTTAAGCAATTGTTTAAGTTAAGCTATCATACCCTATTATCTGGCGTAGAGGAAGCTTTTTCATCATATCGACAATTAAAGCTCTCCTGGTTCGGGAGAATGAACCTTATTAAAATGGATGTCCTACCCCGACTCCTGTATATCTTTCAAACAGTTCCTATCCCCCCGGACAGAATGCTTTTTAATAAACTACAATCTCTCTTATCATTAAATTTACCTGGAGCGGGAAGAGATCTAGATTGGGGATTAATATCCTTTCCCTGCCTAGATCTAGAGGAGGGGTCGGGTTACCTAACATTAATAGATACTTTTTAGCTACTTCTCTCACCAGAGCCCTAGACTGGCACTATTGCGCGACCTCAAAGAGATGGGTGGAGGTGGAGCAGGATGGCCTGGGGATCCTGCTGAGACATTTACTCTGGATTCCTCCTGGGAACATAAAAGAACTACCCCCTCTTTCCGACATGACCAAGACCACTCTACAAGTGTGGCATTCAGTGACGAAAACACTCTTTACAGATGGCAAACTCAGTCCTCTCGCCCTCTCTTTTCTAGCCCAGCTTTTTCACCTGGGTTCGGGAGGCAAAGATTTCTGTGCTGGCAGAGTGTGAACGATACCCGAATGGGACAGACCCTATCCATCAGGGATTTACCCTCTTTGACGGAGATCCAATCTATTGACCCTACTAGGCCTCTTAGATGGTTTGAATTCCTTCAATATAAATCATTCCTATTTCCGACTGGCCGTGATTGACACCAAATATATTGGAGAGAATGTTCCAACAGGATTCTGCCCCGAAACGCAAAATTTCGGCCCTATACCTGACCTTAGGATCCCTTCGAGATCAGGACACCTTACACTTCCAGCGGGCCTGTGAAAGGGAACTAGACAGGAACACTACAGTCAATGAATGGCAGAAAAGCTTTTTATTTACACACAAATTAGCCAGTGCCTGTTTCGCACAAGAGAGGATCTACAAGCTGCTCACCAGATGGTACCTATGCCCTGTTGGCATGCACCGCGTGTTCCCTGAAATTTCAGACAGTTGTTGGCGTTGTGGGAAAGCGCCAGGGATGATGCTTCACATTTGGTGGGGTTGTGGTGAAATCCAGTAGTTCTGGTCTAGGGTGTTCGGCACTTACACACGAATAACAGGTAAACAGGTTAGATGTTGTCCTGAAGTAGCTCTACTATCCATCTTTCCAGGACCTATTGGGTTTAACAAGAAGGATATCCTCCGCTTCTGTGTCTCAGCCGCCCGGGCCCTAATTTCGAGATTCTGGAGAACTCCTCAGGTACTTTCTCTGCTTGACTGGCTCAAGGAGTGGATGGATCTATTCTGAATGGAGGATCTGGCGGCTGAAGCTTCAGATTCTCGTGATAAATTTTCGGTGACCTGGACTGAGTGGATCCTCTACCAAGACTCGACTGAATTTAGGAGAACTTTTTCTGAGGTTGATTTTGTGGTACGATAAATGGTCGACACGGGGTCGAGGTATCCTCTATCCCCTATTACTCTTTCCCCTTCGGACCTATCCTCCTCTTAGCCTGACCCCGATTAACTTAGATCAGTTCCTACTTTCCCTTCTAATATCTCTATCTATTTTTCTTCCTTTTCCTTTATATCTACTCTGTTACTCAATAGTTTTAGTCTTGCAAATTATCCTTGCAGTTTATCCTTTTATGCGGTTCCAGTAAAACTGAAGGGAGCAATGTACCTGTTATCTTGAGGAACTCCGCTAAAGGTAAGCCTACTCCAGCTGGACCGGATTTTACGTAGGTCCTACGAGGCTTAATCTTCGCTGGTTCTTCAAAGTCAGGAAGAGTTGATAAGTATTACCCCAATAGATACCCGTTTATTCTTGACCAAATTGACAAAGGGGAGTTTGATACTATAATATTTTTGGAGAAAATAAAAGGGATTCCTAACCCCCTTCATTGCGGTAAACCCCTTGACTAAGGCAGGGGTCTCTTAATCCCCTGTTTGTGATATATGAACACGGGAACAGACCGCCTTATATATGAAGAGGGTATATAAACTTGAGAATGTACATCGAATAATACTTTTGTACTGATGTCCTAATGTGAATTCATTATCTGTACTTCCTGACTTATATTTACTCGTATAACTTGTAATGCTTTTTCCTTTTTTCTTTTAAAATTAATAAAAAGAGATTGACCACAAAATTGTAGAATGGTGCAGTCTACATGCATGGCACAGGGTCTGGCTTAGTATGTAATGTTCACACATTCATAAGTAACAGGAGGATGAGTAAGATGTCATGGCCAAATGTTTTGAGAATGACACCAAAATTATATTTTCACATGATCTGCTGCCCTCTGGTTTTTATTTGTGTTTGTCTGATGTTTATATCACATACAGAAATATAATTGCAATCATATTATGAGTACCAAAAGGTTATACTGACAGTTAGAATGAGTTAATGCAGCAAGTCAATATTTGCAGTGTTGACCCTTCTTCTTCAGGACCTCTGCAATTCTCCCTGGCATGCTCTCAATCAACTTCTGGACCAAGTCCTGACTGATAGCAGTCCATGCTTGCATAATCAATGCTTGCATTTTGGCAGAATTTGTTGGTTTTTGTTTGTCCACCCGTCTCTTGATGATTGACAACAAGTTCTCAATGGGATTAAGATCTGGGGAGTTTCCCCCCCGCGATGGGCGATCTCACTTCACGTCTCAACCTGATTTTTACTTATGAACACGCCTTAGCAATGGACTCCGCCCCGAGGCGGTATGTACGCGAGGCATGGGCTTTATGGGCAGTTCATCCATTAGCGGCTCCTCTTCCGTGATGCGGGAGGCCTCTGTGGGATGGGTGACATTCACGTCTGTTCACTCGGTGCCTTCCCTCCCTTCCCCCCTTTCCCTTTTCCCTTTTCCTTCATCCCCTTCCCTTTTCCCTCCTCCCAGCTCCCTTCTTCCCCCCTTCCTCTACCTTCCTCCTTTTCATTCCCCCTTCTCTCCTCTCCTGACCTTCTCCTAATCACTCTCTTTCCTTACTTCAGCGATCAGTACCTGACGTATTCCCCCCCCCCCCTCTTCTTTGTATTTTTTTTTTTTATTTTCAATATTATTCCTTTCTTCCTCATTTTTCCATGTGCTATATTTTGTGGATTTACACACGATGTTTGAGTTGTTCGTTGAGACTTTACTCAAGTTGACTGGAGATCCATGTTGGTTATATCCAGTTTTTGGTGTTTGTTGTTTATGTGTATTTTTGAAACAAGAAAATTTCAATAAAAACTATTGATGATAAAAAAAAAAAAGATCTGGGGAGTTTCCAGGCCATGGACTCAAAATCTCTATGTTTTGTTCCCTGAGCCATTTAGTTATCACCTTTGCTTTATGGCAAAGTGCTCCATCATGCTGGAAAAGGCATTGTTGGGCGCCAAACTGCTCTTGGACTGTTGGGAGAAGTTGCTCTTGGAGGACATTCTGGTACCATTCTTTACCATTCTTTATTCATGGCTGTGTTTTTAGGCAAGACTGTGAGTGAGCCGATTCCCTTGGCTGAGAAGCAACCCCACACATGAATGGTTTCAGGATGCTTTACAGTTGGCATGAGACAAGACTGGTGGTAGCGCTCACCTCTTCTTCTCCGAATAAGCTGTTTTCCAGACGTCCCAAACAATCGAAAAGGGGATTCATCAGAGAAAATGACTTTACCCCAGTCCTCAGCAGTCCACTCCCTGTACCTTTTGCAGAATATCAGTCGGTCCCTGATGTTTTTTCTGGCGCTTGCTGGTCTTTCTTGGGCGCCCTGGAGCCTTTTTGACAACAATGGAAGCTCTCTCCTTGAAGTTCTTGATGATGCGATAGATTGTTGACTGAGGTGCAATCTTTGTAGCTGCGATACTCTTCCCTGTTAGGCCATTTTTGTGCAGTGCAATGATGGCTGCACGTGTTTCTTTAGAGATAACCATGGTTAACTGAAGAGAAACAATGATACCAAGCACCAGCCTCCTTTTAAAGTGTCCAGTGGTGTCATTCTTACTTAATCATGACTGATTAATCGCCAGCCCTGTCCTCATCAACACCCACACCTGTGTTAATGGAACAATCACTAAAATGATGTTAGCTGCTCCTTTTAAGGCAGGACTGCAATGATGTTGAAATGTGTTTTGGGGTTAAAGTTCATTTTCTAGGCAAATATTGACTTTGCAAGTAATTGCTGTTAAGCTGATCACTCTTTATGACATTCTGGAGTACATGCAAATTGCCATTAGAAAAACTAAAGCAGTAGACTTTGTAAAAATTAATATTTGTATCATTCTCAAAACCTTTGGCCATGACTGTATACACTTCCCCAGACTATCTCCTCCAGGTTGGGCAGACATATTGCAGACAAACACTTTGGCCATGACTGTAGGCATCGTACTTACAGAGCCCTGCTAAATTCAGTAAACGACAAGAAAGAGACCCCCAAGAAGAGTCTCCATGTTTAAAAAAAATTAGGACCAGATACCACCAAAGTGGCATCAGTTGACCCAGAATAAAAATTGGATAACTACGAAATCAATGCAGCACACTGAAAAGTACATCACCTAGTCTGCCCAATTGCCACTGTGGTGGAAATGTCCTTGGATATCCATGACTTGTTCATCTTGATGAAAGCTAGGCAGTCTACACTTTCAGGAAACAGGTGGTTGTTCTTATCTGTCAGGACATCACCAGCAGCGCTGAAGATGAGTTCTGAGAGTATACTGGCTGCTGGACATAACAAAACCTCCAAGGCGTGATTGGCCAGCTCAGGCCACTCCTCCAAACCCTTCCTGATGCCAAGGATATTGATACTACTACATCATCCTCTCCAGTCATTCACTATGTGTCAGACTTGTACTCAGTTTTGCCAGGGGAAAAGCTGGTTTAAAAAATTGGTCAAAGGACTGCCAGAAATTGCTTCTGACAGTTACATCGCTGCTGCTAATGTTTCGATGCTGACGTCTTGATGTCCCCCAGGTTTAAGTGTAGATCTATGATGCGTACTGTGTCCCTCACTGATATGTTGGGGAAAACCAGTCCTACGATTGGGTACCAGCTTTTTTTGATACTCCAGCATGCACGTGTCCATGTACAGGGTGGGAAACATCTGGCTAAAATTACTCTTGTATTGCGGATGCAATAATGCGGCAACCCAGTAGTTGTTGCTAGTTCGATTCGTAACGATACAGGCATTATGTTGCAGATGCAGCATCAAGGCGCTCATGTATCTGATGCATCTGTGACAATACAGCGTTTCTCAATGTGTGTTATGGGTTAATATTTTTAATATGGCCAGACGTATTGTTCTGTTGTTTGTTGACCCATAAGAAGTGGGTCATTGTTTCTTGCCAGACTACTTGGAGCCTTCATTGTCTGAGTTTGTGTATTGTTAACTTAATGTAAATTACCTCAGTCCCCTACTCTTTTCTCAGTGGGTGCTGCTGGGTTGGCTTAGTTGGCCCTGGATTCTCCAAAGGCATGAATATTCTAATCCCTGGTGAGCCAGTGGAAGGGTGAGACTCTGTTGCCTGTTACATTGCGTGTTCTTGCTGAGTATGTGTTATATACCTTTGACTGTTGGGATCCAATAAAGTATAACCATTGTGTGGTTCCCTCACCCTGTGTTGTCTGAGTAGTGTTCTGCCCACGGATAAGGAGTTTGGGCGTTTAGTTGGGATGTGCCCTGGTACATGCAGTCTTTCTAATAGCGGCCGGGCCAGCGGTCAAGAGCACCCACTTACCCCCATGTCTCCACAATTGGTGGCAGCGGTGGGATACTAGTCAGCCTAGTTGATCCAGGGGAGTTGCTAGAACTGGTGTTTGGGGACAATGTCCAAGGACTCAACAACCATGGGGTGATATAGGCATACCCAGCAGACCATAGGTGATGCATACAGGTTTCGGACACCCCATGTCTAACCCCACCAGCTCAGCCATTGAAAGAAGACCAGAATGGAAATATAGCCACTACAAGAAACTGCAACTACAGGTGGTGTGCCAGTTTTGACTGATTGGATTCAGGGAAACTGACACCCGGGCGGATGTGATCCAGAAATTGGTCCGTTGGCATGCCCACAAGGATGCGGAGGATGTTGAGGACCCCGCTAAGATTGACCCAGAGGATTTAAACAGTGTGCCACATGCAAATAAAAAGGGTGAATCCCGTGTAGTATAAAAGGGAAGTTTATTTCATATCACATCTACTATATAATCTCCTAATCATGTCTGTATGACGCCGAAATCGCGTGCCAGCCCTCATTGGTTGCGCCAGCCGCAGCAACCAATGAGCGCCGCATACGCAAAAAGCCGCGCGCATTCCAAATTAAAAGATTATACAGTAGCTGTAACCTGGCAACAGCGATTCATAGGCACCACTATCGCCAGGCTACATGCGTACGGCCGCGGCGACCCCGACACCGGAACCCGCTGCCTCCCTCCTTGCCTCCCCCTCACCTCCCGCTGTTCTCTCCCTGAACAGCGGTCATGTGACAGGGTGGGCTGATGTGACATGACACAGCCGGCCCTGTTATATGATTGCTGTAAACAGTGCGATGCTGCAGAAGATGGGTGAGAACAAAAGGGGGTAAGGGGGATCCTGCCCCCCCGCAGCCATCCTGCCCACCCCGGCATCCATCCTGCCCCCCCGCATCCATCCTGCCCCACCGCATCCATCCTGCTCCCTGGCTCCATCCTGCCGCCCCCGGCTCCATTTTGCCCCCCGGCTCCATCCTGCCCCCCGCCACCATCCTACCCCACCAAATCCATCCTATCCCGCTCACTCCATCCTGCTCCCCTCCGCCACCATCTGCCCCCCGCCTCCATCCTGCCGCCCTGGCTCCATGCCCTGCCGGCTCCATCCTGCCCCCCTGCCTCCATTTTGCCCCCCTGGCTCCATGCCCTGCCGGCTCCATCCTGCTTCTCCGGCTCCATCCTGCCCTCCTGGCTCCATGCTCTGCCAGCTCCATCCTGCTTCTCCGGCTCCATCCTGCTCTCCCGGCTCAATCCTGCTCTCCCGGCTCCATCCTGCCCCCCGCATCCATCCTGCCCCCCCTGCATCCATCCTGCCCCTGCAGCTCCATCCTGCTCCCCCCGCATCAATCCTGCCCCTACGCATCCATCCTGCCCCCCCCCCCCACATCCATACTGCCCCCCGGCAGCCGGGGGAGGCTGGTGGAGGCTGCAGGAGGGAGCGGGAGATCTCCTGTGCCCGCTCATATAGTATGCATAGCCGCTCTTCATCACCATGGTGCTGAAACCGCACCACGATGATGGGCTGGGGGAGCGGCGCATATTATATGGTCCTGTGCCCCCCTGTGATGGCACATGCCCCCCCTATGTGAGATATGGCCCCCATGCTGCTGCCATAGTAAAATAATAAACTCTATACTTACCTCCTGGCTCCTCCTCCAGCGCTGATCTCCCGGTGTCTCTCCGGTCTCCCGGCTGCTGCTGTGATCGCACGCAGAGATGATGTCACTCTCTGCTGTGCTGATCACATGAGAGCCAGGAAGTGGAGGAGCTCTGCTGCATTATCTGTGCCCGATCACAGCTGCATCGGGAGATCAGCGCTGGGGTAGGGAAGAATAGAGCAGCATGGGGGCAATATCTAACACAGGGGGGCATGTGCCACACATAGGGGACGTGTGCCCCACTTGCTCCATCCTGACCTGCTTGCTCCATCCTGCGCCGCTCCCTCCATCCTGCCCCGCCCGCACCATCCTGCACCCGCCTCCATCCTGCCCCCCCAGCTCTATCCTGCCCCCCCCGCATTCCATCCTGCCACCCGCATCCATCTTGCCCCGCCGCATCCATCCTGCTCCCCCGGCTCCATCCTACCACCCCCTGCCGCCATCCTGCCCCCCCCGCCACTATCTTACCCGCCAAATCCATCCTGACCCGCACGCTCCATCCTGCTCCCCCTCGTCACTATCCGGCCCCCGCCTCCATCCTGCTGCCCTGGCTCCATGCCCTGCCAGCTCTATCCTGCCCCCCTAGCTCCATGCCCTGCCGGCTCCATCCTACTTCTCCGGCTCCATCCTGCTCCCCCGCATCCATCCTGCACCCCTGCATCCATCCTGCCCCCCCTGCATCCATCCTGTCCCCCTCTGCATCCATCCTGCCCCCCCCCTGCATCCATCCTGCCCCCCCGGGCTCCATCCTGCCCCTTCACCACCGCTCCATCCTGCCCCGCTCGCTCCATCCTGCCCCGCTCGCTCCATCCTGCCCACCTGCCTCCATCCAGCCCCCCCCCCCCGGCTCCATCCAGCCTCCCCCAGCTCTATCCTGTCCCCCCCACATCCATCCTGTCCCCCACATCCATTCTACCCCGCCACATCCATCCTGCTCCCCCCCGCCACCATCCTGCAACCCACCACCATCCTGCCATCCTGCCCCCCCACGACCATCCTGCCCCCCAGCTCCATTCTGCCCCGCTAGCTCCATCCTGCTCTTCCCCACCATCCTGCCATCCTGCCCCCCCACACATCTTGCCCCCCTTGCTCCATCCTGCTCCCCCCGCCACCATCCTGCCCCGCTGCCACCATCTGCCCCCTGGCTCCATTCTGCTTCCCTGGCTCCATGCCCTGCCAGCTCCATCCTGCCCCCCCACCTCCATCCTGCTGCCCTGGCTCCGTGCCCTGCCTGCTCCATCCTGCTCCCCCACCTCCATCCTGCCCCCTGGCTCCATGCCCTGCCGGCTTCATCCTGCTCACCTGGCTCCATCCTGCTCCCCTGGCTCCATCCTGCTCCCCCTGAATCCATCCTGCCCCCCACATCCATCATGCCCCCCCGCATCCATCCTGCCCCCCTCCCACGGCTTCATCCTGCTCCCCCGGCTCCATCCTGCCCTCCCCACATACATTCTGCTCCCCCCGCATCCATCCTGCTCCCCCTGCATCCATCCTGTTCCCCACGCATCCATCCTGCCCCCCGACCTCCATCCTGCCCCCTGGCTACATTCTACCCCACCGGCTCCATCTTGCTACCTCGGCTCCATCCTGCCCCGCTCACTCCATCCTGCCCCGCTCGCTCCATCCTGCCCCCCCCCGGCTCCATCCTACCTCCCCCCCGACTCCATTCTGCTATCTGCTACCTCGGCTCCATCCTGCGCCGCTTGCTCCATCCTGCCCCACTCGCTCCAACCTGCCCCCCCACCACAATCCTGCCCCCCGTCACCATCCTACCCCCCCGTCTCCATCCTGCCCCCCCGGCAGTTAGCGATCATGTGACCGATCAGCTGATCAGTTTCCCAGGCAACGACAGGTCCTAAAGGCCTGTAGGACCTAGAAGACGGAGGTGGAGCGAGCCGGCGGACAGGTGAGTATCCTCACTGAGGATTTTTTTATTTTTACTTTTACTGTGGAGGAGCGGGGGACAGGAGGAGCGGGGGGGCCGCGGGGAGCGGAGTATCGCCATTTACCATAGTGCTGCTAAACATGTACTGTAATGTACAGCCATCTACTATATAATTGTCTAAGGCATCTGTAGATCACAGAAATCGCGCGCCAGACAGAGGCCGCTCATTGGTGGCCGCTGGAGGCAGCCACCAATGAGCGCAGACTATGCAAATAGGCGCGCATATTCAAAGTTTGAATTTCACGCCAATTTGCTGCCCGGCGACAGCCGTCACCGGGATACACGGGTACGGCCGACGGTGGCCGCAGCACGCGTCAGCCGGTCATCTCCCGGCTGGCGAGCCGCTGACCGGAGCTCAGCTGCGACAACGGTGTACCGGAAAATGTGAGCTGGGGGAGGCTGCAGGAGGGAGTGGGAGATCTCCTGCTCCCGCTCATATAATATGCATAGCCGCTCTCCATCTCCAGCCACTCTCCATCACCATGGTGCTGAAACCGCACCACGGTGATGGGCTAGGGGAGTGGCGCATATTATATGGTCCTGCGCCCCCCTGTGATGGCACATGCCCCCCCTATGTTAGATATGGCCCCTGTCACATCGCCATTGGACTCGGTGGCTGGTGTTCCTGCCTCGGCCGCTGGGAGGAGCCGGATTCCTTCGGCTGGTGGCGCCGGTGATAGGAGGGCCTTGTCCTCATATGGAACTGCTCCCGCGACGTCTGCCTCTGTCACTGAGCGCCGCTGTGTTTCCCCTCTGGGTGGTGTTGGTCGCAGAGGAAAGGGCCCTGCAGAGGTGTCCGTTAGGCGCAGCCTGCGTTCTTCTGTCAGAGGTGGCGTGGGTGGAGCCAGTCGTGCATCTCCATCTGGCCTGGATCTAGGGGCGGTCCGGATGAGGTCATCAGGTTGTGAGCTCCAGCCTATGGGAGGTAGCCGTGCCCTTCAAGTACATTGGAGCCTGGCTTGCAGGCCGCCAGATATAGTTTTGGTTCCCAGTGATAGTGTGTGTGTTTAGTTTCGTGTCTGACCTTGCCTGGATTTTTGACTCTGCTACTGCCTGACGATTTTGTACCTTCGCTGCCCTCTCGGTTTTGACTCGGACTTCTGACTTCGTTTTTCGGGTCTTGATTTTCCCCTGGCGACCTCCCCGGCTCTGTTGCTCATATAGGCATCTACCCCCTGGGCTCCGCTGTAATTCCAGATCCCTGTATAGGGGTTAAGGGTCTCGGGGTTTCTCGGGGTGCTGCCTACCAGCAGCTCGGCCTCACGGTGGATGGTCGTCACATTATATCTGGCCATACCATTCTTTATATATATATATATAGATAGACTATATATATATATAAAGCATTCCTTTTACCTTTTTTTTTTTCTTCTCCTCTCCTTTTTCCAATGTTTTTTTTTTCTTTTCTCTGAGCTGTGTCTGCTGATTGCTCCCTCAAAGCACCTGTGTTTCCAGCTTCTCAGTCCTGTGGAGGAACACTCCCATCATCTCATTCAAACATGCTGTACAAGCCACAAGCTGGAGTCCTCTGCATGACCACTGGAGATCAGAAGGCCTCATACCCTGGATGTCAGCACCTGGGGGGCTCTGGCTCTGCCTGCCCGGGTGCACAGGTATTGCCAGCGGATGCTGCCAAAGTTTTATTACCTATTTCTTTATCTTACCTTAAGAAATCTGTGTGTTTAGAGGCTTATGTTGACAGTGGTTCAGAGGGGAATTTCATAGATCTCCATGTAGCGAGAACTCTTGGTGTACCACTGCTAAGGCTTAATGCCCCCATTAGAACCACTGCAGTTAATGGCACTCCCCTCATCCAGGGTGGAGTGGAATTTGTCACTGAGGGAGTGTCAATGCTGGTGGGGTCTTTACATGCTGAAAATGTGTCATTTTTTGCAATCAGTAATTTATCATCTGCAGTAATCCTGGGCATGCCATGGTTACGTAAACATAACCCAATCATAGACTGGCACTTGGGTGACATCGTGCGCTGGAGCCCAAAATGTCAGGAAAATTGTATCTCGTTATCTGTAAACCAAGTGAAGGTCAAGTCTCCTCCCTTTGTACCATATGCCTTTAGAGATTTTGAGGATGTGTTTTCTATTCAGGAATCAGAGAAATTACCCCCTCACAGAAAGTATGATTGCACCATAGATTTGATACCTGCTTCTCGTCTCCCAAAGGGGAGAATATTTAACCTCTCTGGTCCAGAACGTCAGGCTATGAATGATTACATAGCAGACAGTCTGAGAAAAGGGTATATTAGACCGTCCACCTCACCAGTAGGAGCTGGTTTCTTTTTTGTGGGAAAGAAAGATGGCGGCCTCAGACCTTGCATTGATTACCGCGAATTAAACGCGATCACTGTAAAAAACCAGTATCCTCTTCCACTCATCCCTGATCTTTATAATCAGCTGTTGGGAGCCAAGTATTTCACCAAACTGGACCTCAGGGGAGCATATAACCTGGTCCGTATAAAAGAAGGCGATGAGTGGAAGACCGCGTTCAATACGCCTCTCGGCCATTTTGAGTATCTCGTAATGCCGTTCGGGTTAAGTAACGCACCTGCAGTGTTTCAGAATTTTGTCAATGATATTTTCAGAGATATCAGTGGTGTATATGTGGTCGTGTATTTGGACGACATTCTGGTCTTTTCTCCTGGTCTTTGGTCACACGTCCGACATGTCCGTACTGTACTCCAGAGACTCAGAGAGCATTCTCTATTCGCCAAATTAGAGAAATGTGTCTTCATGGAGGAAGAGATAAATTTTTTGGGATATATTATATCGGCTAAAGGTTTTCGCATGGATCCTGCGAAAATTAAACCCATTAAGGAATGGGTACAACCCAAGTCTCTGAAGGCACTGCAGCGATTCTTGGGTTTCGCTAACTATTATCGTAAATTTATTAAAGGGTTTTCAGAGATAGCCAAACCTCTCACTGATTTGACACGTAAAGGGGCGGATGTGGTTAATTGGAAGCCTGAAGCCATTCATGCGTTTTCTAAGTTAAAAGAGTGTTTCTCTGCGGATCCAATATTGGTGCAGCCTGATTTGGACCGCCCCTTCATTGTAGAGGTAGATGCCTCTGAAGTTGGAGTGGGAGCAGTGCTATCACAAGGCACCGCATGTCTCACTCAACTTCGTCCGTGTGCCTTCTTTTCCCGAAAATTTTCCTCTACAGAGATGAATTATGATGTAGGTAATCGGGAATTGTTGGCAATCAAATGGGCCTTCGAGGAATGGCGCCACTTCCTCGAAGGCGCCAAACATAGGATTACCGTAATTACTGACCACAAAAATCTAACCTATTTGGAGTCAGCGAAAAGACTGAATCCTAGACAGGCTAGATGGGCCTTGTTCTTCTCCAGATTCGATTTTGTGATCACTTTCAGACCGGGTACTAAAAATGTGAGGGCTGATGCCCTGTCTCGAAGTTTTTGCCCCTTACAAGTCGAGGACGTGGAACCGACTCCCATTTTAGCCAAGGGGATTATTGTCTCGGCTGTGTCTTTGGATCTTCTGGAAGAGATTCGTAGATCTCCAGAACAGGCCCCTGACACTACTCCTGCCCAGAAACTATTTGTCCCTACCAAATTCCGCCTCCAAGTTCTTAAGGAATCTCATGATTCCGTCCTCGCAGGGCATCCTGGTATCAATAACACCATCAGACTTGTAACCAGGAGTTTGTGGTGGCCAACCATAGTAAAGGACTGTAAGGAATATGTACTGGCTTGTGAAACCTGTGCTCGCGCTAAGTCTCCCCGCAACCGCCCTGCCAGGTTGCTCCAGTCCTTGCCTACCCCTGAGGGTCCTTGGACTCATATCTCCATGGATTTTATTACTGACCTGCCACTCTCAGAAGGGAAGACTTGTATCTGGGTAGTGGTAGACAGATTCAGCAAGCAGTGTCATTTTGTTCCGCTGTCCGGGTTACCTAATTCGAAGACCCTGAGCAAAGTATTCATTAATCATGTTGTGCGATTGCATGGTGTTCCTGTGAATATTGTTTCTGACAGGGGCACCCAGTTCGTTTCTAAGTTTTGGAGGGCATTCTGTAAACGGATTGGAATTGACTATTCCTTTTCTTCTGCCTATCACCCTGAAACCAATGGTCAAACCGAGCGCGCAAATCAAGCTCTCGAACAATATCTACGTTGTTATGTCTCTGAGCATCAAT
The DNA here is from genome assembly GCA_033576535.1 of Allobates femoralis. Lineage (NCBI taxonomy): Eukaryota > Metazoa > Chordata > Amphibia > Anura > Aromobatidae > Allobates > Allobates femoralis. The sequence continues at coordinate 208,134,224 of JARQOC010000006.1, forward strand.
CTGATTGGGTGGAACATCTGCCACTAGCAGAATTTGCCATGAATAACCAGTACCAGGAGTCCATCAAGACCACCCCTTTCTACTGTAATCATGGGCTGCACCCGCGCTTTTGTTCATTTTCTTCTAGGCTTTCTGACGTCCCTGGGGTAGAAAGGTCCGTAGATCAGTTAAAGACTATCTGGTCTGAAGTGAACAAAAACTTAAAGGGGGCTCAGACTAGGCCGGCGTCTTCTGCTAATAAACGGCGCTCCAAGGGTCCGGACCTGGGAGTTGGGGACAAAGTTTGGTTGTCTACAAAAAATATCAAGCTCAAAGTGCCGTCTGCCAAACTAGGTCCCAGGTTTATTGGTCCGTATGAAATAATTGACGTGATTAACCCTGTAGCCTTTCGTCTGAAGCTCCCTCAATCATTCAAACTGCCCAATGTATTCCATAAATCCCTTCTCAAATTGTACCGATCTCCGATTCGTCCTGTCCGGTCCCCTCCTCCTCCGGTCTTGGTCGGGGGTGCCGTGGAATACGAAGTTCAACGGATCCTTGATTCCCCATTTAGTGAGAGGATCCGTGCAGTATCTGGTACATTGGAAGGGCTATGGTCCGGAGGAGAGGTCCTGGGTGCCTGCCAGTAATATCCATGCCAAGGGATTGATCAGGAAGTTTCATCTTCTTCATCCCAATAAACCGGGATTTGCGGGTCCGGAGGCCCCTCGTAGAGGGGGGGGGTACTGTCACATCGCCATTGGACTCGGTGGCTGGTGTTCCTGCCTCGGCCGCTGGGAGGAGCCGGATTCCTTCGGCTGGTGGCGTCGGTGATAGGAGGGCCTTGTCCTCATATGGAACTGCTCCCGCGACGTCTGCCTCTGTCACTGAGCGCCGCTGTGCTTCCCCTCTGGGTGGTGTTGGTCGCAGAGGAAAGGGCCCTGCAGAGGTGTCCCTTAGGCGCAGCCTGCGTTCTTCTGTCAGAGGTGGCGTGGGTGGAGCCAGTCGTGCATCTCCATCTGGCCTGGATCTAGGGGCGGTCCGGATGAGGTCATCAGGTTGTGAGCTCCAGCCTATGGGAGGTAGCCGTGCCCTTCAAGTACATTGGAGCCTGGCTTGCAGGCCGCCAGATATAGTTTTGGTTCCCCAGTGATAGTGTGTGTGTTTAGTTTCGTGTCTGACCTTGCCTGGATTTTTGACTCTGCTACTGCCTGACGATTTTGTACCTTCGCTGCCCTCTCGGTTTTGACTCGGACTTCTGACTTCGTTTTTCGGGTCTTGATTTTCCCCTGGCGACCTCCCCGGCTCTGTTGCTCATATAGGCATCTACCCCCTGGGCTCCGCTGTAATTCCAGATCCCTGTATAGGGGTTAAGGGTCTCGGGGTTTCTCGGGGTGCTGCCTACCAGCAGCTCGGCCTCACGGTGGATGGTCGTCACAGCCCCCTATGCTGCCCCCCGCATCCATCCTGCCCCCCGCATCCATCCTGCCCCCCTCCCACAGCTTCATCCTGCTCGCCCGGCTCCATCCTGCCCTCCCCACATACATTCTGCTCCCCCCGCATCCATCCTGCTCCCCCTGCATCCACAGTATAGCACATGTATAGCAGCGCTATAGTATATGGCGGTACATTACAGCATTGTATAGCAGCACTATGGTATATGGCGGTACATTACATTACATGTATAGCAGCGCTATAGTTTATGGCGGTACATTACAGCACATGTATAGCAGCACTATAGTATATGGCAGTACATTACAGTACATGTATAGCAGCACTATGGTATATGGTGGTACATTACAGTACATGTAAAGTAACACTATAGTATATGGCAGTACAGTATAGCACATGTATAGCAGCACTATAGTATATGACAGTACATTACAGTACATGTATAGCAGCGCTATGGTATATTGCGGTACATTACAGCACATGTATAGCAGCACTATAGTATATAGCAGTACATTACAGTACATGCAGGCTCGGACTGGGCCGCCGGGTAACCGGTTGAAAGTGATGGTGGGCCCCCAGGCATTGTGGCCCCGCCCCCCTAGCCTCGCCTCCCAACGGGCCTGAACGGGTCCCCCTGGAGGAATTCGGGCAGGGCGGCATCTAAAGTGTGTTTGTTTTTTTTTGTTTTGTTTGCCCGGCACCGAGCCGACTGGGAGATCCCGCCCCCTGCCCCCCGCGTTCATTGCGCCCTCCCACCCGCGGCCCACCCGCCTCACCTCATTCCAGAAAGGAGCCCGCCAAGGAGGAGTCGGGGACTTGAAGTTCCTTCCTGCAGCGGCAGCGCAGTGGTGCAGTCCAGAGCACCCCCGGGCATCAAATCGCCGGCGGCAACTAAGCTTTCGCAGTCAGCCGGTAATTATGTATGTAATGTTGTGTAAATGCGTCCAGACAGCTGTATGCATCTATATGTGAGGTGTATATAGCAGCTGTATGCATCTATATGTGAGGTGTATATAGCAGCTGTATGCATCTATATGTGAGGTGTATATAGCAGCTGTATGCATCTATATGTGAGGTGTATATAGCAGCTGTATGCATCTATATATGAGGTGTATATAGCAGCTGTATGCATCTATATGTGAGGTGTATATAGCAGCTGTATGCATCTATATGTGAGGTGTATATAGCAGCTGTATGCATCTATATGTGAGGTGTATATAGCAGCTGTATGCATCTATATGTGAGGTGTATATAGCAGCTGTATGCATCTATATGTGAGGTGTATATAGCAGCTGTATGCATCTATATATGAGGTGTATATAGCAGCTGTATGCATCTATATGTGAGGTGTATATAGCAGCTGTATGCATCTATATGTGAGGTGTATATAGCAGCTGTATGCATCTATATGTGAGGTGTATATAGCAGCTGTATGCATCTATATGTAAGGTGTATATAGCAGCTGTATGCATCTATATGTAAGGTGTATATAGCAGCTGTATGCATCTATATATGAGGTGTATATAGCAGCTGTATGCATCTATATGTGAAGTGTATATAGCAGCTGTATGCATCTATATGTGAGGTGTATATAGCAGCTGTATGCATCTATATGTAAGGTGTATATAGCAGCTGTATGCATCTATATGTGAGGTGTATATAGCAGCTGTATGCATCTATATATGAGGTGTATATAGCAGCTGTATGCATCTATATGTGAGGTGTATATAGCAGCTGTATGCATCTATATGTGAGGTGTATATAGCAGCTGTATGCATCTATATATGAGGTGTATATAGCAGGTGTATATATCTATATATGAGGTGTATATAGCAGCTGTATGCATCTATATATGAGGTGTATATAGCAGCTGTATGCATCTATATATGAGGTGTATATAGCAGCTGTATATATCTATATATGAGGTGTATATAGCAGGTGTATATATCTATATATGAGGTGTATATAGCAGCTGTATATATCTATGTACGAGGTGTATATAGCAGGTGTATATATCTATATATGAGGTGTATATAGCAGCTGTATATATCTATGTACGAGGTGTATATATCTATATATGAGGTGTATATAGCAGCTGTATATATCTATATGTGAGGTGTATATAGCAGCTGTATATATCTATATATGAGGTATATAGCAGCTGTATATATCTATATATGAGGTGTATATAGCAGGTGTATATATCTATATATAAGGTGTATATAGCAGGTGTACATATCTATATATGAGGTGCTGTGCCTACTGCGGCCCAGGTCTGTGTGGGCCGCTCCCATCCCCACCCCCATATGCAATGCTGCAGCCCAGTGGTCTTTGTGGGCCGCTCCCATCCCCCCCCACCCCCATATGATATGGGGGTGGTGGGAGGGATGACAGCGGCCCCCACACACAGACCTGGGCTGCAGCAGTAAGGTATCTGTAAAATGTGTGTGTGAGTTGTGTGTCTGTCTGTGTGCTTGAGTGAGTTGTGTGTCTTCTGTGTGAGTTGTGTCTTCTGTGTGTGAGTTGTGTGCCTGTGTCTTCTGTGTGTGAGTTGTCTGTATGTGTACCTTCTGTGTGTGCCTGTGTCTTCTGTGTGTGAGTTGTGTCTGTGTGTGATGTGTCTGTGCGTGAGTTGTGTCTCTGTCTGTGTGTGTTGTGTGAGTTGTGTCTGTGTGTGAGTTGTGTCTCTGAGTTGTGTGTCTGTGTGTGAGTTGTGTCTGAGTTGTGTGTCTGTGAGTTGTGTGTGTGTGAGTTGTGTCTGTGTGTTGTGTGTGATGTGTCTGTGTGTGAGTTGTGTCTGAGTTGTGTGTCTGTGAGTTGTGTGTGAGTTGTGTCTGTGTGTTGTGTGTGATGTGTCTGTGTGAGTTGTGTCTGAGTTGTGTGTCTGTGTGTGAGTTGTGTCTGTGTGTGTGATGTGTCTGTGTGTGAGTTGTGTCTCTATTTGTGTCTCTGTGTGAGTTGTAGGGTGCAGAAGGACAGAGGAGCAGCAGGAGGGACAGCGGAGAGGAGGACAGGGGTGCAGGAGGACAGAGGAGCAGCAGGAGGGACAAAGGAGAGGAGGACGGGGGTGCAAGAGGAGCAGCAGGATGGACAGTGGAGAGGAGGATGGGGTGCAGGAGGACAGAGGAGAGGGAGGATGGGGGTGCAGGAGGACTGGGGCTGGCGCTGTGGGTGGTGATAATGGCAGCTGTACCGTGTGTCTGCCTCCATGCAGCTGCCGCCACCTTCCTGTGTTGGCAGGGTGTGGCATGCTGGGAGTTGTAGTTCTCCTGCCTGTCCTATATGATTTCTGGGCAGTGTGTTGGGTGCTGGGAGTTGTTGTTCTCCCAGGTGGGCTCAGTGTTGTGCCGCCGCCCGTCTGTGGCCTGTCTGTGTCTTCTGGGATGTCCCCAGCTCTGTGCTGTGCACATAGTGTACCACCATCTCCCCAGCTCCGTGTTGTGCACAGTGTACCACCATGTCCTCAGCTCCGTGCTGTGCACAGACAGTGTACCGTACACCGTCTGTGCACAGCACAGAACTGGGGAGATGGTGGTACCCTGTACAGAGCTGAGGATATGGTAGTACAGTGTCTATGCACAGCACGGAGCTGAGGACATGGTGGAACACTGTCTGTGCACAGCACGGAGCGGAGGACATGGTGGTACACTGTACACAGCACAGAGCTGAGGACATGGTGGTACACTGTCTGTGCACAGCACGGAGCTGAGGACACGGTGGTACACTGTCTCCCGCCGTCTTAAAATCGGTCCGTTTCTCATCCAGGAGAGTCGGATGAGTGTCATCGGTTTTTTGGTCCATTTGGCATCCAACTGCTGTGCGAGTGTCCGACATTTCTCTCAGATCACATCCGTGTGCAATCTGTTATTTCCTCAGCAGCTATTAGTGTAGAATCATTTACAGGAACATTTTACAGTGTTCTCAGTTACAGAATGATAATGTATCAGTGAAAAAAACTGATGCCTCTCGGATGGTCCGTGTGCTGTCAGTGTGCGGTCCGTGATTTTGTCGGACCCATAGACTTGCATTGGTGAGTCTCGGTGTGAATCGCAGACTGTCGCAGAATGTTGCGACTTTTTTCTCATCATGAATCTGGCTGAGAAAAAAGCGTCCAACACTCGCCAGTGCTCTCAGGCATTGATTAACATTTGTCCGAGTTCAATGTGATGAAATCACGCATTGCACTCATCCGCAGTTCACGCCAATGTGTCCCTACCCTAATAATAAAATCCATAAAGTAATCCTACAATGTCTGCTGGACATGGTATGGGGAGGGTTTATGGCTCAGTTAGTACACACCATACTTCATGGTATGGGGAGGGTTTATGGTTCAGTTAGCACACACTCCATACTTCTTGTTATTAACCAGTTAATGCTCTCTTGTCCACCGCACTGCAGTGTAAAAAGAGGAAGACAACGAGACAGGGAGCAACATGGCATCAGAGAGCCCCTGACCTCCAAATAGAAGATCCTCAGATCCCGGTATTGTGACATTATATTAAGAATAATACGTTTTGCACTTATATTACACTATGAACTCCACAGCACTTTACATACATCATCAACACTGTCTCCATAATATAAGGTGATAAGGTATTAGTTGGTGAGGGTGCGACTGCCGAATGTGCAGCTTTTATCCCCATTATGTGTCCAAAAAATAGAAAAATATCCAGCATAGAGTCTTGAGATCTAGATCCTTAAAAATTCATTATATTAGAAAAGTATTAAAAAGCACATTTACATCAATGTCCTTAAAGACAGTCCTTAGTCATAGGTTTGTTTTGTCCCCATTAGACTGGAGGTGATGTACGGCTCGCCCATGATCCTTCACTCCCTCAGTGGCTGTGAGCGCTGGGTTTACTTTTTTCTGGGAGCTCCAATGATAATGAATGGAGCCGCGGTCGTCACATCATTACCGGCCGCTGCAGTTAATAAAAGGGGTAAAAGTGCCACATTCTTCCGACCATGTGGTTTTGATTGGTCGGATTCCACCAATAACTAAGTGATCACCTGCCGATCCTGACGATTGTTGGTAACTTGTTTTCACCAAAGTATCCCTTTAATGCACACTACAGTAATGGTACATCGCAGTAATGGTGAGCGTAGAGTGATGTGCAGGAGTAACCGCTATAATGGGTATAATGGCTAACAGGTATTTGCATATAGCGGGTGAGTGGGCCCCCGGAGTCAATTTCCCTGGTGGGCCCCAGACACCCCAGTCCGACCCTGAGTACATGTATAGCAGCGCTATGGTATATGGCGGTACATTACAGTACATGTATAGCAGCGCTATGGTATATGGCAGTACGTTACAGTACATATATAGCAGCGCTATGGTATATGGCGGTACATTACAGTACATGTATAGCAGCACTATAGAATATGGTGGTAAATTACAGTACATATACAGGTGCACTATGGTATATGGTGGTAGTTTATAGCACATGTATAGCAGCGCTATAGTATATGGCGGTACATTACAGTACATGTATAGCAGTGCTATGGTATATGGCGGTACATTACAGCACATGTATAGCAGCACTATAGTATATGGCGGTACATTACAGTACATGTATAGCAGCACTATAGTATATGGCGGTACATTACAGTACATGTATAGCAGTGCTATGGTATATGGCGGTACATTACAGCACATGTATAGCAGCACTATAGTATATGGTGGTACATTACAGTACATGTATAGCAGCACATTACAGTACATGTATAGCAGCGCTATGGTATATGGCGGTACATTACAGTACATGTATAGCAGCGCTATGGTATATGGCAGTACGTTACAGTACATATATAGCAGCGCTATGGTATATGGCGGTACATTACAGTACATGTATAGCAGCACTATAGTATATGGTGGTACATTACAGTACATGTATAGCAGCACTATAGTATATGGCAGTACATTACAGTCACAAAAATGTCTAAAGTTTTAGAAGAAACAGACGGCACTCACCATTAGATGAAGGTTCTTTTAATCCAAGTGCCCCGTTAGGAGGTGCGGGTTAAAAACATTATGTGGTGGGGAGGGAGGTGTGGGGAGGACGAGGGGCGCACGTTTCGCCTGGTTAGGCTTCCAGGGGTCCAATGAATCATTGGACCTGTGGAAGCCTAACCAGGCAAAACGTGCGCCCGCCGTCCTCCCCGCACCTCCCTCCCCACCGCATAATGTTTGTAACCCGCACCTCCTAACGGAGCACTTGGATTAAAAGAACCTTCATCTAATGGTGAGTGCCGTCTGTTTCTTCTAAAACATTGGACATTTCTGTGACTGGACCTTGTGCAGACCTGTGCAACACCATATTGCTGGCAGCACATACAAGCCTAGGAAAAACACCAAAAGCCCTCTAGTGCCCAGATTCCTTCCCTACGCTACAGTGGTACATTACAGTGCATGTATAGCAGCACTATGGTATATGGCGGTACATTACAGCACATGTATAGCAGCACTATAGTATATGGCGGTACATTACAGTACATGTATAGCAGCGTTATGGTATATGGCGGTACATTACAGCACATGTATAGCAGCACTATAGTATATGGCGGTACATTACAGTACATGTAAAGCAGCGCTATGGTATATGGCGGTACATAACAGCACATGTATAGCAGCACTATAGTATATGGCGGTACATTACAGTACATGTATAGCAGCGCTATGGTATATGGCGGTACATTACAGTACATGTATAGCAGCGCTATAGTATATGGCGGTACATTATAGTACATGTATAGCAGCATTATAGTATAATGCAGTACATTACAGTACATGTATAGCAGCGCTATGGTATATGGTGGTACATTACAGCACATACATAGCAGCACTATGGTATATGGCGGTACATTACAGTACATGTATAGCAGCACTATAGTATATGGCGGTACATTATAGTACATGTATAGCAGCACTATAGTATATGGCAGTACATTACAGTACATGTATAGCAGCACTATAGTATATGGCGGTACATTACAGCAGGATAGGGGCAGGATGGATGCGGGGGGCAGGATGGAGCCGGGGGGAGGCAGGATGGATGCGGGGGGCAGGATGGAGCTGGGGAGGGCAGGATGGAGCCAGGGGGCAGGACCCCCCTTGCCCCCTTCTGTTCTCACCCGTTTTTTGCAGCGGTCATGTGACAGGGCGGGTTGTGTGATGTCACATTAGCCCGCCCTGTCACATGACCGCTGTGTGTACAGAGGGAGAAGACGGGTGAGAACAGCGGGAGGCGAGGAGAGGCAAGAAGGAGGTGAAGGGGAGGCGAGGTAAGGGCGGCGGGTACCGATGCCAGGGGTCTCGGCGGCCGTACATGTAGCCTGGCAACAGCGACGCTATGCGTCGATGTTGCCAGGTTACAGCTACTATATAGTCGCCTAATTTTGAATGCGTGCGGCTTTTTGCATACACGGCGCTCATTGGTCGCCATGGCTAGCGGCAGCCAATGAGCGCTAGCGCGCGATTTTGGCGTCAGACAGACATGATTAGGAGATTATATAGTAGATGATGGAGAAAGATGGAAGAATAAAGTACAGTTAAAGTTTACCAATGTGAATTCCTCATATCGTGTGGACATTACAAATCCAAACTCTGAATTTCTTGGTGAATTTCTTATGACTCAATTTCTTTCAGACTAATTGGCCCAAATCTTTCATGTCTAGCAATAGCACTGTCCTTAAAAGAGTACTTCTTGTCAAGGTAGCCTGCTCATAGTGCATTTGCAATGCAACTGTCAGTAATTTTCTCCCATGAATTCTTCACCCAAGTCACAATCTTTGGCAGTTTAGGCCTCAAAGTTTCCACACTGATTTCTCTCCATTGTATTTTCAATGTAGTGATTCATTTCCATGTTAAAATTGTCCTTGAATGGCTTGTTTATTGCGATATCAAGAGTTTGGAGATAGGCCATCATTACTGCAGGAATCTGATCTATTTTTCTTTCGTGAAGAAATTGCTTCCGGTCTTTAGCGCCTTGTGTGCTGGCTGCATACCAGACTATCAGATCTGTTCGGCTCCCTCGTATAACAAGCGGCAGCATTAAATCGATCCACTTCCTTGTGACTGCTTGTGTGGCCCAGGCTTTTCAGTTTCAAGAATAAAAATGTCTGAAACATGCTCAATCTTATCCTTCTTGCCCTTAGAAATTATTAAAGGTGGGACTTCAGTGCGATCCAGACGAATTCCCAAAATACAGGTAACACATGCACTTTTGTAAGCAGTTGAGGGAATGTACATCGAGGAGGCACCCCGCTGTTCAATTGTTTGAGATGCTTGGCCCATACACACTGCAGTTTTTTCCAAAGCAATCATGTTGGGTTGGAAAGATTGTATTTAGAGATATCAGCGTCACCATTAATTCACTAACGTCTTTAAGGACCGTGAAGTCTGCGAGACAGGGGTGAGAGGAAAAAATAAGGGGGGGCGCAGATCTAAGTGCAGAATTATGATTATATTAGACAGAAATAGGAATTCTCCTCACCTTTTTGGTGTCTTGTTGTTCAAAATGTAACCCTGTATTAGGGTAGTGGAGTAATTGTCTGGATCCTCTGGCCTGCAGCTCAAAACAGGTGAAATGAACCACCTTGCAGGAGATTCATCAAGGAGTGTAGAGAAGGATTTCCAGTTTGTCAAGGAGTGCTTCCAGATGGTTCATTAATTACTCCGATTATTTCAAGGAAATTCCGATTTAATATATATACAAACACAACGCGTTTCAGCAATACATAAAATTAGCCTTCATCATTTTACCTGATGAAGGCTAATTTTATGTATTGCCGAAACGCGTTGTGTTTGTATATATGATAAATCGGAATATGCTTGAAATAATCGGAGTAATTAATGAACCATCTGGAAGCGCTCCTTGACAAACTGGAAATCCTTCTCTACACAGCGTCACCATTAAAGGACTTGAATGGGAATGCATGTTTAATAATTTCGGCATCTTCCAGCCTAAACAGTGTTGTGGATCTTCTTAAAGACAGTTCACTTCGATGAAGGAAGCGGTCTAGTCTGTGTTGTGATGCATTGAATTTTTCGGGGGCTATTTTGAACTGTGGTGCCATTGCAAGGGCAAATTCTTGAATCTGAGTCCTATTCACAACCAAAGCCTTTGCTCTCCTGCCAACAACCCATTCACAGATCAGGTCTTCCAGCTTGGAAAATAATGGTTGCCGACCTGATCCATAGTTGCGCTTTTTAGCATTTCCGTTGTTGACTTAGGTTACCGTAATCTGCTCACCATTTTTGGACCAATTGGATATCCACCATCTTCTCTTTGCAGAAAGCAGTAAGATTTTTTTCCCCAACAGCCTTTCCCGTTTCCTTTCTTGTACTCGATAGCTCTTTCTTTTTGCGCTCATGTCTAGGTGTAAAAACATACCAGCACTGTTTACAGTAATTATGTAACTTTAGACCCTTCAGCAGAAAAGCAGACACCAAATCAAAGTGACACACTGGTTGCCTGATTCAAACAGAGCCACAAAAAATAATACCTGTAAAGTACCTGGCTCCCACACACCGTCTGCAGACTGTACGGTAACAATCTCCCAAAAATTCTCTGGAGACTGTACCAGTAACAATCTCCACAGAAGTTCCTTTTGCAATTCCCATCATCCTTGTGCAGCCCCCAATAGTCCCGTCGTCCACTTGTAGCCCCCATCGTCCCTTTGCAGTCCATATATGACATCCCCATCATAGCTGGCAGCCCCCAATATCGTACCATCTCATATTATCCCGTGGCAGCCCCCAATATGGTATCCCCATCATCCCCTTGCAGCACCCCATATAGTATCCCCATCATCCTCTTGCAGCCCCCAATATGGTACCCGCATCATCATCATCCTCATGCAGTCTCCAATATTGTATCTCCATCATCCCCTTGCAGCCTCCAATATGGGATCCCCATCATCTCCTTGCAACCCCAATATGGTATCCCCATCATCCCCTTGCAGCCCCCAATATGACATCCCCATCATTCCCTTACAGCCCCCAATATGGTATCCCCATCATCCTCTTGCAGCCCCCAATATGATATCCGCATCATCATCATCCCATGCAGTCTCCAATATGGTATCTCCATCATCCCCTTGCAGCCTCCAATATGGTATCCCCATCATCTCCTTGCAGTCCCAAATATGGTATCCCCAGCATCCCCTTGCAGCCCCCAATATGGTATCCTTATCATAGCAATCATCACCTTGCAGCCCCCAATATGGTATCCCAACCTGCAAAAAAACCCACACACAGGCACACACACACTCACCGGTCCTCTGCGGTCCGCGCTGTACAGTATTCCAGGCAGCGCTGTGAATTCTGCTGCCGTAGATGTACAGTAAGCCAATCAGAAGCCAGCAGCTGCAGGCCAATCAGAGGCCACCAGCGGCTGGCAAATCAGATTCCTGCATGTGACGTTATGCGCCTCTGAGTGGCCTGCGGTTGCTGGCCTCTGATTGGCCTATGGCTTAACATATGGGTACGGCAGCCAAGTAATAGAGCGGCACCCGAAACACCGTACAGCAGCAAGCACCAAACAAAGGTGGCGGGCACAGGACAAAAGTGGGATGTGTTGCAGCTGAATGCCCTGGTCGGTAGGCATGCTTTTCATCAAAAATTGGTATGTCTTATCTTCGGGGAGTGCCTTGTATTCAGCAGTGCAGCAACCCCCAATACGCCTTATTTTCGGGGAAACTTGGTAGAAGTGGAGGTCTGGTGGTAAGACCCCCCTCCTGCCTCGGGATTTTACCCCAGACCCTTGCTTTTATTATAATCAACTCGACAACCACGCAGACTTAAAAATGAACGCTTATTGCTTTCTCAGAAGGAAACGATGATACACACCCACTGTTGCTAAACCACGCCCACTGACACCAAACCACGCCTTCCAACCCACCCGCTAACTTCCAGCCGTCTAAAATGCAAGTTTTCCCTATAAATGTGTACAACGGACTGCAGATGGCCTAATGTTGATCCACGTAGTACTTTACATGAACATTTTTCCACATGGACTCACACAGCCTAGTTTCATCCATTTTTCAGATGAGATGAGCCCATATATTTGCACGGGATACACATGGACCTCAACCATGTGTTATGATTTTCTAGAGACTGTCATTCCATGGGTAAAACCAGGGCTGTGTAAACTGGACCGGCTCCGATTCCTAAAATATATAATGAATTGGGTGCGATAATAATATTCAGCACATTCTGCATTCAACTATGTTCTATCTAAATATCTTGATTATTGTATCATAATGATTAATGCCCCATGTTACTGTTCTGCCCATTCATAAGCAGCTAAGAAAATATTCATAAAGTTATACTACAGTTATATCAGTTATGACCTGTAGAGGTCATAAGTTGCCTGTTTACATTGTTTAGATGTTAAACATGAGCGCTTAGTCTGTCTTCTTTAAGAATAGTGTGTGCCAAGGGACCGCCCCCCTCCTTGATCCTTGTAGTCAGTTTCCCAGTTCTTCAGTGAGAAGGTAAGACCTGTGTTTCTGGCTCTGCATTCCTTACAACTTTTCTCTCGTCAGATGATTCCAGTAAGAGCAATGCAGTTAAATGTTTTTGTGTAGAGTCTGTGTGATCCAGTCACTGTTACAGAGAGAACTGTGTGATAGGAGATGTGTTGTACCCTCTAATTCTTCATGCTAGCATGTTTGCATTATATGTAGTTAAAGGTATTTCTATGTAGAATACTGTAGAGTGGAGTGTATTGTGCTCTGAGATACACTATTTGAGTTAATGCATTTTACACTGTATGAAGATATAGATGCATTCTGTATAGAATAGAGCCTGCTGCAGTGACCTTTACCGTAGTTACTCATGTTGACTGTAACTTGTGTTATCACTGTTTTAGGGTGGTTTCACACTGGCGTTTGCATACGCCGGCCGTGCACCGAACGCAGCCAAACACTTGCGCACATGCATTCCTATGTTTAACATGGGAACGCATGTGCTGCGTTCGGTTGCGTTTTCGCACAATTTGTGTACCCTCCGAGTGCACTCCGGACGCAGCCTGTTGCATTTTTTGTGCGGTCGCTTGATTTATCAGCAAGCGCCCGCAAGCGCACAAACGATGCATAGACGTCAATGGATCCGCAGTGTCCTCCGCATGACAGCGCAGGAGAACGCTGCAGATCTCAATGAAATCTCTCCCGTGGCCGCCGATGATCACCGGCGGCCACCGGGAGATCAGCTACAGCCTCCACTGATCTCCTGCCGGTGTCAGCGGGGAGAAACAGCTGATCTGACAGCTGTTTAAATCTCCGGCGCTGACACCGAATAGGTGATGTCGGCGCGGGAGATTTCAAGCAGCGATCAGCTGTTTCTTATCTCCTGCACCGATATCACCCTATTCGGTTTCAGCGCAGGAGATTTAAACAGCTGTCAGATCAGCTGTTTGCTCAAATCTCTCGTGCTGACACCGTCGGGAGATCAGCTGTGGCTTGGAGGAGGAAATCTCTGCCGCTGATCTCCTCCTCCTGGCCGCCCCCGAGACAGCTGATTGGCTGGCTGGGGTGCATATTAATGTGAACGCATGCGGAGATTCTCCGCTGCGTTCACATTAAAATGGCTGCGTTTGCGTCTGCGTGCCATACGCATGCAGACACAAACGCCAGTGTGAAACCAGCCTTAGTGCTAGTTTCTTTAATGCACCCAGTACTGACTGTGATTATTTTGAACTTGTATGCTAGTTTTTACCACATACATTATCATTCACACAATCAAGTTAATCACCTCAATAAATGTAGACTACAGTCTGTTCCTTGGGGAAGTGAACGAGGGTTGGGCTGTATGCTAGATATCCACAGCCCCACATATGGAACAGTTACCGTATATACTCGTGTATAAGCCGAGTTTTTCAGCCCAACAATTGGGCTGAAAAGTCCCCCCCTCAGCTTATACGCGAGTCACAGTGTATTTGCTGTGGGGGAAGGCTGTGACTGGGTGCTGGAGGAGGCAGGAGGGGGCCACAGTGACCACGGGCGGTCACGTGGGGCCGCCTCATTAGTGTAATGAATATGCACGGCATCCCCCGTCCATCAGCGGCAGGGGAATGCCGTGCATATTGCAATACACTGGCCCCCAGAGGGGCCTGTATACCACTGCACAGGGGCCTGTATACTACTGCACAGAGGCCTGTATACTACTGCATAGGGGCCTGTATACTACTGCACAGGGACCTGTATACTACTGCATAGGGGCCTGTATACCACTGCACAGGGGCCTGTATTCTACTGCACAGGGGCCTGTATACCACTGCACAGGGGCCTGTATACCACTGCACAGGGGCCTGTATACCACTGCACAGGGGCCTGTATACCACTGCACAGGGGCCTGTATACCACTGCACAGGGGCCTGTATACTACTGCATAGGGGGCTGTATACCACTGCACAGGGGCCTGTATACCACTGCACAGGGGGCTGTATACTACTGCACAGGGGCCTGTATACCACTGCACAGGGGCCTGTATACCACTGCACAGGGGCCTGTATACTACTGCATAGGGGGCTGTATACCACTGCACAGGGGCCTGTATACCACTGCACAGGGGCCTGTATACTACTGCATAGGGGCCTGTATACCACTGCACAGGGGCCTGTATACCACTGCACAGGGGCCTGTATACCACTGCACAGGGGCCTGTATACCACTGTACAGGGGCCTGTATACCACTGCACAGGGGCCTGTATACCACTGCACAGGGGCCTGTATACCACTGCACAGGGGCCTGTATACCACTACACAGGGGCCTGTATACTACTGCACAGGGGCCTGTATACCACTGCTGAGGGGCCTGTATACACTGCTGAGTGGCCTGTATAATACCACTGCTGAGGGGCCTGTATACCATTACTGAGGGGTGCTATATACTAGTGATGGAGGGCTATATAATAGGATGGGGGTCTGCTGCATTTCATACCCTAGGCTTATACACGAGTCAATAACTTTTACCAGCTTTTGGGGGCAAAAGTAGGGGGGTCGGCTTATACACGGGTCGGCTTATATACGAGTATATACGGTACCATTTTCCTACAATAAATATATCTTAAACATGAGCCGTGTATGAGGGAGTCTGAGGTTACCGACTCCACCGCCTGTGTACTGTCCATGTGAATAGGCACTTAGCCCTGCATTGTGTGTTGTCTGCCCGGTCACATAGATGGCTATATGAGCTGTGTCTGCCCGGTCTGTGGTAACCATACACAGCTGTGTGAGCAGTGTCTGCCGGGTCTGTGGTCACCATAGATAGCTGTCTGAGCTGTGTCTGCCCGATCTGTGGTCACCATACACGGCTTTGTGAGCTGTGTCTGCCGGGTCTGTGGTCACCATAGACGGCTGTCTGAGCTGTGTCTGCCCGGTCTGTGGTCACCATAGACGGCTGCCTGAGCTGTGTCTGCCTGGTCTGTGGTCAACATAGACGGCTGTGTGAGCTGTGTCTTCCCAATCTGTGGTCACAATAGATGGTTGTGCGAGCTGTCTCTGCCCGGTCACCATAGATGGCTGTGTGAGCTGTGTCTGAAGGGTCTGTGGTCACCATAGACGGCCATGTGAGCTGTCTCTGCCGGTCACCATAGACGACGGTATGAGCTGTGTCTGCCCGCCTGTGGTCACAACTGACGGATATGTGAGCTGTGTCTGCCGGGTCTGTGGTCACCATAGATGGCCGTGTGAGCTGTCTCTGCCAGGTCACCATAGACGGCCGTATGAGCTGTGTCTGCCGGTTCTGTCGTCACTATAGACAGCTGTGTGAGCTGTGTCTGCCCGGTCTGTGGTCACCATAGATGGCTGTGTGAGCTGTGTCTGCCCGATCTGTGGTCACCATAGACGGCCATGTGAGCTGTCTCTGCCGGTCACCATAGACGGCGGGATGAGCTTTGTCTGCCTGGTCTGTGGTCACAATAGACCAGGGGTCTCAAACTCGGCTGGGTTGGTGGGCCGCACATATCAATATTTTTCTATCGGGGGGCCGCATTGCTTGTAGGACTAAGGGTGCTTTCACATCAGCGGTAAATGCTGATCGCGGCAGTTGCGGTGAAATAAACGCAACTACCGCGATTACAGCATAACGGCCGCGATCGTGGCACACTTGCGGCAAGCCCCATACAATGTCTATGGGGCTTGCAGTAAGTGTGCAGCAAGTGCGGTTTCAGCACTTGCGGCTGCAAAAAAAAATGCTGCATACCGCGGTTTTTTCGCGCCCGCACCTGCCGCAAGTGCCGAAACCGCACCTGCCGCACACTTACCGCAAGCCCCATAGACATTGTATGGGGCTTGCCGCAAGTGTGCCACGATCGCGGTCGTTATGCGGTAATAACGGCAGTTGCGTTTTTTTTCACCGCAACTGCAGCGAACAGCGCAAAACGTGATGTGAAAGCAGCCTAAGTGACATTTTTAGTAATACCAGATTTTTTTGCTCAATGTAGTAATGTCAAAATCCTGACCCCTTTCTTGTAGTAATGTCCCCATCTTGGTCCCTTTCTTGTTGTAATGTCCCATCCTGGTCCCCATCCTGTACTAATATCCCCAACCTGGTCCCCTTTTGCAGTAATGTTCCCCATGCTGGTCCCCTTTTGTAATAATGTCCTCCATGCTGGTCCCCTTTTGTAGTAATGTTCCCCATCCTGGCCCCCACAGTGTAGTAATGTCCACATTCTGGTGCCTTTTGTAGTGATGTCACCATACTCACCCCCATAGTGCAGTAATGTCCCCTATGCTGGACCCCTTTTTTACTGATGTCCCCAACCTGGTCTGGATTCTTATCATACACACTCACACTCACTCACACTCACTCATGTGGAACAAAAGGGGGGGGACCACACCCGATTAGCGGTACCTGGTGGTCTAGTGGGGGCGACAATAACAGATATGGGGGGTTCGCATCTCACCTTTGGAGGTTGTGCAACCCTGCACACCCTCGGCGTATCGCAGTGGATGGCTCCGGACTCCAGCGGTTGGGGTTTCCTCCATGAGCAGCTCCTTCTTCCGGTCAGGTGACTCGAGCAGCCGATCACCTGCCCCTGTGACGTTCTCGGTTATGTCACCGCAGGTCCTTTGGATTCTGTTAGCGGAGACTCTGGTTCACAGCTGCTCCTGCTGCAACCCTAGGATGGGGATATGATATTTGTACAGAAGTGTGAGATTATAACAGAAGCGCAAGAGCACAGGAGGCCACGTTTAATTACCTTTAATAAACCACAATGCGTTTCCACGGCGGTCCGATGTCTTCATCACGTAAATCCACCTGATGAAGACGGCGGACCGCCAAGGAAACGTGTTGTGGTATATTAAAGGTGATTAAACATGTGCCTCCTGTGCTCTTGTGCTTCTGTTATAATCTCACACTTCTGTACAAACTGCAGGCCCTCAAGGCAGGCACACAGCAGGCACAGGCAGGCACCAGGCAGGCACACAGGCAGGCTCACAGGCAGGCAGCTAACAGGCAGGCACACAGGCAGTCAGGCTCACAGGCAGGCTCACAGGCAGGCTCACAGGCAGCACAAGGCAGGCACACAGGCAGGCAGGCACACAGGCAGGCTCACAGGCAGGCACACAGGCAGGCACACAGGCAGTCAGGCTCACAGGCAGGCACACAGGCAGGCCACAGGCAGGCTCACAGGCAGGCTTACAGGCAGGCACACAGGCAGGCTAACAGGCAGGCAGTCAGGCTCACAGGCAGGCTCACAGGCAGGCACACAGGCAGGCAGGCACACAGGCAGGCTCACAGGCAGGCACACAGGCAGGCTCACAGGCAGGCAGGCAGCTAACAGGCAGGCACACAGGCAGTCAGGCTCACAGGCAGGCACACAGGCAGACTCACAGGCAGGCACAAAGGCAGGCACACAGGCAGGCAGGCTCACAGGCAGGCACACAGGCAGGCAGGCTAACAGGCAGGCACACAGGCACTCTCACAGGCGGGCCCACAGCAGGCTCACAAGCACACACATTAACACTCACATTAACACACACATTAACACTCACATTAACACTCACATTAACACACACATTAACACTCACATTAACACTCACATTAACACACACATTAACACTCACATTAACACTTATATTAACACACATTAACACTCACATTAACACTCACATTAACACTCACATTAACACACACATTAACACTCACATTAACACACACATTAACACACACATTAACACACACACTTTTGCTATGTTAACCATGCTGACCGCGGTCCCGTGCTGACCGCGGTCTCTGCTATAATCTTACTTCCGCCTGCTTCACTCTGCCGCTCGCTCTGCTGATGTTCCAGTTCAATGCAAGCCACAGTCAGCCAATGAGAGGCCCGCAGGTGACCTCGGGTATGACGTCACCTGCGGGCCTCTCATTGGCTGACGGCTTGCATTGAACTTACAGAGGGGCAGAGAGAGCGTCGGAGTGAAGCGGGCAGCGGCCGGAAGTAATATTATAGCAGAGACCGCGGCGGCCCCATGCACTGGACCGCGGTCAGCATGGTCAATTGTCCAAGGTGCCGGGGGCCGCACAGGGAAGCCCCAGGGGCCGCATGCGGCCTGCGGGCCGCGAGTTTGAGACCCCTGCAATAGACGGATGTGTGAGCTGTGTCTGCCGGGTCTGTGGTCACCATAGACGGCCATGTGAGCTGGCTCTGCCCGGTCACCATAGACCAGCCGATAAATAAATGTGGTATAATAAAGGTAAGCGCTAAGAGCTAAAACAGGATACACAATGCTCTTGAATATATTACCTTTAAGTTTTATTCATTCAACAATTAAAAGCCCTCCTGCCACAACGCGTTTCGACGCTAACTGCGTCTTCCTCAAGTTGATGTCAGGCTAATGATTACTCCTACTATATATATCTTATTGCAGCCAATCATTAACGAAGGGGGTGTGTACTATTTAGTCCATCCCCCATATATTGCACATAGTAATATAGGAGATAATTCATATATAACATAATTCCTATTCAAACTAAAATCATGCATAAAAACTATAATAAAAGACTGTTATACAGAAGATTAGCCTCAATTTTTAACAATTTTTTTTAAAAACAAAAATTATCCAGACTAAAGTCATATATAACAATTTAAAATGCATATAAAAAGTACTTTCATGTATATAAAACCAAATAATTAATAAAAATATATATAAAAAATAATAAAATTGATAGTTATATATTAAAAGGCTATCTGCGCCTCTCATTTCCAGTGCCGCTCATTAGTCACATGAAAAACATCATTTCCAGTGCCGCTCATTAGTCACATGAAAAACATCAAAAACATCAGCGGCCTGGAAGCAGGAGGAACAGCGAATATGTTGTGACATGCTATTATGTATTGTCCAAAGGGATGCTTGCTCTCAGGGTTAATTATTATTAAAAACTAGCTGTGAGCCCGATGCAAATGCATCGGGATTCTAGAACGTGGCAATATTATTTGCATTAATAGCATTATTATTACCATTAATAGCATAATTATTAGCATTAACAGCATTATTATTAGCATTAATAGCATTATTAATAGCAATAATAGTACTAATAATAGTATTGTTATTAGTATTAATAGCATTATTACCATAAATAGCATTAATAATAGCGTTAATAGCATTATTATGAGGAGTAATAGCATTATTAGCATTAATAAAATTATTAATAGCATTAATAGAATTAAAAATAGCATTAATAGCATTATTAATAGGATTAATAGCATGATTATTAGCCTTAATAGCATTAATAGCATTAATATTAGCATGAATAGCATTAATAGCATTATTAATAACATTAATAGCATTATTAATAGCATTAATAGCCTAAATAATAGAATTAATAGCATAAATAATCGCATTAATAGCATGAGTATTAGCATAAAGAGCATTAATAGCAATATTATTAGCATTAATAGAATTTTGAATAGCATAAATAGCATGATTATTAGCCTTAATAGCATTATTAATAGTGTTAATATGATTATTATTAGCATTATTAGCATTAATATTAGCATTAATAGCATTATTATTAGCAGTAATAGCATTATTATTAGCAGTAATAGCATTATTAATACAATTAATAGCATTAATATTAGCATTAATAGCATTAATAGTATTAATAGCATGAATAGCATTATTAATAGCATTAATAGCATTAACAGCATTATTAATAGCATTAATAGCATTATTAATAGCATTAACAGCATAAATAATAGAATTAATAGCATAAATAATCGCATTAATAGCATTACTATGAGCATAAAGAGCATTAATAGCAATATTATTAGCATTAATAGCATTTTGAATATCATAAATAGCATGATTATTAGCCTTAATAGCATTATTAATAGCATTAATATGATTATTATTAGCATTAATATTAGCATTAATAGCATAATTATTAGCATTAATAGCATTATTATTAGCAGTAATAGCATTATTATTAGCATTAATAGCATTATTAATAGCATTAATAATACAATTAATAGCATTAATATTAGCATTAATAGCATTAATAGTATTATTAATAGCATGAATAGCATTATTAATAGCATTAATAGCATTATTAATAGCATTAATAGCATAAATAATAGAATTAATAGCATAAATAATCGCATTAATAGCATTACTATTAGCATAAAGAGCATTAATAGCAATATTATTAGCATTAATAGCATTTTGAATATCATAAATAGCATGATTATTAGCCTTAATAGCATTATTAATAGCGTTAATATGATTATTATTAGCATTATTAGCATTAATATTAGCATTAATAGCATAATTATTAGAATTAACAGCATAATTATTAGCATTAATAGCATTATTATTAGCAGTAATAGCATTATTAATAGCATTAATAGCATTAATAATACAATTAATAGCATTAATATTAGCATTAATAGCATTAATAGTATTATTAATAGCATGAATAGCATTATTAATAGCATTAATAGCATTATTAATAACATTAATAGCATAAATAATAGAATTAATAGCATAAATAATCGCATTAATAGCATTACTATGAGCATAAAGAGCATTAATAGCAATATTATTAGCATTAATAGCATTTTGAATATCATAAATAGCATGATTAATAGCCTTAATAGCATTATTAATAGCGTTAATATGATTATTATTAGCATTATTAGCATTAATATTAGCATTAATAGCATAATTATTAGCATTAATAGCATTATTATTAGCAGTAATAGCATTATTATTAGCATTAATAGCATTATTAATAGTATTAATAGCATTAATAATACAATTAATAGCATTAATATTTAGCATTAATAGCATTAATAGTATTATTAATAGCATGAATAGCATTATTAATAGCATTAATAGCATTATTAATAGCATTAATAGCATAAATAATAGAATTAATAGCATAAATAATCGCATTAATAGCATTACTATGAGCATAAAGAGCATTAATAGCAATATTATTAGCATTAATAGCATTTTGAATATCATAAATAGCATGATTATTAGCCTTAATAGCATTATTAATAGCGTTAATATGATTATTATTAGCATTATTAGCATTAATATTAGCATTAATAGCATAATTATTAGCATTAATAGCATTATTATTAGCAGTAATAGCATTATTATTAGCATTAATAGCATTATTAATAGTATTAATAGCATTAATAATACAATTAATAGCATTAATATTAGCATTAATAGCATTAATAGTATTATTAATAGCATGAATAGCATTATTAATAGCATTAATAGCATTATTAATAGCATTAATAGCATAAATAATAGAATTAATAGCATAAATAATCGCATTAATAGCATTACTATGAGCATAAAGAGCATTAATAGCAATATTATTAGCATTAATAGCATTTTGAATATCATAAATAGCATGATTATTAGCCTTAATAGCATTATTAATAGCGTTAATATGATTATTATTAGCATTATTAGCATTAATATTAGCATTAATAGCATAATTATTAGCATTAATAGCATTATTATTAGCAGTAATAGCATTATTATTAGCATTAATAGCATTATTAATAGCATTAATAGCATTAATAATACAATTAATAGCATTAATATTAGCATTAATAGCATTAATAGTATTATTAATAGCATGAATAGCATTATTAATAACATTAATAGCATTATTAATAGCATTAATAGCATAAATAATAGAATTAATAGCATAAATAATCGTATTAATAGCATTACTATTAGCATAAAGAGCATTAATAGCAATATTATTAGCATTAATAGCATTTTGAATAGCATAAATAGCATGATTATTAGCCTTAATAGCATTATTAATAGCGTTAATATGATTATTATTAGCATTATTAGCATTAATATTAGCATTAATAGCATAATTATTAGCATTAATAGCATTATTATTAGCAGTAATAGCATTATTATTAGCATTAATAGCATTATTAATAGTATTAATAGCATTAATAATACAATTAATAGCATTAATATTAGCATTAATAGCATTAATAGTATTATTAATAGCATGAATAGCATTATTAATAGCATTAATAGCATTATTAATAGCATTAATAGCATAAATAATAGAATTAATAGCATAAATAATCGCATTAATAGCATTACTATGAGCATAAAGAGCATTAATAGCAATATTATTAGCATTAATAGCATTTTGAATATCATAAATAGCATGATTATTAGCCTTAATAGCATTATTAATAGCGTTAATATGATTATTATTAGCATTATTAGCATTAATATTAGCATTAATAGCATAATTATTAGCATTAATAGCATTATTATTAGCAGTAATAGCATTATTATTAGCATTAATAGCATTATTAATAGCATTAATAGCATTAATAATACAATTAATAGCATTAATATTAGCATTAATAGCATTAATAGTATTATTAATAGCATGAATAGCATTATTAATAACATTAATAGCATTATTAATAGCATTAATAGCAATAATAATAAAAATTAATAGCATAAATAATCGTATTAATAGCATTACTATTAGCATAAAGAGCATTAATAGCAATATTATTAGCATTAATAGCATTTTGAATAGCATAAATAGCATGATTATTAGCCTTAATAGCATTATTAATAGCGTTAATATGATTATTATTAGCATTATTAGCATTAATATTAGCATTAATAGCATAATTATTAGCATTAATAGCATTATTATTAGCAGTAATTGTTATTTTTAAATTTTTTTTTTTTTTTTTTTTTTTTATTTGTTATTTTTAATTTTTTTTTTTAAGATTTTCGCGGCCGCACTTGCCGCAAGTGCAAAACCGCACTTGCCGCACTTGCCGCAAGTCCCCCTATACTTTCTATGGAGATTACCGCAACCGCGCCGCAAGTGTAACGGTTATGCGGCAAACGCGGCAGATGCGGTTACACTTGCGGCGCAGTTGCGGTAATCCCCATAGAAAGTATAGGGGGACTTGCGGCAGGTGCGGCAAATGCGGTTTTGCACTTGCGGCAGGTGCGGCCGCGAAAAAAAAACGCGGCTGACTGCGGTTTTTTTCGCGGCGGCACTTGCCGCAAGTGCAAAACCGCACTTGCCGCACCTGCCGCAAGTCCCCCTATACTTTCTATGGGGATTACCGCAACTGCGCCGCAAGTGTAACCGCATCTGCCGCGTTTGCCGCATAACCGTTACACTTGCGGCGCGGTTGTGGTAATCCCCATAGAAAGTATAGGGGGACTTGCGGCAGGTGCGGCGGCTCAGGCAGCGACTCGCAATGGCCTCGCGGCCATTGCTCACGCTACATGACCGACTCGCATAGAAAGTATAGGGGGACTTGCGGCAGGTGCGGCGGCTCAGGCAGCGACTCGCAATGGCCTCGTGGCCATTGCTCCCGCTACATGAGCGACCCGCATAGAAAGTATAGGGGGACTTGCGGCAGGTGCGGCGGCTGAGGTAGCGACTCGCAATGGCCTCGCGGCCATTGCTCGCGCTACCTGAGCGGTAAATCGCTAACTTTGTGGCCGAGCCTCTGGTTAGATTTTCGGACAGCGACTCGCAATGGCCGCTTCGCGGCCATTGCTCGCACGTGGTGATGTCACAGAGTGACAAAGCCACGGTCTTTTCGGGGTCCGACACGGAAGTGCCTACGGCAATTATATAGTAGATTGTTCTCTAGTGTAAGATTTAAACCTTCAGGAGAAAGAGTACCCATCTTAAATATCCAATATGATTCTTTTTTGCAAAGTTTACTAATTCTATCTTCACAGTTTTCTTGAATTTGATCAATTATAGTTGTAAACTGGAAGGGTTTTTATCATGAATCTGAGTATAGTGTCTAGATACACTGTGTAATAAGAATCCTTTCTTTATATTAAAACAGTGCTTATTAAGTCTTGCTTGCATACATTGAACAGTTTTACCGATATATTGGTACCCTCTAGGGCACTCCAGAAGATATATAACATACTTAGATCGACAATTTAGAGTATAATTTATATGAAATATTTCTTTTGTGGTATTTTCTTTTGCATACGGTCACCATAGACGGCGGTATGAGCTTTGTCTGCCTGGTCTGTGGTCACAATAGACGGATGTGTGAGCTGTGTCTGCCGGGTCTGTGGTCACCATAGACGGCCATGTGAGCTGTCTCTGCCCGGTCACCATAGATGGTGGTATGAGCTGTGTCTGCCGGGTCTGTGGTCACCATAGACGGCTGTGTGAGCTGTGTCTACCGGATCTGTGGTCACCATAGACGGCTGTGTGAGCTGTGTCTGCCGGGTCTGTGGTCACAATAGACGGCTGTGTAGCTGTGTCTGAAGGGTCTGTGGTCACCATAGATGACTGTGTGAGCAGTGTCTGCCGGGTCTGTGGTCACCATAGACGGCTGTGTGAGCTGTGTCTACCGGATCTGTGGTCACCATACACGGCTGTGTGAGCTGTGTCTGCCCGGTCTGTGGTCACAATACACGGCTGTGTGAGCTGTGTCTGCCGGGTCTGTGGTCACAATAGACGGCTGTGTAGCTGTGTCTGAAGGGTCTGTGGTCACCATAGATGACTGTGTGAGCTGTGTCTGCCGGGTCTGTGGTCACCATAGACGGCTGTGTGAGCTGTGTCTGCCCGGTCTGTGGTCACCATAGACGGCTGTGTGAGCTGTGTCTGCCCGGTCTGTGGTCACAATACACGGCTGTGTGAGCTGTGTCTGCCAGGTCTGTCGTCACCATACACGGCTGTGTGAGCTGTGTCTGCTCGGTCTGTCGTCACCATACACGGCTGTGTGAGCTGTGTCTGCCAGGTCTGTAGTCACAATACACGGCCATGTGAGCTGTGTCTGCCAGGTCTGTAGTCACAATACACGGCCATGTGAGCTGTGTCTGCCGGGTCTGTGGTCACCATTACTGGATGTCTGGCCGAGGTCAGGCCAGGAGATCGCACGGAAACTATGTCCGTAAAAAAAGTCCAGTCACATAAGGGAAGGGGAACGTCTCCGCCCTGTGTGAGAGGGAAGACAGAGCACAACCTGGGCCAGGTAGGAGCCATGGTGGAGACTGTCATAGAGGCGGGGGAGGGGGATGAGCCTGGGAGCGCCTGTCCGTCCTTCTGTCCTGTCGTTCCTCCCCCCTCTTTTGTCTCTCCATGTCTTTGTATGAGGAGAGGTTGTGATCGCACACGGGAGGATGCCTGCTCCTCCAGCCCCACAGTGACACGCCCTATTTCATTGTTCCCAGAGGTGTCACTGAGGGGCTCCATGGCTGACACTCCCCACTGGAATATCCGGGGGTCGCCGCTCCCAGGTGCTCGCTCTGAGAAGATGGACGTTGTCCTGCTGCTCCTGAGGACGCTGCTGGCTCTGGCACAAGGTACCGCCTCTTTGTTACAGGTTGATGTGCCCATGCTGGAAATGGCACCATGGTGTGGATTGGATGTGCCCATGTCGTAAATGGCACCATGGTGTGGATGTGCCCGTGCTGTAAATGGCACTATGGTGTGGATGTGCCCATGTCGTAAATGGCACCATGGTGTGGATGTGCCCATGCTGTAAATGGCACCATGGTGTGGATGTGCCCATGGTGTGGATGTCACCATTGTGTGGATGTGCCCATGCTGTAAATGGCACTATGGTGTGGATGTGCCCATGGTGTGGATGTCACCATTGTGTGGATGTGCCCATGCTGTAAATGGCACTATGGTGTGGATGTGCCCATGGTGTGGATGTCATGGTGTGGATGTGCCCATGCTGTAAATGGCACTATGGGGTGGATGTGCCCATGGTGTGGATGTCATGGTGTGGATGTGCCCATGCTGTAAATGGCACTATGGTGTGGATGTGCCCATGCTGTAAATGGCACTATGGTGTGGATGTGCCCATGCTGTAAATGGCACTATGGTGTGGATGTGCCCATGCTGTAAATGGCACTATGGTGTGGATGTGCCCATGGTGTGGATGTCACCATGGTGTGGATGTGCCCATGCTGTAAATGGCACTATGGTGTGGATGTGCCCATGCTGTAAATGGCACTATGGTGTGGATGTGCCCATGCTGTAAATGGCACTATGGTGTGGATGTGCCCATGTTGTAAATGGCACCATGGTGTGGATGTGCCCGTGTTGTAAATGGCACCATGGTGTGGATGTGCCCGTGGTGTGGATGTCATGGTGTGAATGTGCCCATGGTGTGGATGTCATGGTGTGGATGTCATGGTGTGGATGTCATGGTGTGGATGTCATGGTGTGGATGTCAACATGGTGTGGATGTCAACATGGTGTGGATGTCAACATGGTGTGAATGTGCCCGTGGTGTGGATGTGCCCATGCTGTAAATGGCACCATGGTGTGGATGTCACCATGGTGTGGATGTCACCATTGTGTGGATGTGCCCATGCTGTAAATGGCACTATGGTGTGGATGTGCCCATGGTGTGGATGTCACCATTGTGTGGATGTGCCCATGCTGTAAATGGCACTATGGTGTGGATGTGCCCATGGTGTGGATGTCATGGTGTGGATGTGCCCATGCTGTAAATGGCACTATGGTGTGGATGTGCCCATGGTGTGGATGTCATGGTGTGGATGTGCCCATGCTGTAAATGGCACTATGGTGTGGATGTGCCCATGCTGTAAATGGCACTATGGTGTGGATGTGCCCATGCTGTAAATGGCACTATGGTGTGGATGTGCCCATGCTGTAAATGGCACTATGGTGTGGATGTGCCCATGGTGTGGATGTCACCATGGTGTGGATGTGCCCATGCTGTAAATGGCACTATGGTGTGGATGTGCCCATGCTGTAAATGGCACTATGGTGTGGATGTGCCCATGCTGTAAATGGCACTATGGTGTGGATGTGCCCATGTTGTAAATGGCACCATGGTGTGGATGTGCCCGTGTTGTAAATGGCACCATGGTGTGGATGTGCCCGTGGTGTGGATGTCATGGTGTGAATGTGCCCATGGTGTGGATGTCATGGTGTGGATGTCATGGTGTGGATGTCATGGTGTGGATGTCAACATGGTGTGGATGTCAACATGGTGTGGATGTCAACATGGTGTGAATGTGCCCGTGGTGTGGATGTGCCCATGCTGTAAATGGCACCATGGTGTGGATGTCACCATGGTGTGGATGTCACCATTGTGTGGATGTCACCATTGTGTGGATGTGCCCATGCTGTAAATGGCACTATGGTGTGGATGTGCCCATGGTGTGGATGTCATGGTGTGGATGTGCCCATGCTGTAAATGGCACTATGGTGTGGATGTGCCCATGGTGTGGATGTCATGGTGTGGATGTGCCCATGCTGTAAATGGCACTATGGTGTGGATGTGCCCATGCTGTAAATGGCACTATGGTGTGGATGTGCCCATGCTGTAAATGGCACTATGGTGTGGATGTGCCCATGCTGTAAATGGCACTATGGTGTGGATGTGCCCATGGTGTGGATGTCACCATGGTGTGGATGTGCCCATGCTGTAAATGGCACTATGGTGTGGATGTGCCCATGCTGTAAATGGCACTATGGTGTGGATGTGCCCATGCTGTAAATGGCACTATGGTGTGGATGTGCCCATGTTGTAAATGGCACCATGGTGTGGATGTGCCCGTGTTGTAAATGGCACCATGGTGTGGATGTGCCCGTGGTGTGGATGTCATGGTGTGAATGTGCCCATGGTGTGGATGTCATGGTGTGGATGTCATGGTGTGGATGTCATGGTGTGGATGTCAACATGGTGTGGATGTCAACATGGTGTGGATGTCAACATGGTGTGAATGTGCCCGTGGTGTGGATGTGCCCATGCTGTAAATGGCACCATGGTGTGGATGTCACCATGGTGTGGATGTCACCATTGTGTGGATGTGCCCATGCTGTAAATGGCACTATGGTGTGGATGTGCCCATGGTGTGGATGTCATGGTGTGGATGTGCCCATGCTGTAAATGGCACTATGGTGTGGATGTGCCCATGGTGTGGATGTCATGGTGTGGATGTGCCCATGCTGTAAATGGCACTATGGTGTGGATGTGCCCATGCTGTAAATGGCACTATGGTGTGGATGTGCCCATGCTGTAAATGGCACTATGGTGTGGATGTGCCCATGTTGTAAATGGCACCATGGTGTGGATGTGCCCGTGTTGTAAATGGCACCATGGTGTGGATGTGCCCGTGGTGTGGATGTCATGGTGTGAATGTGCCCATGGTGGATGATGTCATGGTGTGGATGTCATGGTGTGGATGTCATGGTGTGGATGTCAACATGGTGTGGATGTCAACATGGTGTGGATGTCAACATGGTGTGAATGTGCCCGTGGTGTGAATGTGCCCATGGTGTGGATGTCACCATGGTGTGGATCTCAACATGGTGTGAATGTGCCCTTGGTGTGGATGTCACCATGATGTGAATGTGCCCATGGTGTGGATGTGCCCATGGTGTGGATGTCAACATGGTGTGAATGTGCCCGTGGTGTGAATGTGCCCATGGTTTGAATGTGCCCATGGTGTGAATGTGCCCATGGTGTAGATTATTATTATTATTAATTTATGTAGCGCCATTGCTTCCATGGCGCTGTACATGTGTAAGGGCAGATCAAGGACGAGAACATAAATAACGACGAATAAATCATACAGGTACATTAGGGCAGAAATCCTGTCCACAAGGGCTCACAGTCTATAGGGGATAGGTGGGAGACAGTAGGAGGGGGAGAGGTGAGATGGTGCAGCGGATTAGGTCTCAGTGTGGGTTATAGGCTTGAAGGAAGAGGTGGGTCTTCAGGTTTTTCTTGAAGGTTCCTAAGCTAGGGGAGTGCCTGATGTGGTGGGGGAGAGGGTATCCAGAGTATGGCGGATGCACGAGAGAAGTCTTATATGCGGTTGTGGGAGGTGGAGATTCGGGGGGAGAAGAGATGGAGTTCTTGAGAGGAGCGCAGATTGGTGAGGGGTGGTATCGGGAGACCAAGTCAGAGATGTATGAAGGGGACAGGTTGTGGATGGCCTTGTATGTCAGGGTTAGGGTTTTGAACTTACTGTAGATCTCTGGGAAGTAGAGAGCCAGTGGAGGGCTTGGCAGAGGGGGAAGATGGGGGAGTAACGGGGCGACAGGTGGATGAGACGGGCAGCGGAATTGAGGATGGTTCAGAGGGGTGCAAGTGATGAAACGGGGAGGCCGGTGAACAGGAGGTTGCAGTAGTCGAGGTGGGAGATAATGAGGGCATGGACAAGCGTTTTGGCAGTGTCATGGTCAAGGAAAGAGCGGATCTGTGAGATGTTTTTAAGCTGGAGGTGGCGAGGGCCTGGATGTGTGGCTTGAAGGAGAGGGCAGAGTCGATGATTACACCAAGGCACTTGGCGTGGGGGACAGGTGAGAGTATGCAGTTGTTGACCATGATGGTAAGGTTGGGTAGGGGGGAAGAGGAACTTGGGGGGAAGACGATGAACTCTGTTTTATCCATGTTGAGTTTGAGGAAACAAGCGGAGAAGAAGGATGAGATGGCGGACAGGCAGTGTGGGATTTTGGATAGCAGGGAGGTGATGTCAGGGCCGGAGAGGTAGAGCTGGGTGTCGTCGCCGTAGAGGTGGTATTGGAGGCCGTGGGACTCGATGAGTTGGCCTAGGCCGAGGGTGTAGATGGAGAAGAGTAAGGGTCCCAGGACTGAGCCTTAGGGAATGCCAACAGATAGGGGGTAGGGTGAGGAGGATTTGTGGGAGTGGGTGACGCTGAAGGTCCAGTCTGTTAGGTATGAGGAGATCCAGGAGAGGGCCAGGTCAGTGATGCCAAGGGATTCTAGAATTTGAAGCAGGATTGAGTGGTCGACCGTGTCGAAGGCAGCAGAGAGGTCGAGGAGGAGAGGGATGGAGTAGTGTCGCTTGCTCTTGGTGGTCAGTAGGTCGTTGGTGACTTTGGTTATTATTATATATTTATATAGCGCCATTGGTTCCATGGAGCTTTACATAAGAAGTGGGGGGTAACAAGAACAGGTACAGTACATATGAACAGTCAAGGCTTGCTGGTACACGACGGGAGAGGACCCTGTCCATGAGGGCTCACTGTCTACTGGACTAGGGCTGTTTCGGTGGAGTGGTGGGCTCGGAAACCGGATTGCAGGCGGTGAAAGAGAGAGCACGAGGAGAGATGGAGGACAGTTCGGAGTAGACATGTTGCTCAAGCAATTTTGAGGCAAAGGGGAGGAGAGATATGGGACGATAGTTGGAGACTGTTGCTGGGGTTGAGGGAGGCTTTTTTGAGGATGGGTGTGATGAGGGCATGTTTGAAGGATGAGGGGAAGACACCGGTGGTAAGTGATATGTTAAAGAGATGGGTTACGGCGAGGATAAGGACAGTGGTGAGGTTAGGGATTAGATGGGAGGGGAGAGGGTCGAGGGCACAAGTGGTGAGGTGTGATCGTGCTAGAAGGGAGGAGAGGCGCACTTCAGTCATGGAGGAGAAGTTTCTTTTGGTCGAGGGGGGTTGGGTGATAGAGAGGAAGGGCCGAGGGGATTGGGAATCGAAGATTTCTCTGATCTTGTCTATCTTCTATTTAAAGAAGCTGGCAAAGTCGTCAGCGGTGATGAGGGGAGAGGAAGGCGGTGCGGAGGGATGGAGTAGGGCATTAAAGGTTATGAAAAGTTGCTTGGGATTGTGGGAGAGGGAGCTAATGAGAGACGAGAAAAAAGCTTGTTTTGCAGTGGTCAGTGCTGTCTTGAAGTCGATGAGGGACTGTTTGTACAAGGTGAGGTGCGTTGCAGAGTTGGATTTTTTCCATCTCCGTTCAGCTACCCTGGACGTTCGTCGAAGTTTTTTGGTGCTGGCGGTAAGCCAGGGTTGTCTGTGTGCATGGGTTTTGTTGTATGAGAGAGTGGCGGTCTGGTCGAGGGCTGTGGCGAGAGTGGTGTTGTAGAGGGTGGCGGCAGCAATAGCATCATTAGAGGAGGCTAAATCAGAGAGAGGGAGAGGGACTCGGCGAGTGACTGGAAGTTAATGAGCTTAAGGTTTCTTCGGGGGTGAGGGAGTTTCCGGAGAGGAAGGAGCGTGGCGGGGGTGGAGGGGGGGGCGGGTAAGAGGGCTGAGAATGTCAGCAGGTTGTGGTCGGATAAGAGAGGGGTTGAGTTTGCGAGGTCCGTGAGGAAACAAAGGCAGGTGAAGACGAGGTCGAGTGTGTGACCATTCTTGTGTGTGGCTGAGGAGGACCATTGGGAGAGGCCGAAGGAGGAGGTTAGAGAGAGGAGTCTTGAGGCAGCAGCGTGGGGTTTATCAGTGGGGATGTTGAAGTCGCCCATGATGACGGTGGGGATGTCGGAGGAGAGGAGGTGGAGAAGCCAGGTTGTGAAGTGGTCGAAGAAGGTGGACGAGGATCCTGGAGGGCGGTAGACAACAGCCAGTTGGAGGTTGCAGGGGGAGAAGATACGCACGGAGTGCGCCTTGAAAGAGGGGAGGGAGGCAGAGGGGTGGTGTAATTGGGGTGAAGGAGCAGGTGTTGACCAGGAGTAGGCCAACACCGCCATGGGAGTTGCTGGGGCGGGGGTGTGGGAGAGGGTGAGTCCGCCATAGGAGAGGGTGGCGGGGGAGTTTGTGTCGGAGGGGGTGAGCCATGTTTCGGTGATGCCAAGCCCATTCTGTAAATACCACCATAGTGTTGATGTCTCAATGGTGTAGATTTCTCCATGGTGTAGATGTCTCTATGGTGTGGATGTCACCATGATGTGAATGTGCCCATGGTGTGGCTGTCGCCATTAAGTAGATGTAACCATGGTGTGAACGTGTCCATGGTGTGGCTGTAACCATGATTTGAATGTGCCCATGCTGTAAATATCACTATGGTGTGGATGTCACCATGTGTGGATGTGCCCATGATATAGATCAGCCCATGGTGTGGATGTCACCATGGTGTGATTGTGCCCAAGCTGTAAATGTCACCATGGTGTGGGTGTGCCCATGGTATAGATGTGTCCATGGTGTGGATGTGCCACGGTGCGGATATGCCCAAGGTGTGGAGGTGGTCGCCATGGTATGACCTCCATGCAGTGACCTTTGCCAGAATTTGCCCTTAATAATGGACATTAATAATTGGGTACGTTTCCATTCTTTTGTAATGTTGGCTTTCATCCCAACTATCCAGCTTTCCTCAAAGGGTGCAAAGAGATTTTAGGGGGTTTCTGAAACCACTAATGGACTGAAGCTGGTATAGGAGGGAATTCGCTGGTGGCTTCAGGATGCGACTGTTGGACTTAAGGTTGCGACTAATAAACATCGGTCCTAGGGGCAGGAGTTGGTAGTTGGGGATCTGGTGTGGAAGTCCAATAAAAATGTAAAACTCAAGGTACCCTGCTCTAAACTTGAACCCCGTGTTATTGGACCTTATCCCATTTTAGAGGTAGTTAATCCGGTTGCTTTTAGGGTGAAGCTTCCTTCATGCAATGTCTTTCATAGATCTCTCCTTAAAGACCTATGGCTTCTTATTCCCCTCCCGGTCCTGTCCTGGTTGATGGAAGAGTATGAAGTTGAACAAATCATTGACTCCAGGAAAGTGCAAAATTCCGTCCAATGTTTAATCAATTGGAAAAAATGTGGTCCAGAGGAGAGGTTTTGGTTTGCGAATGGGGCGTTTCGCTGCTAATAAGTTAATTGCCGATTTTCATTCTAAATTTCCCTGAAAACTGGGTGCTGAGAGTCCGGAGGTCTCTCCTCAAGAGTGGGGTACTGTCAGGTCTGGCAGCTCTATACCCGAGCGAGCTCCTCGCACTTCTGGGTATACTCTTGCCTCAGTTCACCCGTCTCACCTCGCTGACCATGAGACGTGGGGTGTCACCTCAGAGGATGAAGCTACTGTAGATGCTCACTCTGGTTGTGTATTGCACTCTGGGAGATTGACTTCTGGTATTGCAGGGAGGCAGGATGCTGTTCAGGAGCCCTGGGACACTGGGTCCCCTAGTGTCAGCTGTTGCAGCGGATACAGAACACCGTGTCAGCTGCTGGTGGGAGGTTCTTTCCTCCCTTCCTCCTTTTCACTATGTGCACATGCTGAGTATTTGGTGCAGAAAATGTTTGCACCAAACCTGCACCTCATGGCAAAATATGCATTTTAAGCATCTATGCTGTGTTCATGGTGGCGGTGCGCTTTAAATGTGTAAATAGAGACAGAAAGACACCATGCCGGTAGCCAGAAATCATTTCAGAACATTTAATAAAGCATGCTTTTTTGTCTGCAGGTTCAGCCAGGTGATTTGAGGTTCCCTTTTCCTCCCTTCCTTCTTTGACGCTCTGGGCTGAGGGTGGAGATTGGACGTCGTCCCAGCGATGTTAACACCACTTCACACGTTAGGATATAGGTGAACGATATCGTTAGCTATGTCACGTGACCGCGATCCTTCCAACATCCTTAGTGCGTTGTCACACACAAGGATATCGTTAACGATCTTAAATTTGGCAACGCTCCAGCTACTTAGAGAAGAACGATTGAACAATTTTAAAAAGCAGCAGGAATAGGAGAAATATGAACGACATCGTTCAAAAAGGTGTCACACTGAACGATGTTGCTGCTTCACAGATCCTTAATTGGACGATCAATGATAGTGGTGATGGTGTGTTTACACGCTTCTATATCGTTGCGATATCGCAACTCAATGGCGCGGGAGCGCGCATTTAGTGCACGTTTCTCCCGCATCGCATCGGATGTTTACACGCTGCGATATCGGAATACAACGTCCGTGCGATGTCTACGCCTCCCAATCCAGGATCGCACACTTAACATGGGAGTGAATGGGTGACGTTTCAAATCGCATCGTAGTTGTGCGTTTACACAGCACGATCCGACTCCAATCTCCCTTCAATATCGGGGCATTGAATAGCACGCTCATTCAATCCCCGATATCGCATTGACATCGTTCCTGCATCGTATTGGACGTTCACACCATACAACGCAGGAACGATCTCGGGTCCAACGATTGAACCACGTGACTTTTCATTGAAATTGGACTACGATATCGCAACGTGTAAACCCGCCATGAGGTCCGGATCTCAAATTTGAGTCTGATCCTACGATTTCTCGTTCAGACATCCTGCGTTTACACGCAACAACGTTTCAACGATATCATTTCATATGTGTTTCAGAGCGTGTGAAGTGGCCTTTAGTTGATCTCAGATCCAGTGATCCAAATCTGAATGTTTTTTACTCAATGTTTTTGGATTTTTTTTTAGTCCTTTTTAAGTGCTACTTTAGTGAATTACAAATAAAATTTTAGCATTTTTATCCTTATCAGTACATTTTTTTATAGATTTCTAAAGCTTTGAAACTTGCTTGTTAGGCTAAGTACACACTGGACATTTCTGATCTGTTTTAACACTGCACCAAAAATTGATCAGTCAAAACGTCTGGTAGCAAAGTAAGTGTGATTTTCAGTTTGCTGTTTAGACGCTGCGTTTTTTTTAACTGCTGCTTTAGTGGTGCAGAAAGCGCATCCAGGAAATAATGAGCATGTCAATTTGTGCTCCATTTTTCTGGTGTGCTTTCTGCACCACTAACATTCAGTTACTTACCCTCCCCAGCGATCCCACGGTGAGTCCCGGTGATGTCTTCCTCCTGGGCATCGGCAGGACCTGTGAGTAGTACGGTGCATCCAGAACCTAGCACCATGTGACCTAGTCACATAGGGCACCATGTGACTCAGTCACATGGTGCTAGGTCCTGGGAGCACCGTGCCCAGGAGGAAGACATCACCGGGACTCACCATGGGATCGCTGGGGAGGGTGAGAAAGTGTGTGTGTCTCTGTCTGTGTCTCCCATCAACAGAGCAAAAAAGCAGCACAAACGGATGTAATGTTTTTTTTTTTTTTTTTTGCAATAAGAGGATTCACTTTTGGTGCTGAAACTGCATCAAAAATGGATAAAAAAATGGAGTACAAAAGCTCTGAATAAACTTAGCTTTATGGTGTTTGGGTCACTTGAATTAATATCTGATTTTATGTTACTTTTAAAATAGCTGGTTATCTTGGATACACAAAGGATGTTGATGAACTAGAAGGATGCAAAAAAGTAACTTCTACTTCTTCATTCTCCTTATCTTTGGATAGTATACTAGCTGGCCACCATCATATCCACAGGTCACATAATCAGTTATGTCATCCATTGCTGATCATGTGCCACCTTCAATCACCTCATCGACTTCACTGTCACTGTTGAATGAAAAAATCCTTGTTTTTATTGCGTAGTCCCAGTGATGGCTTCTGCTTCCAGTAATGTTTTAACGAACTCTCCTCTTCTTTGAAGATCTCGTTTGTACAGTACATGAAGTTGATGTTAGGAATATTTTTCTCACTCCAGTTGAAAAGTTGCATCGTTGTTAAAGGGATCCTGTCACCCCCAAAACACCTCTAAACCTATTAAAAGCTGTCCCTAGAGCATATTAACACTTTCCCTACACTCCTTTTACCTCCTAAATGCACCAAGTGACATTGAAGAAAAACGTTATTCTAGTACCTCATTACTGATGATAATGAGTGACTATGCTATTCATAGTCACTCATCCAGGCTGCCCCCCTTCTTCATATCACGCTTGAATAGGCGTGATCTACAGCACTGATTCAAATTGCTGCTTCCTGCGCGTCTCCCATCTCTCCCATTGCGTCCGGCTTCAGTGTATGGCTGTATGACGCGATCCGCGTCATTCCCGGCGCCGGGTGACGTATTTACACCGGCGCCGCGCTGTCAGCTTCAAAATGCGCACTGCGCATGCCCATGCGCATGCGCAGTGCGCATTTTGAAGCTGACAGCGCGGCGCCGGTGTAAATACGTCACCCGGCGCCGGGAATGACGCGGATCGCGTCATACAGCCATACACTGAAGCCCGGACGCAATGGGAGAGATGGGAGGCGCGCAGGAAGCGGCAATTTGAATCAGTGCTGTAGATCACGCCTATTCAGGCGTGATATGAAGACGAGGGGCAGCCTGGATGAGTGACTATGAATAGCATAGTCACTCATTATCATCAGTAATGAGGTACTAGAATAACGTTTTTCTTCAATGTCACTTGGTGCATTTAGGAGGTAAAAGGAGTGTAGGGAAAGTGTTAATATGCTCTAGGGACAGCTTTTAATAGGTTTAGAGGTGTTTTGGGGGTGACAGGATCCCTTTAAGGTGAACAATGACCAGCTGTTGAATCATAAAGTGAGCTCCGAGGCTACGTTCACACAGCGCTTTTTTTGCACGGGCACTTCTTGCTGCGTTTTGTGCCTGTGCAAAAAAGCCCCATAAAAAACGCAGTGCATTCACACACTGTTTTTTTACGGGGCAACTTCTCCAGTAATGTCACAAAAGGGAAGAAGAATCGTGTTCCTCCTCCCATGTGTGACATCTGTGACAGCCCCTTTGGGTTTCGTAGTGTATTAATATACAGTAAGAAACCCAAATTAAAGTACCGTATATACTCGTGTATAAGCCGACCCGTGTATAAGCCGACCCCCCTACTTTTGCCCCCAAAAACTGGGAAAACTTATTGACTCGCGTATAAGCCGAGGGTGGACCCCAGCACAGGTATACAACCCCAGCAGTGTGGTATACAGCCACCAGGAGTATGGTATACAGCCACCAGGACAGGTATACAGCCACCAGCAGTAAGGTATACAGGTCCCCCAGTGGTATACAGCCCCCAGGAGTGAAGTATACAGGCCCCCCCAGTGGTATACAGGCCCCAGCAGTATAGTATACAGGCGGCCCCCAGAGGTATACAGGAGGCCCCCAGAGGTATACAGGCCCCCAGAGGTATACAGGCCCCCCACACTGTACAGCCCCCAGATGTATACAGGCCCCCAGTGGGGTATATAGCAGGCCCCCAGTGCAGAGCCCCCCCCCACACTGTGCAGCCCCCAGATATATACAGGCCCCCAGTGGGGTATATAGCAGGCCCCCAGTGCAGAGCCCCCCCACACTGTGCAGCCCCCAGATATATACAGGCCCCCAGTGGGGTATATAGCAGGCCCCCAGTGCAGAGCCCCCCCACACTGTGCAGCCCCCAGATATATACAGGCCCCCAGTGGGGTATATAGCAGGCCCCCAGTGCAGAGCCCCCCCACACTGTGCAGCCCCCAGATATATACAGGCCCCCAGTGGGGTATATAGCAGGCCCCCAGCGGGGTATATAGCAGGCCCCCAGCGGGGTATATAGCAGGCCCCCAGCGGGGTATATAGCAGGCCCCCAGCGGGGTATAAGTATATAGCAGGCCCCCAGCGGAGGTATATAGCAGGCCCCACGCAGCGGGGGTATATAGCAGGCCCCCAGCGGGGTATATAGCAGGCCCCCAGCGGGGTATATAGCAGGCCCCAGCGGGGTATATAGCAGGCCCCCAGCGGGGTATATAGCAGGCCCCCAGCGGGGTATATAGCAGGCCCCCAGCGGGGTATATAGCAGGCCCCCAGCGGGGTATATAGCAGGCCCCCAGCGGGGTATTAGCAGGCCCCCAGTGCAGAGCCCCCCCCCCTCCGGCTGCATTATCTTACCATCCAGCCGCGTCTTCATCACCGCCGGTCCTCGCGTCCATCCTCGCGCGCTGCGTTCCCGGTCTCATGTGACCGGCGGTCGCAGTCGGATGACGTCATCGCGCCGGGTCACATGAGACCTGAACACAGCGCGAGAGGATGGACGGGAGGACCGGCGGTGATGAAGACGCGGCTGGATGGTAAGATAATGCAGCCGGAGGGGGGGGGGCTCTGCACTGGGGGCCTGCTATATACCCCGCTGGGGGCCTGCTATATACCCCGCTGGGGGCCTGCAATATACCCCGCTGGGGGCCTGCTATATACCCCGCTGGGGGCCTGCTATATACCCCACTGGGGGCCTGCAATATGCCCCGCTGGGGGCCTGCAATATGCCCCGCTGGGGGCCTGCTATATACCCCGCTGGGGGCCTGCAATATACCCCGCTGGGGGCCTGCAATATACCCCGCTGGGGGCCTGCTATATACCCCGCTGGGGGCCTGTATACATCTGAGGGCTGCACAGTATTGCACGGCTCCCCCTGCCGCTGTGATGGGCGGGGGGAGCCGTGCATATCTAATGAGCGGCCCCATGTGACGGGCCGCTCTGTCAGCAGCCTCCTCCAGCCTCCCCAGCACCCGGACACAGTCCCCACACACCACACATACCGTATTGACTCGTGTATAAGCCGAGGGGGTGACTTTTCAGCCCAATTTTTGGGCTGAAAAACTCGGCTTATACAAGAGTATATACGGTAATCCAAATGTGTGAAAAATAATAAAGATTGAATACTTACCTCTCCGCTGGATGTTCAGGAGTCGGGAGATCCTGCTGAGGTATCAACCTTCCAGGGCCTGTGAACGCTGATTGGCCCGCTCGCAGTCATGTGATATGTGACGTCCTATGACGTACATATCACATGACGGTGAGTGGCCAATCAGCGATTATAGGCCCTGGAAGGTCGATACCTGCGGCTGCTCCCGTCTCTCGGCTCCCGAACACTCAACAGAGAGGTAAGTGTTCAATCTTTATTATTTTTACACATTTGCTTTAATTTAATTTGGGTTTCTTAGTGTATATTAATACACTACGAAACCCAAAGTGGTTGGCAGACATGTCACACAGGGGAGGAGGAACAGGATTCTTCCTCCCATGTGACATCAGCGCTGGCATATTCTCGCTGGAATTGCGCATCGTCTGAATGGCGATACGTAATTCCAGCGGGAATAACGGGCTCCTATGGGGAAAGCGCGGGCGCAGATGCGCAGGGAATTGACATGGCAATTCTTTTTACACCCGCGCTTTCTCCCATAAAAGCGCTGTGTATTTTTACGCAGTGTCTGAACGGCAAAGTGAATCTGACATTCACTTTGCCGGCAGACACAGAGGCACATTGCACATTTTTGAAAAGCACGCGCAAAAAAGCGCTCAAAAATGCGCAATGTGTGAACATAACCTTAGACATCATAACTACACTTTTGTATTTTATTCCTCCATTTTTGTTGTAAGAGACCGCACAAAAGGGTGGACAGTTGCTTGTTCATTGTTCCAAGTTAATGACTGCTTCATCCTAAAAAAACAAAGGAGTACTTTTCTGAGAAGCCTAAGCTTATTACTGCCTCACTTGGTTTGAGGTTTCCTTTGAGGTGATTGTAGAAGTCCGACTGTTGACAAGCTATACATGAGTGTTTCTTAAAGGCCTTAAAGTGTGCATGGTTTTCTGCCACTAGGAGGCGACACTAAGTAAAGAATTAATTTTAGGTCCTCCTCCCTGCAGTATACACCCATCCATAGGCGTAGTTAGTTAGTTTAGTACTAAAGCAGTAGGAGAAGGTGATAAAGCGATAATGTGCAAGAGGCGTAAACCAAAGATCTGTGTATAGAAATGAAATTTAATAGGGCGGGTGCTGTGTCCCACAATGATGAACTCTGAGAAAAGAATTTTACGGTGAGTACACAAAAATCCTTGTTTCTCCTTCGCATCATTGGGGGACACAGGGCCATGGGATGTTTTAAAGCAGTCCCTGGGTGGGAATAGGTGATGAGCGATCAAGCATCATGCGCCAGCCACTAACAGATGTGCGACTGCCGCTTGCAAGATTTTTCTTCCTAGGCTTGCATCAGCAGAGGCCTGGGTGTGGATGTTGTAATGTTTGGTGAAGGTATGTAGGCTGGACCAGGTTGCGGCCTTGCAAACCTGAGTTGCCGAGTGCATTCTGGGATTCGCATACAGCGCCGAACTGGCAATAATGTATTTAGATGATAGAAGTGAGGTCTTTGACACATTAGGTCTCTCTTCAAAGGGGCTCAAAGTTAAATGGTGGACTTTGAAAATGAGACCCACAGATGATGATTCTCTCCTATGTCATGATTGTGAAGTTCTATATATTGTGGCCCAAAATGGTAGCAATTAAAAATCCAGATCATTCTGCAAAAAACAACCCCCCACATGACTCTGTCTGCAGACAAGTAAAAAAACTGCAGCTTTCAAAATTCAGTGATGCAAAATCTTATTTTGTAAAAAAGCGTTTTTAGTATGACAGTACCCAAACCTATATATATATACAGCTCTGGCAAAAATTAAGAGACCGCTGCAAAATTTTAATTTTCTCTGATTTTTCTCTTTATAGGTATTGTGGCGCACACACGCCTAGGGGACTGCTTGGCCGCTCATTAGGCTCATGAAACCTAGAGAACTGCTGGGCCGCAGAAAACTGTGCAAACAACCGGGTCTCAAAATAAAACAAAGTCAAACGGTTTATTAACAATCCTCATAACCTGCAT
Source organism: Allobates femoralis (assembly GCA_033576535.1). NCBI lineage: Eukaryota > Metazoa > Chordata > Amphibia > Anura > Aromobatidae > Allobates > Allobates femoralis. The sequence goes on from JARQOC010000006.1 coordinate 208,175,356, forward strand.
ACGGTATACAGGGCATCCATGGACAGAACAGGTACACTATGTCATGCTGTCCCCACCGACTGGGAAGACACCTGTTTAGTCCATAACAGCAACCACTGACCTTTAGTCCATCAACGGGATCGCTGGCTACGGTTCTTAGCTGGTGGAATGCCTGCTCTTCAGGTTCACCGACTCTGGTCCGGTCCGGGCTCAGACCGGGTGCAAACTTCCTGAGTCCAGGCTCCCTAAGGCTTCCTCAGCTATTCTGGATGCTGGGAAAACGCCACCCTTATTTACCAGACTCCATCCTCTCCTGTGGTCAAGGACTTTTCCTGACCTCACAGCCCATGTGACTGAGAGGAAGTCTGCTTATCTGTGTTCTGTCACACGCACAGGAGAATCCAGGTTAGACAGCCACTCCCTGGCTTCCAACCTGCAGCCCCAACACATCTAATGGTGGGGTTACACGTAGCAATATCGTCCCGATATCGCTATACAACGGCGCGGGAGCGCGCATTTTTAGTGCGCTTTTCCCAATATCGCATCGGCGGTTTACACGTTGCGATATCGGGAAACAACGTCCCTACGATGTGTACGCCCACCAACCCAGTAACGACCATTTAACATGGGAGTTAATGGGTAGCGTCGGCGTACACATCGGAGTTGGCTGTTTACACGCAACGATCCGGCTCCAACAGGCATCCGATATCGAGCGGTTGAATAGCACGCTCATTCGACCCCCGATATCGGATTACCATCGTTCCTGCATCGTATTGTACCTTCAAACAGTACGATGCAGGAACGATATCGGGTCCAACTCACGAACCACGTGACTTTTTGTCGGAGTTGGATCGGAGTTGGACGCCGATGTTGCGGCGTGTAAACCCACCATAATGCCTTACCAGAGCCCTGGAACCGCAAGTCCCAGTACCAACACCTGTGGGGCAGTCAACCGCTGCACCACAGTATATTTTTGAGTAAAATGTACATTGTTCTTTTATTCTATAAACTACTGACCAGTGGTGTAACTTCAGGCCCAGGGGCCCCGACACGAAAGCTCCAACGCGGCCCCCAATTATTGGAAATCTTTAATATTATTAGTCTTTTTCAATAGGCCAAAGGGACTTTTGGGGCCCAGGTGCGATCGCAACTCCTGCACTTATTGTAGTTACTCCCCTGCTACTGACAACATGTCTCTGAAATTCAAAGCTAAAAATTTTGTATTTATTTGCAGCAAAAGAGAAATGGTCAAAATAATAAAAAATAAACAGTGCTTTCAGACCTCAAATAATGCAAAGAAAACAAGTTCTTATTAATTTAGAAACAACAATACTAATGGTTTAACTCAGGAAGAGTTAAGAAATCAATATTTGGTGCAATAACCATGATTTTTAATCACCGCTTTCACGCGTCTTGGCGTACTTTCCACCAGTTTTTCACACTGCTTTTGGGTGACCTTATGCCACTCCTGGCACAGAAATATAAGCAGTTCTTCTTTGTTTGATGGCTTGTGACTATCCATCTTCCGCTTGATACCTTCCAGAGGTTTTCAATGGAGTTCAGGTCTGGAGATTGCGCTGGCCATGACAGGGTCTTGATGTGGTGCTCCTTCATCCACACATTGATTGACCTAGCTGTGTGGCATTGGGCATTGTCCTGTTGGAAAAGCCAGTCCTCCGAGTTAGGGAACCTTGCCTGAGCAGAAGAAAGCAAGTTTTTTCAAGGATAACTTTGTATGCAGCTTAAAGGGAACCTAACCCCACAAACTGACCCCCCCGCATCTTTAGACCTGTCCCTGCACGCCCTCTTATCATTTCTAGCCATCCCTTTTGCAGAAAAAAATCGATTTTGTAAAGTAGAGAAAAGTTTATATTCACGTCCGTCCTGTGTGAGTTCTCTGTTTCTATAATAGTCTCAGTAGGCATGCCTGTCTGCTGGTCCCTTGTAATTATTATTATTCACGTCTTTGTTGAGTAAGCTGATAAATGTTTCTACTGCATGGTCCGTTCTGGGTGGTGTAAAGTTACTTGGATTCCTCAAACCTAAATTAGTGATTGAGACCTGTGTCGTAGTTTGATTAGGCCTACTGGTGCCCAATTGATTTGTTATTGGTGTAACCTGTTGCCCAAAATATGCTTTTAACCGAAGGGACCTATAAAATCTTTGTAGGTCTGTTTCTAACTGAAATGTGTCCCACCTGGGTGTTGGACAGAAAGATAGGCCTTTGTTTAAGACCGAGAGTTCAACAGGGGAAAGTGAGTAGTCAGAAATGTTGATGACTAAGTTTGGACCCCTACCTGTGACCGTAAGATCATCTGTCGGTCTGCGCCTCCTGGAACGGGACCTCCTGGTAATCCGCTTTGGCCTAAAAAAGAAGGTCCTGGTCGTGGTAGAGGTGAACCACCAGTGTCGCTTCCTGAGCCAGCTGGTGTGCCGCCTGATGGAGTTGATCCACCAGATGGTGGTCGACCTCCAGCTGGTCGTCGGGGTCTGGTCCAAGGTTTTCTGGGCTGGGGTAATGGTTCGTCCCATCTGTAGACTCTGTTTGTTAAGTAGTCTTCTGTATCCCTCTGGAATTTTCAACGTTTTCGTTCTTCTAGGGTCTTTTGATGTGTTGACAATGCTGTCTCAACTTTAGTTTTCAGGTTGTTATATTCGGTAGAGCTCAAGGTTGTTTCTAGTTGGGTTTGGATAGAGGTACACTTCGCTTCTGATTCTTTTATTGCTTCTTGTAGATGTTCGATGGTAAGTAAAATAATGTCCAAAGAACACTTGTTCAGAATCTTCTGAAACGTAGCACAGTAGTCCTTGTTATCCGAGAATAGTGTGGGCCTCAAGCTGCACCTCAATCCCCTCGGGATTTTACTCTGTCTATGGTATTCGCCTAATGTGGCACAGTGTAGTTCGAATGAGATGAGTCTTTGAGTTCCTTTTCCCAATCTTTAGTTTTAATGTCTCTGTTGGGGGTACGAAGAAAATCAGTGTTAGTCCGAATGCGGGCTAATATAGAAGCGCCTGTCGTGTCGTTGTAGGCAAAGGTTTCTGTAGACATGTGTCAATCCGAAGGTGCTTGTAATCAAAGTAGAAGTAGTAGATAATCGTAAATGACCAGCACTCAGTCTTCTTTTTTGGTTATGATGGTGCTATTGTAGAAAGGATCCAATGATCCTCAGACTGTTATTAGAAAGATCCCAGCACTCATCTGGTAGTTGCTTATTCGTGTTTTTATTAGGAAGACATATATACAGAGTGGGTGGTGACAGCAAACGTTTCGGTCTTGTGACAGACCTTTATCAATACGTCACTATGAAAAAATAACTTGTAAGCCAGCCTTGCCCACTCACCAGTAACAACAGGTAATTAATCTAGCTATCCTATAACATATTCCCATGTAACTCTATATGACAATCTTTGATAAATCCTGGACCCCTATCTTCAGTTTTATATCTCGTTTCTTCAATAGGTCCTTACACACAACAAGCAACCCTGTTTTTTTCATGATATCATATGTAACTTAGTGTCAATTCTGTAAATAATGTATATATTTAGACAGATATATACTTCAATGTCTGCACTGTATATATTCTCACTGTAATTTTATTATTTTTTCATAGTGACGTATTGATAAAGGTCTGTCACAAGACCGAAACGTTTGCTGTCACCACCCACTCTGTATATATGTCTTCCTAATAAAAACACGAATAAGCAACTACCAGATGAGTGCTGGGATCTTTCTAATAACAGTCTGAGGATCATTGGATCCTTTCTACAATAGCACCATCATAACCAAAAAAGAAGACTGAGTGCTGGTCATTTACGATTATCTACTAGTTTGTGGGGTTAGGTTCCCTTTAATTCATACGTCCATTGCAGAGATTAACCTGCCCAAATGCAGCCTTGCCGAAACATCCCCAGATCATCACCGATCCTCCACCAAATTTCATAGTGGGTGCAAGACACCTAACCATTAAACGTTGGGCAATGCTGAAAATTAGAATCATCAGAGAAGATGACCTTACTCCAGTCCTCTATGATTCAATCCTTATGGTCTTTGGCAAACTTCAGCCTGGCTCTTCTTTGCTTCTCATTGATGAAAGGCTTTTTTCTAGCTTTACATAACTTAAGCCCTGCCTCTAGGAGCCTGTAATGAACTGTTCTTGCTGTGCGCTTCACCCCAGCTGCCATTTGCAATTCCTTTTGTACGTCACTTGATCTCATCCTGCGGTAGCTGAGTAACATTCGAATAAGATGACAGTCATCCTGGTCAGTGGAGAGTCTCTTTTGCCCTCTGCGGTCTGTAGCTTTGTTGTCCCCAATGTTTGCTGCTTGACCTTGTTGTAATGGACTGCGGTCTTCAAAGTTTTAAGGATGGATGCAACATGAAGTTCACTGTATCCCTCTGCTAGTAAAGCCAGAATTGAGCCCTTCTTATCCTCACTCAAGACTTTTCTATTCAACCCTTTTGACATGGTTAAAAGTTATTATTTCATTCAAATTACTTCTGGGCTATTCCTAGCACGTGTTTTGCCATCCAGCTTCTCCTATTGCAAGAGGATTGTGAAGATCGCATCAGTGTTTTTTATACTTTCCCTCTTTAAATAAGATTTAGTTCAGGTGATTACCTAATCAGAAGCACACTAATGGTACCGTCACACGCCGCAATATCACGAACGATATCGCAGATACGACCCATTTATTGAGGCGTGGCTATGATGTCCAAACGATATCGTAGCGTGTGACTCCTAGATACGACGACGATAATGTGTTGTATCGCTCATCACAGATTTGAGAACATGTTCTCAAATATGCCGATTTTCGACCGTACGATCTGCTGCATCGTGCTGTGTGACACCGTGCAAACGATCTCATTAACGATTTTGCCTATTCCTGACACCAGCAGGCCTCGATTGGTGGGTTGTGCGCTGGATCGCTGGCGCGTTGTCAAATGTGAAATCGTTAACGAGATCTATGCTTGTGACACCGCACAAACGATATCGCAAAATTGTTCTAACGATCACGATCACGTGACTTTCCAGCCGATATCGTGATCGAGATTGAAGCGTGGGACGGTACCATAAGTAGGATGAGGTGTACTTTGGTTGGAATTCAACTGACACTGGAATGGATGTAGAGATGGTGATTTTTAGAAAACTATGCAGTGGTCTCTTAATTTTTGCCAGAGCTGTATATGTATAAATCTGGTATCACTGTTATTGTTCTAACCTGATAAATAAAGCCGCCTAATCGAAACAAAAAAGACAAAAAAAAAGTCCCCTCCAACGTCCTTCATCTGGTAATGGAAATATAGGTGGCTTCCACATTACTGGTAGCACAAAAGCTCTGGAATCCCTGCCCCTCAGAAAGAAAACCAGCAAAAGCTGCGCTTCCCAAATCCAAATGCCCCCCTCCCTTTTGATCAGCACAATGTCTAAACCACAGTTTATGTTCACATTTTGCACTGTTGTAGTAAGGAAGCACGCTTAATTTTCTTCAGAAGCTCGAGCTGGACACAATGTACTGGGCACTACAAGGGCTTATTTGCAATTTTAAATTCTGCAACATTCACTTCGTTTGACTTGATGGATGTTTTCCAGAGATAAAATCGTCACAACACACATTGATGAACTCTCAGAGAAGTGTAATTTCCAAAATGTTGTCACTTGAGGGGATTTCTGCTGTTCTGGCACTTGGGGGTTCTGCAAATGGAGTCCGCAAACTATTATAGGAAATCTGTGCTAAAAACATTAGATGGCGCTCATTCCCTCCCGATCCCTGCCGTGCTCAAAAACAGTGGTTTTCCACCACATATGAGGTATCAGCGTACTTAGTGTTGGCCAAAAGTATTGACACCCCTGCCATTCTGTCAGATAATACTCAGTTTCTTCCTGAAAATGATTGCAATCACAAATTCTTTGGTATTATTATCTTCATTTAATTTGTCTTCAATGAAAAAAACGCAAAAAGAATTGTCCTAATGCCAAATTGGATATAATTCCACACCAAACATAAAAAGGGGGTGGACAAAAGTATTGGCACCCTTAGAAAAATCATGTGATGCTTCTCTAATTTGTGTAATTAACAGCACCTGTAACTTGCCTGTGGCACCTAACTGGTGTTGGCAATAACTAAATCACACTTGCAGCCAGTTGACATGGATTAAAGTTGACTCAACCTCTGTCCTGTGTCCTTGTGTGTACCACAATGAGCATGGAGAAAAGAAAGAAGACCAAAGAACTGTCTGAGGACTTGAGAAACCAAATTGTGAGGAAGCATGAGCAATCTCAAGGCTACAAGTCCATCTCCAAAGGCCTGAATGTTCCAGTGTCTACCGAGCGCAGTGTCATCAAGACATTTAAAGCCCATGGCACCGTGGCTAACCTACCTAGATGTGGACGGAAATGAAAAATTGACATGAGATTTAAACGCCAGATTGTGCGGATGGTGGATAAAGAACCTCGACTAAAATCCAAACAAGTTCAAGCTGCCCTGCAGTCCGAGGGTACAACAGTGTCAACCCGTACTATCCGTCGGCGTCTGAATGAAAAGGGACTGAATGGTAGGATACCCAGGAAACCCCACTTCTTACCCCGAGACATAAAAAAGCCAGGCTGGAGTTTGCCAAAAAGTACCTGAGAAAGCCTAAAACGTTTTGGAAGAATGTTCTCTCTTTTTGGGCAAAGGCATCAACATAGAGTTTACAGGAGAAAAAAAGAGGCATTCAAAGAAAAGAACACGGTCCCTACAGTCAAACATGGCGGAGGTTCCCTGATGTTTCAGGGTTGCTTTGCTGCCTCTGGCACTGGACTGCTTGACCGTGTGCATGGCATTATGAAGTCTGAAGACTACCAACAAATTTTGCAGCATAATGTAGGGCCCAGTGTGAGAAAGCTGGGTCTCCCTCAGAGGTCATGGGTCTTCCAGCAGGACAATGACCCAAAACACACTTCAAAAAGCACTAGAAAATGGTTTGAGAGAAAGCACTGGAGACTTCTAAAGTGGCAAGCAATGAGTCCAGACCTGAATCCCATAGAACACCTTTGCAGAGATCTAAAAATGGCAGTTTGGAGAAGGCACCCTTCAAATATCAGGGACCTGGAGCAGTTTGCCAAAGAAAAATTGGCTAAAATTCCAGCAGAGCATTTTAAGAAACTCATTGATGGTTACCGGAAGCAGTTGATCGCAGTTATTTTGGCTAAAGGTTGTGCAACCAAGTATTAGGCTGAGGGTGCCTATACTTTTGTCCGGCCCATTTTTGGAGTTTTGTGTGAAGTGATCAAAGTTTTGCTTTTTGCTTCATTCTCTTTTGTGTTTTTTCATTGAAGACAAATTAAATGAAGATAATAATACCAAAGAATTTGTGATTGCAATAATTTTCAGGAAGAAAATGAGTATTATCTGACAGAATTGCAGGGGTGTCAATACTTATGGCCAACACTGTAGGAGAAATTGCACAGCATATTTTGGGGTCCAATTTTTCCTGCTATCCTTGTAAAAATTAAAATATTTGGTGTTAAAACAACTTTCTTTTTTGAAAATATAAAAATTTTTGATTTTCAAGTTTGTACGTAGTAAAATTCCGTGACACACCTGTGGGTTTAAGGAGCTCACTACACATGTAGAAAATTCCTTGGGGGGTCTAGTCTCCACAATTGGGTCACTAGTGGGAGAATTTCATTGTTTAGGTTCATCAAGGACTCTCCAAACGTGGCATGATACTTGCAGAGCATTCTATCAAAATATATGGTACAAAATGTCGCTCTTTCCTTTCAGAGCCGTGCCATGCGCCCAAACAGTGATTTTTGGAGTCTATTTTCTCCTTATGCCTTTTTTCATTTTCGTGACTCAATGTTATTAAATTTTGTGAAGCACCTGGGAGTTCAAAGTGCTGACCACACATGTAAATAAATTCCTTGGGTGGGGTCTAATTTCACGGCTTAACATTCTGAAATTCGGTAAAGCACCGGGGGGTTTAAAGTTTTCACCTCATAAAATCCCTGGGGGGGGTCTAGTGTCCAAAATGGGGTCATTTGTGTGGGAGCTCTACTGTTTAGTCAAATCAGGGGCTTTCCAAATGCAACATGGCATCCACTAACGATTCCAGACAATCTTGCGTTTCAGAAGTCAAATGATGCTCCTTTCTGAGCCCTGCCATGCGCCCAAACCAAATCTTTGGGTCCACTTTGTCCTGTTGCCCTTGTAAAAATGAAAAATTGAGGCTAGAAGAACATTTTTGTGGCAAAAAAGTATTTTCATTTTCACAGCTCAAAATATGAAGCACCTAGTTATTCAAAGTGCTCTCTACCCATCTACATAAAGTCCTTGGGGTTTGTCTAGTTTCCAAAATGGGGTCACTTGTGGGGAGTTCCACTCTTTAGTAACATCAGGAGCTCTGCAAATGCAGCATGGCGTCAGTTAACGATTCCAGCCAATTTTCAATTCAAAAAGTCAAATGGCGCTCCTTCCCTTCTGAGCCCTGCCGTGCGTCCAAACAGTACTTTTCCACCACATGTGGGGTATCGGTGTGCTCAGGAGAAATTGCACAATTTTCCTGTTCCCCTTGTGAAAATTCAATATTTGAGTCTAAACGAACATTTTTATTGGAAAAAGTAAAAGTTCAATTTTGTCATTCCACATTGCTTTAGTTTATGCAAAGCACCTAAAGGGTTAATAAACTGATTGGATGTGGTATTGAAAGGAAACCTGTCAACTAGTTTAGATCCCCTAAACTATCACTACCTGTTCCTACAGCTTCCTACTACATCCCTAACCATCCCTGCCTGACCTAAAATTATAAATGTGGAAAAAGAGTGATTTATATCTTACATTATTCCCCCATTCTGAGGGCGTTCCTAGACGTGTGGGTGACAGGTGGGCAGTCTCTCCAGGTCCATTTTCGCTGCTGGTATCACGCCCCGGTGGGCGTGATAATTCATTGAGACGCACGGTCCTGACTTAAAATTAATGGCTCCTCCTTCTGGGTATGATGTTTTGGCCGTGCGTCATTTCTGGTCCAGTGCATTGTGGGGGATTACTGGCTGTACAGGCCGACTCCAGAGTGCGCATATCAAAGCTGGCCTGTACAGCCAATAATCCCACACAGTGCATCGGACCGGAAATGATATGTGCCTGCCGCGTCATACCCGAAAGGAGGAGCCATCACTTTTAAATCAGGACCATGCTTCTCAATTAATTATCACCCCCAGCTTCCCTTTAAGAACACTCATTCATAATTATTTGTCTGTGTAAGGCTGGGTTCACATTTGCGTATGTGTCTGCATGCGCAGGGCATGCAGACGCATACGCAGTGCAAACGCAGCCCATACTGATGTGAACACAGCGGAGAATCTCCACATGCGTTCACATTAGTATGCAGCCCGCCAGCCAATCAGCTGTCTCAGGGCGTGGCTGGGAGGAGGAGATCAGCGGCAGAGATCTCCTCCTCCCGGCCACAGCTGATCTCCCGCCGGTGTCAGCGCGGAGATTTGAAGATACAGCTGATCTGACAGCTGTTTAAATCTCCCGCGCCGACACGGAAGTGGTGATATCGGTACAGGAGATAAGAAACAGCTGATCGCTGCTTCAAATCTCCTGCGCCGACCTCACCTATTCAGTGTCGGTGTGGGAAATTTAAACAGCTGTCAGATCAGCTGTATCTTCAAATCTCCCGCGCTGACACCGGAGGGAGAGCAACGGCGGCTCTAGCTGATCTCCTGGTTGCCGCCGCTGATCACCGGAGAGATTTCAATGAGATCCGCAGCGTTCTCGTGCGCTGTCATGCGGAGGACACTGCGGATCCATTGAGATCCATGCATTTTTTGTGCGCTTACAGACGCTTGCAGATAAAACAAGCGCCCGCGAACGCACAAAAAAATGCAATATGCTGCGTTCAGAGTGCGCTCGGAGGGTGCACAAATTGTGCGCATCCGAGCACAAACGCAGACAAATGCAGTTAAACGCAGGCACATGCGTTCCCATGTTAAACATAGGAAAGCAGTGTGCAAGCGTTTGGCTGCGTTCAGTGCGCTGCGCTTGCATACGCAAGTGTGAACCCAGCCTAAATGCACCCTTAGGATATGTTCATACATGGCCTTTTTGCAGTGCCTTGGTGGTAATTTTTAAGTGTGGAAAAGAAGCTGTGTTTTACAATACTAACAAAAGCAATGACATTTCAGAAATCTCTCAGACGCAGCTTTTATTTCATTGAAAGTAATCAGAACATGTTAAAACACAAAAAAAACAACATAACATTTATGCAGCGCTTTTGCAGATATGTTTAGGTAAATGTTAGAAAAATACTAGAATCTGAGAGTCCTCCGTGGTTGCTACCTTTTAAGGCCGGCTTCACACCGCAAATTTTCACTGTCAAGTTCTGTCCGGTGTTTTGCATGATGCACCGGACAGAACCTGACAGCCACAGATGAGAAGAACCGCTGCTCTTTCAGCACCAGGCGTCCGAGAACCGACACGATTTTCTGCCTGATCCAGCGCGATCCGGCGCCCACTACCATGCTATGGGCGCCGCCGGGAGAATCCGGTTTTGTCCGATTTTTGCATCAGACACAAAAAATGCTGCAGACTCTGGTTTTGTGTCCGATGCAAAAATCGGACAAAACCGGATCATCCCGGAAAAGCCCCAAACCGGATGGCAAGTAACACAAGGGGTTACCTGATCTGCGATTAACCCCTTGTGACCACACAGGGATGATGATCTGCAGTTAACCCCTTGTGGTTAACTGCAGATCATCATCCCTGTGTGGTCACAAGGGGTTACCTGATCTGCAGTTAACGTCTTTGTGACCACACAGGATGTTAACTTCAGATCATCATCTGAATGAGAATCGTTGCGGGACCTCCCACTGGACTACATCGGACCTTCCCACTGGACTACGTCGGACATCACAGTAATAAAGATGGGGTCTAAATATGTGTTTGTGTTTTTTTTTTTTCCAATAAAAATATTTTTCTCTGTGTTGTGTCTTCTTTACAATTTACTAGAGATTCCTAGTGGCCCGGTCTAATATTGGCCAGACGTTATGAATCTCGGGCTTAGTGCCAGCTGCCAAAAAGTTGGCATTAACCCCTTATTACCCAGTCTGCCACCGCTACACAGCAGCTGGAAGAGCTGGATACAGCGCGAGAAAATGGCGCTTCTATGAATGCGCCATTTCCTGGGGCAGCTGCGGGCTGCAATTCGCAGCGGGGGGTGAGGGGGGGACCAGAAAGCTTAGGCCTCCCTACGCTGAGGATTCCAGCTGCCTAGTTGTACCTGGCTGGCCCAAAAATATGGCGATGCCCTCGCCATTTTTTTTTAAATTATTTCAAGAAATAATTAAAAAAAAAGGGCTTCCCTATATTTTTGGTTTCCAGCCAGGTAAAACTAGGCAGAAGGGGTTGATGGCAGCCCGTAGCTGCCTGTTGTACCTGACTGGACCAAAAGTATGGCGAAGCCCCACGTCGTTTTTTTTTTAAATTTAATAAAGAAATGCTAAAAAAAAAAGCAGGAGAGGCGACCACCAGGACACGGTGTCTCCATATCTTGTGCACATGTTCTAAAAGTGAGAAATTGTGTGAAAAAAGGAAAATGTTCAATATGACTTTATCAAATTTTGTGAAGTAGCTGTAGGTTCCAAATGCTCACTATACCCCTAGATATAATCCTTGAGGCATCTAGTTTCCAAAATGGGGTCACTTGTGCGGGAGCTCCAATGTTTAGGCACACAGAGGCTCCCCATATGCGACATGGTGTCCGCTAACTATTGGAGCTAATTTTCCATTCAAATTGTTAGCGGACGCCATGTCGCATATGGAGAGCTTTGTGTGCGTAAACATTGGAGCTTACCCACAAGTGACCCCATTTTGGAAACTAGACCCCCAAGGAACATATCTTGATGCATAGTGAGCACTTTGAACCCCCAGGTGCTTCACAAACTATCCGTAAAAAGGAAAAAAAGACTTTTGTGAAAAAAAGTACTTTTTAATTTTTACGGATTAGTTTGTGAAGCACCTGGGGGTTCAAAGTGCTCACTATGCATCTAGATAAGTTCCTTGGGGCGTCTAGTTTCCAAAATGGGGTCACTTGTGGGGGAGCCCCAATGTTTAGGCACATAGGGGCTCTCCATAAGTGACATGGTGTCCACTAACAATTGGAATTGTAAGTGGATACTATGTCGTGTATGGCGAGCCCCTGTGTGCCTAAACATTGGAGCTCCCCCACATGTGAACCCATTTTGGAAACTAGACACCCCAAGGAACTTATTTAGATGCATAGTGAGCACTTTGAAACCCCAGGTGTTTCACAAATTGATCCGTAAAAATGAAAAAGTACTTTTTTTTTTCACAAAAATCTTTTTTTCCTTTTTACGGACTAATTTGTGAAGCTCCTGGGGGTTGAAAGTGCTTACTATGCATCTAGATATGTTCCTTGGGGGGTCTAGTTTCCAAAATGGGATCACTTGTGGGGGAGCTCCAATGTCCTATAGACTTTGTTGCATTCAGGATAGACCAGCATCAAACAATGCACCGTAGGCACATGGCCTAAGAGAGTCTCGGGAGAGCCGCAGTTGGTGACAAGGCTCGAGGATTCCTCTTGATCCCTGGTTACTTCCACAGGGATTTCTAGGGCAGGGTTGGCCAACTCCTCAAGGTCTGAAAATAGTGTAAGTTTTCAGAATTTCCTTAGCATTGCACATGTGCTAATTTTATCACCTGCAGAGGTGATAATGCTTGAAAAACCTTGTGCAATGCTAAGGAAATCATGAAACCATACAGAACTGCACTTGGCCAGCCCTGCTCTACTGGAGTGTGTGTAGCGTCTTGTATTTCAGTACCTCAAACCGTCAGGCCAGAGGCCTGCGGCTTGCAATTGTCTCTGTTGGGCAGTATCAAGGCATCTGTTTGCAGAAATAGTCCAGCACACAAGGAGTAAACTAAAAAAATTTAGCTATAACACAGACTATAATTCTCAAACACAAACATAAGAATATATAGTGGGTACGGAAAGTATTCAGACCCCTTTAAATTTTTTCATTGCAGCCATTTGGTTAATTCAAAAAAGTTCATTTTTTCATTAATGTACACTCTGCACCCCATCTTGACTTAAAAAAAACAGAAATGTAGAAATTTCTGAAATATCACATGGTCATAAGTATTCGGACCCTTTGCTCAGTATTGAGTAGAAGCACTCTTGATTTTTCACAACTGGATTTTGGGATCCTCTGCCATTCTTCCTTGCAGATCCTCTCCAGTTCCATCAAGTTGGATGGTGAACTTGGTGGACAGCCATTTTCAGGTTTCTCCAGAGATGCTCAATTGCAGTGCCTGGTTTTCTCCACACATACCGCTTAGAATTATCACCATAAACATCTGTATTCGACTCATCAGACCAGAGTATTTTATTTCTCAGTCTGGGAGTTTCATGTGTTTTTTTTGCAAACTCTATGCAGGCTTTCATATGTCTTGCACTGAGGAGAGGCTTCTGTCAGGCCACTGTGCCATAAAGGCCTGACTGGTGGAGGGCTGCAGTGATAGTTGACTTTGTGGAACTTTCTCCCATCTCCCTACTGCATCTCTGGAGCTAAGTAAGCCACAGTGATCTTGGGGTTCTTTTTTACCTCTTTCACCAGGGCTCTTCTGTGAGCTGTGAGGTCTTATATAGACGGGTGTGTGCATTTCCAAACTGTCTTATCAGTCTATCAGCTGGACTCTAATGAAGGAGTAGAACCATCTCAAGTAAGATCATAAGGAAATGGTCAGTGTGTGACTTGAATATTAGTGTCTGAACAAAGGGTCTGAATACTTATGAGGTGTGATATTTCACTTTTTCTTTTTTTAATAAATTTGCAAAAATTTCTACATTTCTGTTTTTTTCAGTCAAGATGGGGTGCAGAGTGTACATTAATGAGAAAAAATAAACTTTTTTGGATTTACCAAATGGCTGCAATGAAACAAAGAGTAAAACATTTAAAGGGGTCTGAATACTTTCCGTACCCACTGTACATAGTATATAATTTGAACGAAAGTCCCACAAGGATCAGCAGCACACAAACTGTTAAAGTGGTGGAAAGTTCATGAAGGGCAGAGTCCATCAAGGTCTTTGAATTGTACACCAAAGGCTATATGCATGCCCACTTATCCAGTAGGGGGAAGTGCAAATGGCGCAGAACGTGGGAAGAGGAAATATAACTTTAACAAAAACACAGGCCTAAAGGAAGAACTGAAAAAAAAAAAAACAACTCAAACTCCTTCTCTAGCCAAAATGCCAACTAAGGGATGGGTCATCGACCAAACAAGATGCTTTTTCTTTACAAAGTCCATTCTGCATGGCGTTAAAACGGTCTTCCAGCATTCTCGGCATTTCCCGAGCCGAAAGTCTGCTTTGGTGATGGTACTCCCCTGAGGGACGGTCTCGGGGGGGTCACAAGGGCTACTCCTGCCGGGACATTCTTCGCCACCACCTGTCCCCCAGCACACTCCATCATGGCCACCGCTGGAGAAGAGAAGGGAACAACTACACCCTATGGGCCAGACAGCAAGTTTTATTATTCGGGAGGACGGTGTGCAAATGGTCCGCGCTGCTGGGTGTGAATAAAGACCACAGAGGATCTACAGGCAATGGTGCTTTAATTCAACGCGTATCGGAGCAAATTTCGCTCCTTCATCATCATCATAAGACAGCAAAGCACAAGGCAGATGTTTTATGCTTACAGACAGACGCCATATCTGCCTCATGCTTTGTTGTCTTTATGGTTGCATTCCTGATGAAGGAGCAAAGTTTGCTCCGAAACACGTTGAATTAAAGCACCATTGCCTGTAGATCCTTTGTGGTCTTTATTCACACACAGCAGCGTGGACCATTTGCACACTGTCCTCTCGAATTATTATTATTATTTATTTATAGAGCACCATTGATTCCATGGTGCTGTATATGAGAAAGGGTTACATACAAACAAGTTAAGATTACAATGAACAAACTAACAGTGACAGACTGCTACAAAGAGGAGAGAGGACCCTGCCCTTGCAGACTTACATTCTACAGGGCAATGGGGAGGGAGACAGTAGGTTGGATCTGCTCTGGTGGTGGTGGAGCGCCAGGTCCAGTGGTGGTGAGGTGGCAATGTGGTCATTGCAGGCTGTAGGCTGTTCTGAAGAACGGATTTTCAGTTTCCGCTTGAAGGTTCCGGGTGTAAGGCACAGTCAGACATTTTGGGGTGCAGAATTTCAGAGGATGGGGGATACTCGGGCGAAGTCTTGCAGGCGGTTACATGAGGATCATATAAGTGAGGCGGAAAGAAGGATGTCTTGGGAGGATCGAAGATTACGAGTTGGATGATATCGGGATATTAGTTCAGAGATATATGGGGGAGACAGATTGTAGATGGCTTTGTAAGTCAATGTTAGTAGTTTGAATTGGATACGCCGGGGAACTAGGAGCCAGTGGAGGGATTTGCAGAGGGGAGAACTGGGGGAGCAGCGAGGAGACAGGTGGATTAGTTGGGCAACAGAGTTAAGGACAGATTGGAGAGGTGCAAGAGTGTTAGCAGGGAGGCCACATAGGAGGAGATTGCAGTAGTCGAGACGGGAGATGATGAGGGCATGCACTAGTGGTTTAGTAGACTGCGAGTTTAGGAAGGGATGGATTCTGGAAATATTTTTGAGTTGGAGGCAACAGGAGGTGGCGAGAGCTTAGGTGTGTGGTTTGAAGGATAAGGCAGAGTCAAGAGTTACTCCGAGGCATTGTACTTCAGGTACAGAGCAAAGCGTGATGTCATTTATTGTGATAGACAGATCAGGTAAGGGAAGCGATAGGAGAAGAAGGAGCATATGGTTGATAGACATTCTGGGATTCTGGACAGCAGAGAGGAGACGTCTGGGCCAGAGAGATAGATCTGAGTGCCATCAACATACAGGTGGTACTGGAATCCATGGGACTTTATGAGTTGTCCTGGGCCAATGGAGAAAAGAAATGGTCCCAGGACAGAACCTTGAGGGACCTCAACAGAGAGGGGATGGGGATGGGGTGAGCAAGTAGTGCGTGGGAGACACTAAATGTGTGGTTGGAAAGGTAGGAGGAGATCCAGGAGAGGGCAAGGTCTGTGTTACCAATGGAAGAGAGGATCTTTAGTAGGAGGCATTGGTTGACTGTGTCGAATGCAGAGGACAGGTCAAGGAGGAGGATGGAGAAGGAAGTGTCTGTTAGCTTATTCAGTAAGTAGGTCGTTAGTAATTTTGGTTAAGGGGGATTCAATGGAGTGGTGGGGGCGGAAGCCAGATTGAAGGTTTTCACAGTCAGAGTTAGATGAGAGGTGGGAGAAAAGTACAGTGTGGATATGCTTTGGAGGCAAACGGGAGCAGCGATATGGGGCGGTAGCTGGATGTGCAGGTCGGTCAAAGGATGGCTTCTTTAGCATAGGTGTAATTGTTGCAGGTTTGAAAGCGGAAGGAAAGGTACCGGAGGTTAGTGATAGGTTGAAGAGGAGGGTTAGGGCTGGGATAAGCATGGTGGTGAGGTTGGGGAGAAAGTTGGAAGGGATGGGGTCTGATGCACAAGTGGTGAGGTGCGATTTGGAGAGGAGATGTGCAAGTTCTCCTTCAGTAATGGAGGGGAGGAGGGTTAGTGGATGAAGGGGAGTGATCTGGTATACATAGGGGTTGTGATGGTTGGGTAGCAAATGTACAGTGTTGGCCAAAAGTATTGACACCCCTGCAATTCTGTCAGATAATACTCAGTTTCTTCCTGAAAATGATTGCAATCACAAATTCTTTGGTATAATTATCTTCATTTAATTTGTCTTCAATGAAAAAACACAAAAGAGAATGAAGCAAAAAGCAAAACATTGATCATTTCACACAAAACTCCAAAATGGGCCAGACAAAAGTATTGGCACCCTCAGCCTAATACTTGGTTGCACAACCTTTAGCCAAAATAACTGCGATCAACCGCTTCCGGTAACCATCAATGAGTTTCTTACAATGCTCTGCTGGAATTTTAATAAAGCTTAAAGAACACTGCACACTCCAAAGTCTTTTCAAGGTGAAGATTTGTGTTTATTTTTAGTGCATAAAGACAGTTTTGCGATAAGGCTGACGTTTCGACCACATCCCGTGATCTTTATCAAAGTATCGCTGTGAAATACAAAAACAGTGTAGTGAATATACAATGTTTACAAAATATACATACAGTTTCAGTGTTGTGTAAAGTCAACACTTAATGAATTACATAGATCTGTCATGTAGTTTGAGGTGTATGATACAGAGGTTTTTCCATGTGTAATCCAAAAGAATGGAAGGTAGGTTTCTAAGAGACTTGTGAGAAACTATATGTGATTGGAAAATGGAAATCTCATTTATTAATAGTGTATGCTCCGTGTAGTGATAGAGAGACATTAATGTTACCTGTCCTTTTTATATAGAGAGTCTGCACCTAGGGGAACCACAGGTCCTGTGCTGTCTAGCAGTGGCGTACCTACCGCGGTCGCAGGGGTCGCGGCTGCGACCGGGCCCGCCCCCGGGGGGGGCCCGCGCCCCCCCCGGGGGGCCCCGCACCCCCCCGGGTGGCCCCGTGACCCCGTGACCCGTCCTGACAGCCGGCCGCTGCGACCGCGATATCCCAGGCCGGGGAGGAGGGAGGACGGGAAGTGAGAAAGCTCACTTCCTGCTGCTGTGCCCGCCCCTCCTCTCCTCCTCACTGCGGACCGCGGCGGGACAGTGGTGAGTGTGACTAGCAGGCAGCAGCACTGCAGCAGACAAAACCGCTCTGTGTCTCGGCCGCGGCTGAAGGAAGGCCTGAACACCGGCTCCGGTACCGGGAGGAGGTCATCATGTCCCTGCACTAACCCTGTCCATACAGGTGAGCGGACAGACTGACGTCATCACTGCTGGGGGAAAATGTCCTCGCCCTGCAATGTAATAAACAGCAGGAAACAGGGAATAGGCTGCAGTGACCGGCGATCACCGGGGAGGAGACCAGGGAGAGACCGGGGGCAGCAGCATGGTGATCAGGGGCAGTACGGTGAGACTGAGAGCTGGCGCCAATGTGTAGTGTGTACAGTGTGTGATGTGTACAGTGTGATGTGTATAGTGTGTACAGTGTGTAGTGTGTACAGTGTGGTGTGTAATGTACAGTGTGATGTGTGTAGTGTGTACAGTGTGTAGTGTGTACAGTGTGTAGTGTGATGTGTGTACAGTGTGATGTGTGTAGTGTGCACAGTGTGATGTGTGTAGTGTGTACAGTGTAGTGTGATGTGTATAGTGTGTAGTGTGTACAGTGTGTAGTGTGATGTGTGTACAGTGTGTAGTGTGATGTGTGTAGTGTGTACAGTGTGATGTGTAGTATGTACAGTGTAGTGTGATGTGAGTACAGTTTGTAGTGTGATGTGAGTACAGTGTGTAGTGTGTACAGTGTGATGTGTGTGTGTAGTGTGTACAGTGTAGTGTGATGTGTGTAGTGTGTACAGTGTGATGTGTGTAGTGTGTACAGTGTAGTGTGATGTGTGTACAGTGTGTGTATGTAGTGTGTACAATGTGTGTAGTGTGTACAATGTGATGTGTGTAGTGTGATGTGTGTACAGTGTGATGTGTGTAGTGTGTGTACAGCGTGATGTGTGTAGTGTGATGTGTGTAGTGTGTGTACAGTGTAGTGTGTGATGTAATATGTGTACAGTGTGATGTGTGTAGTGTGTACAGTGTAGTGTGATGTGTGTACAGTGTGTAGTGTGATGTGTACAGTGTGTAGTGTGTACAGTGTGAGTAGTGTGTACAGTGTAGTGTACAGTGTGATGTGTGTAGTGTGTACAGTGTGTAATGTGTACAGTGTGATGTGTGTACAGTGTGATGTGTGTGATGTGTGTAGTGTACAGTGTGATGTGTGTAGTGTGTACAGTGTGTGGTGTGTACAGTGTGATGTGTGTACTGTGTGATGTGTGTACAGTGTGTGTAGTGTGTACAGTGTAGTGTGTGATGTGAACAGTGTGATGTGTGTAGTGTATGTGTGTAATTTGTGTACAGTGTGATGTGTGTAGTGTGTACAGTGTGTAGCGTGCACAGCAGTGGCGTACCTACCGCGGTCGCAGGGGTCGCGGCTGCGACCGGGCCCGCCCCCAGGGGGGCCCGCGCCCCCTGGGGGGCCCGCACCCCCCGGGTGGCCCCGTGACCCGTGACCTGTCCTGACAGCCGGCCGCTGTCAATACCTATATTGATTAAATATTACACTATAAAACATTACAACAATACTATAGCGTGCTAAATGAATAGAGAAATTGTGAATTTGAGTTGATAATATTTTGGTATGGGGGGGGGGCCCCATTTGAAACTTCGCACCGGGGCCCCTAAGTTTGTAGTTACGCCACTGCTGTCTAGTCAGGGATTTTGTTATTCTCTGGTAGTGGTTTCTGTTAATAAATCACTTATAGTAAATGCAGGGAATATGTTATCATGTGGTTTCAAATAATAAGGTAGTTTACCTTAATGATGCATATACTATGTATGCCTCAGTGAGGAGGTCTTATTCTGGTCTGTGCTTCCAGAAGTTGCACCTTTTCAGGGATAGCCCTGTGGGTGGGTTATGTCCCTAGTGGTGGGAGAACATGCAGGGTGTTAAAAAGCAGTCTGTACTATACTTAGCTTATTGTGGGTCGCATTGGTGGTTCAGTGGGCTTGCCTCCCGCTCCGGGCTCTGCCAGCGCTTCCTGCGCCTTGGCTGGGAATGGCAGTGTACCGGGAGACGCGGCTCTTTATCCGCCCTCCTCGGTCAGCTGACCGGAAGTGACGCGGTGATCCGCGCGTGCGCATTGTGCGCCGCTTCCTTGGAGATGGTAACTATGTTCCCGGCGCTACTGAGCGGTCGCACTGCGCGTGCGCGGCTCGTCTAGCATTTACATGCAGATTGTATCTCCTTATCTAGTGGTGTTTTAGGGGGTTATTAGATGTTGTTTTCTAGTGGCTTCCCCTATTAGGAGTAGACTGAATGCATGTACTGTGGCCCTATATTGTATGGGCTGATACTGTATATGAGAATTGTTGTGTATACAGGCAAAGTTGAAGTTAAGCATTGTACAGGTGTTTATGGTAATATTCATCACTCATATGTTTCTTTACATGTTCTTATACAAATATACACGTTTAATATACACAGGTAGTAGAGGTCCAAATCCTTGTCAAAAAACACATAATAAATGATAATAGATATTAGTTTCTCAAATCAAGCTTTATTGACATTGAGACCCAAGGGCCTTCTACACTAGCACCTCAACTATATCTAATAGGTGTGCACGCCAATCCATAGGGTTTATACCTGCTTGTTTTTCAGCACGGCTGAAAAACAGGTATCCAAAGAGACAGGGGGCAACAACCTGAATTACACACCACCACTTCGCGGTGTTTTGAAGGTAAAAGGTACAATTGTCTCAGATACCTGCCGGTTTCTACCTTTCGGTAGCGGCGTGTAAAAGTACCATGAGGGTTAAATGTACAGTTTAAGGCAAAAAAACTGTCTGAATCAGGTACCTTGTAATGGTCTCAGTGGCTAAAGGGAAATCAATAGAATATAGAATGAAACAAAAGGTAAAAATGTTCAGCCTATTAGGGTCAATGTGGTATAACATGTTCATAAAATGCATATAACCTCATGGGTTAATAATGGTGGACTATAACATGTAATAGAATGTCACCTATGATCAATTAATGTTATGAGCACTATAAGCTCAGGTGTTATTCATGTAATGGGAGTCTATGTGACACTTACTCAATTGACCAGACTGGCAGTGAATGGGTCCTCTCCCGGACCTTAAGGGCATAAGCCATGAGCCTTCGGAATCCTAAATCCATAGCATAAAAGATAAATTACTGCTATAACGCTACATTGATTCAAAGTTATGATAAATTCAATCACATTACCTGTAGGATGAAATACAGAGTGCTCAGTGAGATGTGCGGTGTGCAGCGGTGGGCGCCGCCATCTTTAAGACTTGTGACGCCGCAACATCTGACGCGATGACGTCGTGCGCATGCGCAAAGTGAGGGAGGCGGGCCTCCGGACAGAGCCGGAGATTCCCGATCTCTTGCGAGGCTGTAGTAAATATCAGGGTCCTGGACAGAACCAGGAAGCCAAAAAGACCGATGTGCATTCTTACTGGGGTAGTGATATGGATCATGACTCTGGGATCTAAAATAGAAAATATAGAGTGTCAATATAAGAGAAAAGGTGTTATTATTGGAATTCAATGGCATACATGGATAATGTGGCCACTATAAGAAAACATAATTAACAAAACATAATTAACAAAGAGAGAAATTAATGGTCACATACAGTAGCATAATGATGACACAAGACAAAATTAGATTTCATCCTACAGGTAATCACTTGCTTCTACTTTTTATAAAAGATAAGACCCTACTGCACCTAGTGTTTCCCCTTGTGCAGAAAAGACAGCAACTTTTGGCACGCCGACCTGTGAGTTTGGGTGCAGCTGGCTGGCTGTCACACAGGTTTGGCCTACAGTAATATGGCGCTGACACGCTGAACCTCGCGGTG
This sequence comes from Allobates femoralis, assembly GCA_033576535.1. Taxonomy (NCBI): domain Eukaryota; kingdom Metazoa; phylum Chordata; class Amphibia; order Anura; family Aromobatidae; genus Allobates; species Allobates femoralis. Next base: position 208,196,861 of record JARQOC010000006.1, read on the forward strand.
AATGACACCTCTTTTCCTAAGAGGACTGAGTCAGACACAAACACTAGTAGATCTTAAGGCCACTTTACACACATTTTGTGGCTGTGTACAAATGGAACAATGTGTCCATGATTTCACTGCAACCAGAGATCTGTTCAGAAGTTGGTCACAGATATCTGTATGTGTAAAGTGGCCTTTACTGTTTGCACAAACTTGTTGCCTAGGTGCCCTCATCAACTTTTCAGTACAGTGGGTTACAGAATTAATGTCACTCACGCAACCAATTCCCCATGCCACAAGGTAAAAACTGGCTTGCGCAGGTACTAGGTGCAGTGATTATTGCAGACTGACATATTTGTAGCAGACATAATGATGAAAACAAATATCTTTATTCAGGTCACCAATTCATCTGGAATGCTGATGAATAAAGCTAGTGGGCAGTGCACTGCAGCAATGCAAGGACAAGGTCAATATGAATTTTACATATAATAACACAGTTGTGCATGGTAGTGATTGCATATTTTCAAGAAGCAATATCCATAGTATGGTGTTTCTTGAGTGTGAACATGAACAGACCTATAAGAACGTGTGTCAAACATATAATAGCCATATATTATTTTTATATGAATTGTTATCACATAAGTGTTGACAAGATGGCCTCGCATGCTGCTGACCCTCTGCAATAATAAAGGTTTGTTTGCTCTCCTAAAAAATGAAAAGAAAAAAAAAATTGAAAAAAATTGCCTAAAACAATTAAGCTCTCCTAAACGGATGTTTTAAGGACATTGTAAGCATCGTGGACTTCACAGCTGCTGCCACATCTGGCATTGTTTCCAAAATTCATACCCTGCAGGTGTCAAAACACCTGCAATCTCCGGGAAGCTTTAAAAATTGTATTTAACCCCTTCCTGACCTATGACGTAGGAGGACGTCATGGGCCGGTAAGGGGTGTTTGATGTGAGCTCCGGCGCTGCGCTCATATCAAACAGCCAACATCTCAGCTGATCTCATCAGCTGAGATGTCAGGGTAAGAGCACCGATCGGATCCGGAATCCGATCGGCGCTGTTAACCCCTTGGATCCCGCTGTCAATCACTGACAGCGAGATACAAGGCGGCCGCGGCGGGGAACGCGCTGTTCCCCGCCTGCTCCGGAGATCCCGCGATAGTATCGCGGGATCTCCAGCGCTCACGTGACAGCAGCTCATCTGAATCTCTCAGAATCGCGGACCTGTTGTGGTTGGCAGCGCCTGCCAACCACAACATGGAACTGCTCTGTGACAGCATCCGGGGTCTAGCCAGGACCCTGTGCTGTCACGTGAGCGCCGGAGATCCCGCGATATTCGCGGGATCTCCGGCGCTCACGTGACAGCCCGGGGTCCTGGTTAGACCCCGGATGCTGTCACAGAGCAGTTCCATGTTGTGGTTGGCAGGCACTGCCAACCACAACAGGTCTGCGATTCTGAGAGATACAGATGAGCTGCAGCTCATCTGTATCTCCCAGAAGCGATCGTACTGTGCAGCAAGGTGCCTCTTAAAGAGGCAGTCTAAAAATAAGAATGAATAAAAAAATTAAGTTTTTAAAAACCTGTAAAAAGAAAAAATATATAAAGTATGAAAGTTCAAATCACCCCTCTTTTCCCCCACTCACAATAAAAGTATTAAAAAAAAAATACACATGTTTGGTATCACCGGGTTCAGAATCGCCCGATCTATCATCGTATTAAATCCGTTAATGAGTGCCATAAACTCCGTAACGGAAAAAATGGTCCAAACGCCAAAATTCAGTTTTTATGGTTACCGCAACATTGCTATAAAATGCAATAACGGGCGATCAAAACTGCAGATCCCCCCAAAAATGGTATCATTAGAAACGCTAGTTCAAGATGCAAAAAATAAGCTGGCACACAGCCCCAGATCCCGAAAAATGAGAACGCTACGAGTCGCAGAACATGGCGCAAAAAGTCAGTTTTTTTTTTCAAACTTCTGAATTTTTTTTCACCACCTAGATACCAGTAAAGGCATACATGTTGGGTGTCTACAAACTCGTACTGACCCGTCCCATCCACGTTCTGGCCTATTCTTTTCTTTCTTTCTTTATTTCCTATCTCTTCACTTTTTACTTTTCTTTTAGTGGTAATGGAAGGATGTCTATAGAATATGTAATGCTTGTTCTTTTATACTGACTGGCAGTCAGCTTCGATTGTTATATTAGACAGCATGTTTCACCTGCCGTAGTTAGTTTTAATTTTTGCTTTGGTAAACTGAGCATCTTAACTAAGTTCACTGTATTTTCAGATGCCGTCATGCGATTCTACCAATGAGACGTGTTCTTTGTTATTAACAATTTTTGTACTTGCAAAAAGACTAAGGCTGCGTTCACACATTCGCGTATTTTATCGCGTTTTTTTACGCGCAAACTTTTCAAGGGAAAAACGCGCGTTTAAAAACGCGATAAGAATACGCGAGAGAACAACTCGCTTCTACTTCAATCGCGCATTTAGACGCGCGTTTTTATAATGGGGCCTATGGATACGCGCGCGTAAAAAAACGCAAAGAATTGACATGTTCATTCTTTTTACGTGCGCGTTTTTTGCTCCAAAAACGCTGCGTTTAAATACGCGATGTCTGCAAGGCACAAAGTGAATGTCCATTCACTTTGCTGTATAATGCAGACGCACATGCGTTTTTGGAGCAAATACGCGCGTAAAAAAACGCGCAAAATACGCAATGTGTGAACGTAGCCTTAGTCTGTAAGTTTTTTTCTTCTGTAATTATAAAACGAAAAATAAAGAATTTAAAAAAAAAAAAAACCTCGTACCGACCCGACGCATCACCACGTCACGTCGGTTTTACCATATAGTGAACATGGCGACTAAAATACCCAATAAACAAACGTGTTATTGCACTTTTTTTTACAGTTTCTCTGTACACTATATGGTAAAATAAATGATTGCATATGAAAGTACAACTCGTCTCGCAAAAAACAAGCCGTCATATGTCTATATTGACAGAAAAATAAAAAAGTTATGGCTCTTGGAAGCAGGGGAACAAAAAACGAAAATGAAAAACGAAAAATTCCCAGGTCATGAAGGGGTTAAAGCTCAAAAATATTTTACAGCTTGAGACAAGCTTGTTGACCTGATGGCTGAGGATACTCATAAGGTTAGGTGTTGTCCCCAGCCAGCTCGTCTTCCGGTGAGCATTTTGTCCCCAAACAAACATGGTAAATTTTAGAGCCATTTTAAATTTCAAACTCCTTTTCTGAACAAAGCCGCATTTGATGAAATCTGGGGAAATTGTTTGAATTGCCGGTACTATAGCATGTGGCCGGTATGACTCACATGGGCCTACTGCAATCTGGGTGATTGCTTGACCCTGCAGTATACACAGGGTTAAGTGTGTGTTAGCTCTGTAGTAGTACACACTGTGTTAGCTGCAGCTAGGTCTGTGTGTGTGCTTGATTAACTCAGCTTCCCAGGTGAGTGTGGCTGGCAGGGATATTAGCTGCCTAGGGCTGTGAGTCAGTGCAGAACAGAATGATCCTCTGAGGGAGAGGATGTGAGGCAGAGGGGTCCCATCCCTCTGGGACGTGGAGGGCAGCCTGTACTCTCCATGTTGGAGACGCCTGTCCCTCTGAATGGAGTGTGAGCCTGAGGCCAGACCTAGAGTTTGGAGGAGCTCCAGAGCATATGGGGGTCCTGACTGAACCTGGTGGACTGTAACTCTGGACATGTTGGTGAAGTTGCGGTCCTGGAGGTCTGCCTGGTTGGTAAGGCTGGGAGGTGACTGGGCAACATGTATAGTGTGAGGAGACCTTGGGGACGCCTGGATTGCCCGGGAGCTCAGGTAGCCTAAAACCTAGTTGGAGCCTTGTAAAGGCTGGAGTCCATGATGGACTGTATGCTGTGTAGCATGTGAGAGACTGGAATGGTCTCTGTAAGCTGTATGGGCCCTGTGAGGGGCTGAAGTCCATGTGTGTGTGCCATGTGAAAGACTGGGGATGTCTCAAAGGCACAATGGACTGTATGCTGGGTAGCATGTAAGCGACTGGAGATGTCTCGAAGGCCGTAACCGCCATTGGGACCGACTGTAAGGAGAGATCCTGTCTTGAGGAGAGATCCTGGGAGCCACGGGAGAACATTGATGCGTCGCTCATTCTGGCGAGGTTCTTGGCACGCCTTTGGAGGTGCGGGCGTGAGGGAGGGGGTCCTGTTAGGTCCCCTGGCACCGCTCCCCAGCTCACCTCTCCTGGGTCTGCTTCCTCTGCTCCTCTACCGATCAGGCATCCGGCGTGCAGGCGTGCTGTGTCTCGGAGCCATCGCTGGGTCCCCTTCATGTCTGCTGACCACTGGACTCACACATCAGCACACTATAATGGTCAAAGTCATGAACCTAATCAGCAGTGCACTAGGTTGCGCTCCTCCCCTGTGAATGTGGGGGCTGGCACGGCTCAACCTGACACTCCCCTTGAACAATAGCTGTCCGTCCTCCGATATATCAGGCCACCTCCACTGATTATTGAGTTAGTAAGCTTCTGCTTCTCTGGCTGTTAGTCAGGCCTTCCTTGTGCTCTCCTCCGGTAGACCCATTCATGCTCTCCTAGCCTCGGGCTCTGATCCCTTGAATAATCCTTAGCTATACTGTAGTATAGACTGACCCTACGAGCCGCCCCCCTGATACTAGCAGCTGTGGTATTTAGACCCCCTGGGCTTGCCTCTGACAATCCCTGTATAGGGGTTGGTAAAACTAGGACCAGCTCACCCAGGGGAGTTTGGTACCACGGCCCAGTGGGTCCACTATAGGGCGCCTTCCCCCGGAAGCTTGACAATATTCAAGTCCATACAACTTCACCACCCGTTGATTATATATCGGCTCGTCAATAGCATCAGTATTGTAAGTGTGGACATACATACATGGTGAAGGGGTGGGGCTATAAAGGTGGTGGAGCTATGAAGGGGTGGGGCCATAAAGGTAGTGGAGGTATGAAGGGGCGGGGCTATGTGGAGTTGGTGTGGCTATGTTGAGTGGGTGGGGTATGACACAGCTGTGGGGTGGATGGGGCTTGTGCAGTGGGTGGGGTTTATGCCACATACACACACGCACACACATACACACACATACACTCAGCTTTAGTGTAGGTATGATGGTGGCTGCGGGCTGCTATTCTGAAGCCTGAGGGGCCCAATAACTATGGTCCTGGCCACGCTGAGAATGCCAGTCTCCAACTGCCTTGTTTTACCTTGGCTAGCAATCAGATATAGGGCAGAGCCTATACATTTTTTTTATTATTTATTTAAATGAAAAATATCATGCTCTCCCCTGCATTTTTGATTGCCAGCCAAGGTAAAACCAGACAGCTAGGTGGAGCAGCCCATGGCTGGCTGCTTAATCTGTGCTAAGAATCCAAAATACGGGGGATCCCTACTCAATTTTTTTTAAATTATTTATTTTTACACGTCTATGACAGCAGGTTCGTTGCCAATACACTAATGCACATGGCAATCAATCACAGACGCTGGCACAATAAGTGGGGGTGCAACAGCCAATCACAGATGCTGTCACAGAGAGTGGGTGTCTGTGATTGACTGTTGGAGTCAGTGCAGTGAATATACATAAGGGTAATGAGTGGACCCTGAAGCAAGGACTGGTAAGTATAATGCTCCTGCTTTAATCCCCATTTTGCTTCCTTTTACAGCCCCAACCCTTACTGCTACCATTTTATAACTGTAAAGTTTGGGTCCCCATAGACTTGCATGGTGTTTGGGATCAAATTCGAGTCAAGGCCGGTCCCGAACCCAGACTTTAAAATAAAGTCTGGATGGATCCGATGAACCCGAACATCTGTGATCTCACCCATCTCTTATTAGAACTAGGCAGTTCAGGTTGGCAGTGCTGTACCTTTTAGGGTGCGTGCACACGATCAGTGTACGCAGCTCTTTAAATGCAGCGTCTTGCAGCTGCATCCAAAACGCTGCGTATTACAGTAGAAGCATAGTGGATGAGATCCTCTATGCTTAACCCAACCGCAGCGTTCTTTAAGCTGCGGTCTGGGTTGCCGGCATTCCGCTCATCCACAGCATGTTCATTACATGCTGCGGAGTCGGAAGCGGCTCCCATTGGGTGACTGCAGGAAGAAGCTGCCCCGCACCCGCCGCACATGGTGAGTACAGGGCGGCTGCGGGCCACCTGCGGGTTCACTCAGGTCGGGAGGAGCTGCATCCAACATGCAGCTCCTCCAGACCGTGAGCACATAGCCTTAGGGTATGTGCCCACAGGATGTTTTTACAGTGTTTTTTGCTGTGGTTTCCGCCTGCAGTTTACCATTGGTTTTATGGTAATGTATGCTAATTTGTTCCTGCGGTTTGGATTTCCAGCAAAACCAATGTGTTTCACAGAAAAGCTATGCACACACATTGGTTTTGCAAGTGTCAAGAACTGTCAAACCCCTGCGGTTTTGGTGCGGATAGGAGATAATTTCCTGCATTTTTGCTGCAGTGAATGGCAAAACCACTGGAAAAACGGAGCAGTAAAAACGCGATAAAAACGCAGGACCTGAAGGCAGCAAATCTCCTGGCAAGGACTCTAGGATCCTTGAAACCAGGACCAGTTTTACTGCGTTTAGGACTGCTGTAAAAACGTCCTATGGGCACATACCCTTGACTTTCCATAGTTCCTCCATGTCAGCTCATTACCTTCCCCCTTCTCTCATCTGCTGGACAGACAGGGTAGTGCTTTTTACAGCTGCTCATCTGTTTCCCCAACTCTGGAGCCCTTCTCACTGCATTAAAGGGAACCTGACCCCTCAAAATATGCCCCCAGCCTCAATATACCTGTCCCTGCACCATGTTAATAGATTTCTAGGCATCCCTTTGTGCTTGAAAATCGATATGGTAAACTTTTGAAAAGTTGTTATGATACTTTATAATCTGTGGCTTCTCATTATTTGAGAAGCTGCAAAAGGCGTTCCATTCTGGGCCTCCCCGCCGCCTGCTTGTTAATTATTCACGCCCCTATGGGCGTTCTACAGAGCAGGGACAGTGCTCGTCATGTAAGGGGCGGTAAAGCTGATATGACGCTAATTGTGTCATGTCCGGCTTTACCACGTCAGTACACCCATCGCGCATGCGCACTCGGCATTGTGAGGTCGGCAGTACACCCTGATGGATGTACTGATGTGGTAAAGCCGGATATGACGTGATTAGTGTCATATCGGCTTTACCGCCGCCTACATGACAAGCACTGTCCCTGCTCTGTAGCACGCCTATAGAGGCGTGAATAATTAACAAGCAGTGGTGGGGAGGCTCAGAAAGGAACGCCTTTTACGGCTTCTCAAATAATGAGAAGCCACAGATTATTAGGTATCATAACAACTTTTCTAAAGTTTACCATATCGATTTTCAAGCACAAAGGGATGCCTAGAAATCTATTAACATGGTGCAGGGACAGGTATATAGAGGCTGGGGGCATATTTTGAGGGGTCAGGTTCCCTTTAAGGGTATGTGCCCACAGGACGTTTTTACAGTGTTTTAGCTGTGGTTTCCACCTGCAGTTTACCATTGGTTTTATGGTAATGTATGCTAATATATTCCTGCTGTTGGGCTTCTCTGCAAAAACCAATGTGTTTCACAGAAACATTGTGCCCATACATTGGTTTTGCAAGTGTCAAATACCTCCGGTTTTGCTGCGGATGGGAAAGATTTTCTATTTTTCCTGCGCTTTTGTTGCAGACAATGGCAAAAATGCTGAAAATACACAGCATCAAAAATGCAGAACACACAAAAAACGCGATAAAAACGCAGGACCTGAACACAGCAAATCTCCTGGCAAGGACTCTAGGACCGGTTTTTCTGCGTTTAGGACTGCTTGAAAAACGTCCTGTGGGCACACACCCTTAAAGTTCAGGTGAGTAGGTCAATGATGCTGCTGACCTGAACTGACAGTCAAATCGGAATTCCAGAATTCGGTTGTCCTTAAATTTGGGTTTATATTCTGAGTTCTAAAGAATAAGTCTGACACTACATGTGATAAAGTTGGTCATAGTTGTCAATTCTCTATTCTAATCTGTTATGTTCTTAAAGGGGTCTATTCAGATTTTGCTGAAGAAAGAGTAGTAACTGGAAAAAATGAGGTGTACCATGTTATTCCCATCTCAACATATTGTGACTAAGATATGGGTTACTCCTCCCAGAAGCGTACTGTCTCCAGGTCTGGGGGCTACAAAAACAGGTAAACTCAGCTACTCTCTTTTTGCAACTCCCATGGAAATGAATGACTACTGGATATGGTGTACACCATTGCGAGACCTTATGGCCCCAGGAGAGGGGCTTTTAAGGCGTAAATCAGCATTTTTTTCTTTGTTACAGCAGAAAGATGTAAGAATTAACTTGTATGCTTTTGAGTTGGTTGACAAATTTTTATGCACACATCAACTTATATTAATATTGGTGTAATTGGATAAGTTGTATCTGTAGTTGTAAGACACACATAAAGCTTAACTTCTTAGATTTCTATACAAAATGTAATACACATTTTTTGTGTCTTTGCAGCTGCTAGCTGTTCACCCAGTGCACCAATGCTACCAATAACTCTAGAGATAAAAGATGTTCCGCAGTACTTCCGTTTACAGAAAACGGTATCTGGTGATTCTGCATTGCCTCAAGTTTCTATGACGCAGTCACATAGTGAAACCTTTTTTATTCCACGACTGGGGGCTCGTGAGCCACATGTAAGAGCATCACTTCAGCACATACACAGCCAAAAGGTAAGATTATTGAATCATTGGTGTTTTCCAAGAAGCATAAAAATACAGATTCACAGCCTATAAACTGAAAGACAGATTCCTTTAATTGCATTGACTGTCAGCAGGTTGCTGCCCATCTGAGAGCACTGTGATGAGCAGAGAAGCATGATGTCGGAGGAGAGACACTGTTCCAGTGATGTGCTTCTTGCTGCAGTTTTGGTAAAAAGTTTCTCGATACACAAATGATTGGTATCTTTCTGCCTATGCACAGTGTACACAGAAAACTGTCAATCAGTGCTGAGGTGGGACTATAAAGAGCTCATGAATATGAAAGACAAAATGGCAGCAGCTTTACTAGTTCTCTAGTGATTAAATCCATGTTTTAATCAGAAGATTATCAAAACTACAGCAATAAGACCAGTTACTATGACATGGCCGGGATCAGGGTTTCTGTACGTTATGCTGCCTTCAGATTAGCTGGCAGAACTTGGTGACAGATTCCCTTTAAAAACTGGACCATCTGCAAATAATCCTGAATACAGATTGTCCAATGTTGTTTAACCCCTTCGCAGCCAAGTACTAACTGGTTTGTCCAAGAAGCAAGGTCCGTTCCCCACCAAGGACGATTCGTGGCTGCAGCACCACAGATCAAGCTCCAGTGCCTGAAGAGATGGGTAAAGCACCAGGAATTAGCGCTTCTAATAAATGTGCCAATTTCTGGGGTGACTGCGGGCTGCTATTCTTTAGTCTGAGCATACCAGCCCCCAGCTGCCTGCGTTTTACTTGTCCGGCAATCAAAAATAGGTCGAAGCCCACTTTTTTTTTTTTTTATTATTTCTTTAAAGAATTGAGAAAAAAAAAAAATGGGATCCTCTGTATTTTTGATTGCCAGCCAAGGTAAATCCAGACAGCTCGGGGTGGTAGCCTGTAGCTGTCCGTTTTATCTGCACAGAGAATCAAAAATACAGCGAAGTCCTACATAATTTTGTTAAATAATTTAATCATTTTTACACTACTATGATGACAGGTTCGTTGACTATGGTAACCAATCACAGACGCCGGCACAGTAGATGAGGGTTGCAACAGCCAATCACAGATGCTGTCACAAGGAAGTCCGTGTTCGTGGTCCGTGCCAAACTCTAGGTGTTTGGTACAGACTGTTAACTTTACAACTTCGTTATTGCCCATCACTACTTATTTGCAATTTTTAGTTCTGCAGTATTCACTGCGTTTGACTTCATGGGTGTTTTCCAGAGATAAAATTGTCACTACATTCATATATGAACTCCTAGATGGGTGTAATTTCCAAAATGTGCTGTTCTGGCACTTAGGGGTCTGCAAATCGAGACCGTGAACTAATATAGGAAAATCTTTGCTCAAAAAATCACATTGCTTTGTATTGCTGTGTAATTTCTATATCTCTGTATATATTAACTGCAGGATGCCCCCCCCACCACTTCCCTCTACCAACTTGCCATCCCCCCCACCTCCCCACCCCCCATACATTTGGTTTGTGAGCAGCTTGTTGTTTGTTTGTTTGAAACTCAATAATGGGAAAAAATATATTACCGTATATACTCGTGTATAAGCCGACCCGTGTATAAGCCGACCCCCCTACTTTTGCCCCAAAAATCTGGAAAAACCTATTGACTCGTGTATAAGCCGAGGGTGGACCCCAGCACAGGTACACAGCCCCCAGCAGTGTGGTATACAGGCCCCCCCCAGTGGTATACAGGCCTCCCCAGTGGTAGTATATAGCAGCCCCAGTGGTAGTATACAGCAGCCCCAGTGGTAGTATACAGCAGCCCCAGTGGTAGTATACAGCAGCCCCAGTGGTAGTATACAGCAGCCCCAGTGGTAGTATACAGCAGCCCCAGTGGTAGTAAACAGCAGCCCCAGTGGTAGTATACAGCAGCCCCAGTGGTAGTATACAGCAGCCCCAGTGGTAGTATACAGCAGCCCCAGTGGTAGTATACAGCAGCCCCAGTGGTAGTATACAGCAGCCCCAGTGGTAGTATACAGCAGCCCCAGTGGTAGTAAACAGCAGCCCCAGTGGTAGTAAACAGCAGCCCCAGTGGTAGTATACAGCAGCCCCAGTGGTAGTATACAGCAGCCCCAGTGGTAGTATACAGCAGCCCCAGTGGTAGTATACAGCAGCCCCAGTGGTAGTATACAGCAGCCCCAGTGGTAGTATACAGCAGCCCCAGTGGTAGTATACAGCAGCCCCAGTGGTAGTATACAGCAGCCCCAGTGGTAGTACACAGCAGCCCCAGTGGTAGTACACAGCAGCCCCAGTGGTATACAGCAGGCCCCCAGGGGTACATATAGCAGCCCCCAGGAGGTACCCAGCAGCCCCCTGGGGGTACACAGCAGCCCCCAGGGGGTACACAGCAGCCCCCTGGGGGTCCCCAGCAGCCCCCTGGGGGTCCCCAGCAGCCCCCTGGGGGTCCCCAGCAGCCCCCAGGGGGTACACAGCATCCCCCTGGGGGTACCCAGCAGCCCCCTGGGGGTCCCCAGCAGCCCCCAGGGGGTCCCCAGCAGCCCCCAAATGCTGGCACTCGCCCCCCCCTTGCAAGGGCCCCCCCGCTTCTCTTACCATTCCGGACTTCTGATCCGCGCCGCTCCTCGGTGCTTCATCCTCGCTGCTTCATCCTCGCTGCTCCGTCCGTCTTCTACATCCGGGATCCCCGGCCGCGCGATGACGTCATATGCCTGCGACGGCCGGAGATCCGGATGTAGAAGACGGACGGAGCAGCGAGGATGAAGCAGCGAGGATGAAGCACCGAGGAGCGGCGCGGATCAGAAGTCCGGAATGGTAATATAACCATCGGGGGGGGGGCGAGTGCCAGCATTTGGGGGCTATATGCACTGGTTCCCCCTGCCGCTGATTGACAGGGGGAAGCAGTGCATATTTAATGAGCGGCCCCACGTGCCAGGGCCGCTCATACAGCAGCCTCCCCCCGCCTCCTCCAGCCTCCACAGCCCCGGACACAGCCCCCCCCCCGTATTGACTCGTGTATAAGCCGAGGGGGAGACTTTTCAGCCCAAATTTTGGGCTGAAAAACTCGGCTTATACACGAGTATATACGGTACTAACAATTCCAGCTAATTTTCCGCTTGAAACATCAGATGTCGCTCCTTACCTTTCAAGCCCTGCTGTGCACTCAAACAATGGTTTTCCGCCACATATGAGGTATCAGTGCACTCAGGACAAATTGCACAAGAAATTTTGGGATACATTTTATCGTCTTGCTCCTTTGAAAATTAAAAATGAGGCTAAAAGTACATTTTTGTATAAACAAAAGTACTTTTTCATTTTCATGGCTCAATGTATGAAGCACCTGAATGTTCAAATTGCTCACCACACATCTAGATAAATTCCTTGTGGCTCTAGTTTCCTAAATGAAAATGGGGTCACTTGTTAGGGAGCTCCACTGTTTAGGCACACAGGGACTCTCCATACGCGGAATCGTGTCCGCTAACAATTTCAGCTAATTTTCTATTCAAAAAGTCAAATGATGCTCCCTCCTTTCCAGGCCCTGCCTTGCGCCCAAACTGTGGTTTTTGATCACATACAGGATATTGGCATACTCAGGAGAAATTGCACAACACATTTTATTGTCTATTTTCTGCTGTTCCCCATGTGAAAATTCAATATTTGAAGCTAAAGTAACATTATTGTTGGAAAAATTAAAATGTTCATTTTTCTTTTCACGTTGCTTTAGTTCCTGTGAAGCACCTGAAGGGTTAATAATCTTCTTGATTGTGGTTTTGAGCAGTCTGAGGAGTGCAGTTTTTGGAATAGTGTTACTTTTGGGTGTTTTTAACAACATAGAAAAAAAACAGCACCTCACCAGTTGGTAATGCTTCAATCGGCTTTAATCCATTGCCCCATGCGACGTTTCGATCAATAAATGATCTTCATCAAGCATACTGTATGCTTGATGAAGATTACTTGTTGATCGAAACGTCGCATGGGGCAATGGATTAAAGCCAATTGAAGCATTACCAACTGGTGAGACGCTGTTTTTTTTCTATGTTGTTAGTATTGTAGTCCGAGAAGGACTCCCTGGACAGGACGTGCGCCTTATACAAGTAGAGTTTGAGAATTTGATTCCCCCTTGTGGTGAATCGGCCACCGAACCTGGCAGCTCCACAGCGCCTTCTGTTAAACCCAGGTATGGTCCGAAATGCGGACAACCAAAAACAGATATGGTGCATGGTATATGGCTGTGTGGGGAGGTGCAGAAACTATGGAAGCGGGTGGAAGCCTTAGCGAGGGAGGTGACCGGCAAAATCGTTACATTGGATATGCTTGCCTGGTTGTTTCATTTCCCGGTATCTGGAGTGTGGGAAGGCAAACCTGCTAGAATACTCCATATGCTGGCAATGGTTACTAAAAGGCTAATCCTGAGGGACTGGCTGTCTGGGCACAACCCTGGCATGACTGGTATACTCAACGAATTGAAGGCAGTAATGCATGTGGAATGCCTGGAAGCGGCAAGGGATAAAGACGTGTTGACGGGGAAGTTTTTTGAGACTTAGAGAGGGTTCATAACCACCAAGCTATCGTCAGCAGAACTGCACTCAGTAGTCCTACCGTTTGTGCAATCGTCCTGGTATCTGCTGGAGGAGTTACAAGGGTCCTTGGGAAGGCTACGGGTATCCCCTGCTCCAGGCGACTCGGGGCAGGCATAACACTTTTTCCATTTCATTTCTTATGACTGTTAGGAGATGTGACTATGGTGTAGTTTTGGTATTGAATATCGATTATAATCAATGTCCGACCTTGTATGTCTTGGGAGATTGTTGGATGTATTTTCGCTGTAGCTATTGATGGCTGGGGGGGTATGGGGGTTGGATTGTTTTTCTTCTTTTCCTTTTTATTAAAAATGAAAACTCAATAAAAATATAAAAAAAAAAACCAAAAACCCAGGTATGTCAGAGAACTGCCTGAGGATAAAGAAGGGCCGCAGCTGCCCTGTCAGTGCTGGTTTATTATGGCACCTCTCAGTGAGTGTGGTATATACCTTCTGATCCACGACCAGAAGCACATATAATAACCTCCACCCTGTCACTGATAGAGACTCTGAAAAACCCCAAGCACTATATGTTGCCATCAGCTCCTCGTTTAATATAGGTTCGGTCCGTGGTCGGGCTTATTTTTTTTTGTAACATATTTTTATTGAGTTTTCAGTATGGTAACAAATAAATAGACCAATAAACAAATAAACAATTAAACAATCCATCCCCCCTCCCCCCAACCTCAGCCACCCTTGAGTTCAGCCGAAAGTACTAGAGTCCAGTTCAAAACATACGGCGATAAACCATGTTCATGAACAGTACTGAGTATTGACCTTGGACCTCAGTAGACGTAGAGCCCCAAGAAGGTAGGTTGTCACTCCTGGTCTGCTCCATCCGGGGTTGTAGATATCTGAAGCCCACCCAAAGACCCCTGCAACTCTCCCAACAGATACCATGGTGATTGCACGAATGGAAGAACCACTGCTCGAAGCTCAGTAGGAGAGAGCTTGGATAGTATAAACCCTCTCCATGTTTCGAAGAACTTCCCTGTCAGTGTGTTTTTATCTCTCGCAGCTTCTAGACTTTCTATATGCATTACAGCCTTCAAATCCTTGAGTATGCCTGACATACTTGGGACGTGCTCCGAGAGCCAGTTGCGGAGAAGCAATCGCTTGGTGACCATTGCCAGTATATGAAGTATTCGGGCAGATTTGCCATTCCATACCCCAGACGCCGGGAAATGGAGAAGCCAGCCCAATATGTCCATTGTGACATGTGTATTTATAATCTCCCTCGCCAGGGTTTCAACCCGCTTCCACAAATTCTGTACTTCCCCACACAACCATAGACCATGCACCATATCTGTTTTTGACTGGCCACATTTCGGGCAATTTTGTTGCCTGTCTGGAAATCCTGCAGTTGGAGGTAAAGTAAAACCATATATCGCCCTATGAATGATTCTATATTGCACATCTCTCCATCTTTCGTTGATTATATTTTTCCTCATGACCTCCCATCCTCTTCTAATCACATCCCCAATATCTGATCTAGGTATATACTTGGACCACCCGCTAAATGTGGTGTCTTCCCTCATAGTTAAGGTCGTTTCCCTCAAGCTGTTGTAGATGTACGACACATTAATGGTCAAAGGGTCTGATCCCAACCAGTCATCCCATACCGAGGGTCTGCATTCCTGGGAAACATTATGAAGATGGCGTAAAACATGGTGATGCAACTGCCTGTATTGTATGATGTGGAAATGACCTAACTGGAATTTCTCCAGGACCTCTAATTCCGTCATCCACCGCCTATCTGGTTTGTGGATGAGGTCTCCCAGTGTTCGAACCCCCTTCTCTGACCAGGCTGCAAATAAAGCATTTTCTCTGCCCAAGCTAAACCCTACGTGTCTCCAAGGGTTAAGATATTTAGACGTTTTCCACGCCATCGTCAACTTCTTTCTAACCGCTTTCCAGCACATGGCCGTGTCCCTATAGATGATTGTGTTCTTTAAGGTCTTGGGCACCTTGGACCATGATGAATGTAGTAAACTAGCCGGTTCCCAGGGTCTACACCTCGCAGCCTCGGCTGTATAATTAGAGTATCTGCTAGTCCCCCTGAGCCAGTCAATAACATGGCGCAGTAGGCAAGCTAAGTTATAGCCCCTGACATCCGGGAAGTTCAGTCCCCCCTCTTGTTTCGGGAGCATCAGGATACGACTGGCTATCCTGGCCCTTTTTCCCCTCCAGAGAAAGTTGGAGAACGCTGCGTTGAGTTTATGAACGTCCGCTTTCTTAAGCAACAGTGGTATAGTTTGCAGCGGATACATAAGTCTGGCGAAACTAACCATTTTAATTAGATGGCACCTTCCCAGAAGAGTCAACGGCAGACCTCTCCACCTCTCCAATTCTCGAGTTATTTTAGTAATTAATGGGGTGAAGTTCAGGCTATATATAAGATTTGTGTTGCTGCTAAGAATGATACCCAGATATTTTATGTGATG
Organism: Allobates femoralis; assembly: GCA_033576535.1. Taxonomy (NCBI): domain Eukaryota; kingdom Metazoa; phylum Chordata; class Amphibia; order Anura; family Aromobatidae; genus Allobates; species Allobates femoralis. The sequence goes on from JARQOC010000006.1 coordinate 208,212,605, forward strand.
AGACTTTACTCGGATACCCTCCATCTCTCCCGCTGGTCCACCCCCCTCTCTCCCTGGTCTGTGATGTGGTGTCCCTAGACGTAGTATCTCACATTTAGCCTTGTTGAGCCTAAAGCCCGAAAACGTTTCAAAGGTATGAAGATGTTGAAGTAGTGTACCTAAGTCTCTTTCCGGTCTATTCATATATATAATGACGTCATCTGCAAATAGTGCTGATTTCAACACTACCCCTCCCACATCAATACCCTCATGTGAACTAGAACCATTCAAGTATCGTGCTAGAGGTTCAATGGCCAAATTGAAGAGCAAGGGCGAAAGAGGGCATCCCGTCTCGTCCCCCTCTCCAGAGGGAAGGGGGCGGACAAAAAGCCGGGGGTGCATATTCTTGCGCTCGGGTTCTCATATAATATCCTTAAAAATGTCCTGAATGCCCCCTGTAAACCTATCTTATCCAGGACTAAGTGCAGCCATGGCAAATTGACACTGTCGAACGCCTTTTCGGCGTCCAACAGTACCAACGCCGGACGGTCAGAATGTAAATTCTCACGATGACTCACGGTATCCAATACCAGCATGGTTTGTCTGATATTGCCCACCGCCGATCTGCCCCTGACAAATCCCGCCTGTTGAGGGTCAATAAGAGATGGAAGTAGTCCTGCCAGGCGATCTGCCATTATTTTGGCCATAATCTTTAGATCCTGATTAATCAGGGAGATGGGGCGATAGCTGGACGGGTCAGGTGAGCCCACGTTACCTTTCGGCAGTAGCTTAATATGTGCTGTGTTAGTGTAATTCGAGATACTATCACCCGCGAGAATGCCGTTGAATAGAGAGACTAGGCATGGGGCCACCTTGTCACACAGAGATTTGTAGTAGTCTCCAGTGAAACCATCTGGACCCGGTGCCTTATGAGCACCAAGGTTCTTGATGGTCGCTTGAACTTCAGTTAGAGATATCTCAGCGTTCAAGCTAGCCAAGTCATCTTCTGTGAGACCAGGCAAGGTGTGGTCGGGCTTATATTGGGTCAGAAACTAACCCAGGTAGCGTTAAATAAGCACACGGACATGAGAATGCTTGATCCAGGTAAAAAGAGCAACTCAAGATTAAATTTATATATTTAATCACCCTATTAATACACTAGATATTAATATTTACAGTTATTAAGATGTTACAAATATTACAGTCAGTTATGCAAATAGAAGGATAAATTGAATGCACAGAATTACACACACATGTGATCAGTTACCTTAATGCTGATGGCACCACAAGGGTGGTGTGATGCCAATCTGTTCCTGGGGTATTCTCTGGCTTTGGTGGAATAATAATGCCTCTGCAGAAGAAATACAATATGGAGATGGGGCAGCAGATTTTTATACATTATGGGACTGACCCCTGTCTCCACCCATCTCGCATCTCTGGGCTGTCTCACAACTCCCACCCCTCTGAGTGGAGATCTAGATATCCAAACCTTATTATTTGACATAGCATTGTCTGGGAGCATCATAGACGGAAGACAATGCTTTTATATTTTCAGTTATGATTTTATCTTCGCCTGGATATGAAACATGACTATTGTGAGAGCAGCCTACTAGCCAATATTACGTTTATATGGCTTACAGTCATCACACGTTCATATAAATATAAGTCCTATGACAGTCTAGATATGTAGATTTCATATTTACATTCGACATTATCATAGGATGGACGGCTTATGAAATATTAAAAGTTATATCTCATCTCCTCTGAGTCTAGCTGGCTGAAAGGATTTTCCCCTCCACTTGTCGTACAGGGAAATTAGATTTGTCACTTCTCTGCAAATCCCAGCAGGGAGTCATCCTTTGGATAATGGCTGGGTACAAAGTGTCATCTAATCTCCATTTCCTAGGAAGCTCCATACACCTGGCTAAATGACATTTCCCTAGCTGATTAGCATATCACAGGTGAGGAAGAGCCTTTTTATGTGGCCTGTTGACATCAGCCATTTCAAAGAGATGAATTGCCTCTGGCTACCAAGGGCGGGGACTTATCTCTTTATGAGTGAGATGTGTCTTATCTGAACAGACAACTATTGCTTTCTGGGACAAAATGGATGCTGGGGGATATGGCAATATTCCTTACAAATACTGCTTATTCATCACACCTCCCTCCTTTAGAGGGCGCTAGGGGCAGCACATACCTGTGTTTTCCCGTGCGCCCGTCTGATACCTCCCTACCCTTGGTCATGGTCACTCTTGAGGCAAATGGTGTAATTGAGGTCCTGGAGTGCAAGGCTCCCATGTAGCAACCTTCCATTCGTCCCGGGGACCGTGTGTAACCAATGAGGGGGTTGTGGTCCGCCCCCACGATGGAGTGGCGTCCGCAAAAGTGAGGCTGCAGGGCCCACACAATTGTTGGAAACTCCCTTTTCCATTGTGGAGCTGGTGGTGGAGACGACCATCTCTTCAAGGCGGCTCGGCACCTCAGGACTGGCACTCGCTGGTAGTGCAGTCTCAAACCCCTGGCTAGGTATAGCCAGAAGTGGTGCCAAGGCATCACTTCCACAGGAACCCCCTGGGACCTGTTCTGGGTCAGAAACAGGTTCGGTTATCCGTCGACAGATTGAGGGCCCAGAAAGCAGTGCGTGATATGCATTCTCGCTCCTCAGTCCATGGGCGACAGTGACTTGGACGGCTGTCTCCTCGGGGGATAACGTCACCTTCCCAACTTCCCTACTGGCCTGGAACGACTCTTTCCTGTCATGCTGACACGCCGGGTATACAGCTTTCCCATCATCTTGACAAGTTAGGGGCAGCTCCTGCCCCGCATCTTGACAGGTCATGGAAAACGTGTCCCTGCCCCTCTGACAGGTGTTGGACACTGATGTCCCATCACTCTGACAGACCGGGGGTACCTCTATGGCACCCGAACAGAATATGGGTACAACTTTCCCATAGTCCTGACCTGTTGGGGTTACCATTTTTCCATCCAGACAGGTCATGGGCACGACCTGCCAATTCCCCTGACCGGCTGTAGGAACACCTGCCCCACTGCCCTAACATGGTATGGGGACCACCTCCCCATCTCTGTGACAGTCAGAGGGTACACCTTTAAGTTGGTCCCTGGGCCACACCTCTGGTGACCCCTGCTGGACCATTACCTTGCACAGCCGTCCTTGGTCCCAGACCAACTGCTAGAGGCCCGAGTCCAAGGGAAGCTGCGCCATCCGCTCCTTGAGAGCTTTCAGGCTGACATCGGCTCCTGACGCCACCTGACACCCCTGATGAGACATGGTCAGCATAGAAGAAGCTGCCACGTCCTCCGTCAGTTCCACGCGGTCTGTCTCCTGGCCTCTGTTTAAACCTTCCCCACTGCCCTGACAGGTTATGGGGACGACATCCCCATCCCCATGGCAACCAGTGGATACAACTACCGGTTAGTCCCTGGGCCACACCTCTGGTGACCCCTGCTGGACCGTTACCTGGTACAGCCGTCCTTGGTTCCAGACCACCTGCTCGTGGTCCGAGTCCGAGAAAGGCTGTGCCACCTGCTCCTGGAGAGCTGCCAGGCGGTCGTCAGCTCCTAACGCCACCTGACACTCCTGACGAGATGTGGTCAGCGAAGAAGAAGCTGCCACATCCTCTGTCAATTCCCTGGGATCCATCTTCTGGCCTCCGTCTGACTCGGCAGCCACTTGGTCTGAAGGGGAGTAGCCATCGAACCTCTGTGAGGTTCCCTGGGCTCCAGCACCCCCACTCCTGGTGACAGCGGCTATGGCTGCTGTAACCATGGGCAGTGCCTGCTTCCCCTCTGCTGCTGACCAAGTCGCCGGTTCAGGCGGACTATCCTTGCCTCCAGACATCCCGATAGTGGGGTTTCCTGCCCTGGGATCTTACCTGGTAGCTTCACCTTTCCTGTGACAGCCACAAACCCCCGGCATGTTCCCCCCTTGCAGCTCCTTAGAGCCCAGCGTCTGGGCCTTACCTGGCAGCACCTCATTCCCTGTGGGTACTCCGACCTCAACCACTGGCTCCATTGCTACAATACCTTGCTGCTTACAGCAGAGAGGAGTGTCACATCCATCTGTGTCTGTTCCTTCTGCAGCTATCGGCCCCCTCTTTCTCCCCTCTGAGAACAAAAGGTGTGCTGGCTGGTCATGGCCTAAGGCCGTTCTACAATTCCCTTTATCTTCTTCCCCCCCTCCCGCCTGTCAGTGTCAGACCTGTGTGTGCAGTGTTGTGTGGAGTGTCACTGCAAACATCATCATTAATCACATCAGCATCAACAACATTATTAACATTGGACCGTAAAAATGTTCTGGTGGATCAGAACTTGGAGGATCAGTGGCCACATACTTGAACACTAGCCGCCCCAAGTCTGACCCAAGGAACACATTTGCTGGAATATTAGCCGAAACCCCAACCTCCCTCACTCCCCTCCCCGCACCCCAGTCCAGATAAACCTTGGCAATAGGCAGTGCGGGTTCCACGCCTCCAATTCCGGAGATGGCAAGGGACCTTCCGGGGATCAAGTCTTGGTGGGAGACCATTTCGGGTCGCACCAAAGACCTTGCAGCGCCGGTGTCCCGCAGTCCCATGGCCACATGCTGAGCAGCCTATGGTGATGGGTTGGAAATTGTCAAGGGACCTACCCCCACCCACACACATAATAGTGGCCGTTTGCTGGGTCGGGGACGGGGCCTGTTGGCGCTTGGGACACATAGCCTTGAAGTTTCCTAGTTGATTGCAGAGATGACAACGTCGGGGTTCTGCTGCCAACCGGGAGAGGGGAACAGGGGCTAACAGAGGGGCTGCCCCCTGCATTCTGGAGGCTGGGGTCACAGGTGCAGGGTTGGTCTCCACATGCTGCTGCTGGTCCTCCTGGTCTAAAGTACTCAGTTGTTGGTGTACTCATCCGCCAGGACCGCTGTCTCACAGACCCCCTTCGGTTTCCGGTCACGGATGAACTGTTGGAGGTCCTCGGGACAGTTCCACAGGAATTGCTCCATCACAAACAACTCCTGGGCTGTGCTGCGCTCCAAACCTTTGACCCAGTGGTCAGCTGCTCTCTGGAGGGCACGCATGTGGTCGGTCCAGGTATCCTTTGGACCCCTCTGCAGTCTCCCGAACATCTTGTGGTAAGACTCCGGGGCGAGGTTGAACTGCCGGATCAGGGCCCGCTTGATGCTCTCATAATTTTTGCAACTCCCCCAAGGCTCTTACGGACTTACCCCTCAAACCGGGGGCCAGGTACTGGGCCCACTGGTCAGGGGTCAGGTGGTAATGCTTGTTGGTCTGCTCAAAGGCCAGCAGAAAGGAATCCAGGTCTCCGTCTGCCTCCAAAAGGTGAAAGTTCTCGACTCGGACCTTTGGTGGCTTGGGCTCCTGGTTGGCTGGAACAGGCTGCGAGATCCTGATACTGGCGCTCTGCGTGGCGTTCTGCAGCTTCGCGTTCTGCAGCCTCACGTCGTTCTGCAGCTGCCATGATGGTCTCGTAGGCTCTCTGATCTCCAGCTTCAGGATGAGCCAGGGCAGCTCGAAGAAGGGCATCAAAGCCCATCAAGCTGGAGGGACCAGCAGGTGGTGATCTGCCCATTTTGGGGCTGAGGACAGGGGGCGCTCGCACCCCTGCAGAGTCAACCACTGGAGATTGGCTCCTTGAGGATCCCTGCATGGGTTCCTCCTTGCCTAGATCAACAGTGTCCTCCACCACCTCTTCCATATCAGCTGCAGCAAGTGCCCTCTGCAGCGTTTGGCTCCTGGTGTCTTGGGCCAGCTTAGCACCCCCTGGTCACTGACTCACAGCTGCAACCTGATGCACCCACACACCTTTATATTTGCACTCTGACTGTCTAGTGTTGAGTTGATCTTAGGACCCTGACAGCAAAAGCTACTGCTAGCAGTCCTTCGTGTTAGGGAGTTGGGCTCCCACACACTATTATCTTGATCCCACCGCTGCCACCACTTGTGGTGAATCGGCCACCGAAACTGGCAGCTCCACAGCGCGTCCTGTTAAACCCAGGTCAGTCAGAGAACTGCCTGAGGATAAAGAAGGGCCGAAGCTGCCCTGTCAGTGCTGGTGTATTATGGCACCTCAGTGACTGTGGTATATGCCTTCTGATCCACGACCAGAAGCACATATAATAACCTCCACTCTGTCACTGATAGAGACCCTGAAAAACCCCAAGCACTAAATGCTGCTTCCAGCTCCTCGTTTAATATAAGTCCGGTCCGTGGTTGGGCTTATATTGGGTCAGAAACCAACCCAGGTAGTGTTAAATGAGCACACGGACGTGGGAATGCTTGATCCAGATAAAAAAAGCAATTCAAGATTAAATTTATATATTTAATCACCCTATTGGTACACTAGATATTAATATTTACAGTTATTAAGATGTTACAAATATTACAGTCAGTTATGCAAATAGAAGGATAAATGGAATACACAGAATTACACACACATGTGATCAGTTACCTTAATGCTGATGGCACCACAAGGGCGGCGTGATGCCAATCTGTTCCTGGGGTATTCTCTGGCTTTGGTGGAATAATAATGCCTCTTCAGAAGAAATACAATATGGAGATGGGGCAGCAGATTTTTATACATTATGGGACTGACCCCTGTCACACGTCGCGATATCGCGAACGATATCGCAGATATGACCCATTTTTTTAGGTGTGGCTACGATGTCCAAATGATATCGTAGCGTGTGACACCGAGATAAGACGACGATAATGCGTCGTATCGCTCATCGCAGATTTGAGAACATGTTCTCAAATCTGCAGATTTGCGATCATGCAATCTGCTTGTCTAGTGTGACACCGCGATAACGATGTGTTCCACGATTTCTCCCATTCACTGCTAAAGAATGTAGTAATCCTAACGATCGCTATTCCCGATCTGACATCGGAATTGCCAAATAGTCGGAGATGATATCTCGCCATATAACAACCCGATCTGCATCACCAAACGAGCGCGCTCCTGTGACTTCTATGCGATATCCTACACCATATCATGACATGTGACGGTACCTTAAGACTAGGTTCATTGCATTAGTGCTGTCTGTTACAACGGAAATGTTAACTGTATCCTGTTCCAGTTTATGATACTTCAAATTCACTGAATGCATATTGATTCGTCTGTGCTTTTTGCACCTACCCCTATCCTTCCATCTCATTCTGTCTTTCTCCTGCTTTGATGCAGTCATCCAAATGTTCCTAATTGCGCCAATGTCTTAATTTGCCCCTGCTGTTTGGTGTCCTCCTGCTCCAACCTCCTCCCTCCTCCCTCTACTCACACCTGATCAATTTTGTGGGCAATTATATATTGAGCAAAGGAGGTCTGAATGACCTTGGTCTGAATATGACATCATTTTAAATTTGTGAAAGACAAAGGACCTGTCCTAGTGTAACCCTGACGGTAAAGGGAAAGGCTATTACGAGTAGTCGTGCTCACCTGAAAGGGTTATGCAGCTGACATAACCCAGTGAAATTGCATTGTTCATTATTGCACACTGCGTGCCGATACTGGGCTTCCGGGTTTCGGAAGAGGACTGGTCACGTGGAAGATCACAAGGGTTCAACGTCACCACAGGTCCTACAGTCTACGGCGTCGGCAAGTATTAGAAGTGGGAAAGCCTCCTCAGTTGTGCAAGACCCACCGCTCGCCCAAGGGCATGGATACATAAGTAGGAATGAGAGAGAAGCGGTTGTTGGGGCGCTCAAAGGAAGAGGCTAGGCAAGGGCAAATATTAATACTTTCCTTTACTGTGCTCACATATCAAAGGTCCTCACAATGCGTTTCACCTGATAAAGGCGGAGCATGCAGCTGAAAAGCGTTGTGAGGACGTTTGATATGTGAGCACAGTAAAGGAAAGTATTAATATTTGCCCTTGCCTAGTCTCTTCATTTGAGCGCCCCAACAACCGCTTCTCTCTCATTCCTACTTATCAAAAATATAGCAGTAATAGAAATTGGTCAGAAGGTAAGAGTAATTACTGTCTTCTAATTTCACTTGACATTCTTTTCTCACCCTGCTCTTTCAACATGCTAATATTTGCCGTCACCATTTTTGCTCCACTAATCCTCACTCTCCTTCGCTATCCCCATACCCCAGCACCCTCGAACAAAATAACTATCTCCCGTTCCCTCTTAACCCCCCACCTCACTTCATCTGCAGACCTCAGACCTCTCCTACTAAAGTATAATACAAGCTGGTCATTCTCCTTACCCACCTGCTTTCCCTTTCTTTGCTTCTTCTCACTGCTGGTGACATTCCCCCAAACCTGGCCCCCCCATCTCATACATCCCACTAATCCTTACCCCTATCTTTCTCAAACTAAGATAAACTACCACAATTCCTCACATGTGAAACCAGTGCAACAAGCTCCATGTGATCCACAATGTATTTACTTCCCGCAACCTCTCCTTCCTGGCCCTCACTGAGACCTGGCTGACAGCCCCTGACACAGCCTCCCCTGCTGCACTGAGTTATGGTGGCCTCCAGTTTTCTCGCACTCTTCACCCTGGCAACAGACATGGCGGAGGAGTGGGTTTCCTTCAACTTAATCCTACCCCCACCCTCCCTTATCCTCCCTTCTTTCAAGGTTCACTCTGTCGGTATCTACTCTCCCTCTAATCTCCAAAATGGCTGTCATATACTGAGCACCGGGCTCAGCCATTGCATTCATTGTCCAATTCTCCAACTGGTTTCTTCACTTTCTCTCGGCTGACATCCCCACCATCATCATGGGTGACTTTAATATCCCTACTGACACCCGCCAGCCAGCAGCCTCCAAACTCCTTTCACTTACCTCATCTTTTGGACTTACTCAGTGGTCCTCCACAGCCACCCACACAGACGGACACTAGATCTCATCTTCACCCGCCTCTGTTCCCTATCTAATCTCACAACCTCCCCCTTCCCCCTATCTGACCACCATCTACTCACCTTCTCATCCTCGTCCTCCTCACCAGTCCCCCATGTCCAGCCACTGGCTCATCCTTGCAGAAATCTCGCATACTTAGACATTCACAGACTCTCAGACTCTCTTCTACATCTGCCCTCCATATCTTCACTTCTTGACACAGACAGTGCCACCGCTTTCTACAATGCCACCCTCACATCAGCGATACTCTCAGTCGCCCCTCTCATCATGCATGGCAAAGTGCAAAGAATTGATAGGCAACCCTGGCATACCAATCTCGCCCAAAATCAAGTGTCCAGGTCGCGGAGCAGCGCTGGAAGAAAACGCACTTGCCAGATGACTTCACTGCCTTCAAACAAGCTACACTTGCCTTTAAATCAGCCCTCACCTCTGCTAAACAGACTTACTTCACAAACCCTGTATCTTCATTATCCCACAACCCCAAACAACTGTTCAGTACATTCAACTTTCTCCTCCGCCCACCACTGCCCCCATCCAAACGCCCTCCTCTTTGCTGAGGACTTTGCCACATACTTCAAAAATTAGATCGACCAAACAAAGCAAACCTTTACTGTTTTACCACCCCAACCACTCCATATATCTGACCTCTGCCCTTCCCTCATAACCTCCCTCTCCAACATCACTGAAGGAGAGCTTACTTGTCTCCACTCCAAATCACACCTCACCACCTATGCACTTGACCCCATCCCTTCCCACCTCCTCCTCAACCTCACTAACATGCTCATTCCAGCCCTAACCCATCTCTTCAACCTATTACTATCTTCTTGTACTTTCCCCTCTGCTTTCAAGCATGCCACCATCACATCCATCCTCAAAAAGCCAAATCTTGACCCGCCTGCTATGCCCAGCTATCGCCCCATATTGCTGCTCCTATTTGATTCAAAACTCCTTGAGCAGCATGTCCATACTCAACTTTCCTCCCACCTCTCATCTAACTCTCTCCTTGACCACTTCCAATCTGGTTTCTGCTGCCCCCACCACTCCACCGAGACTGCCCTGACCGAAATTACTAACGACTTACTGCCAAAGCTAACAGACATTTCTCCATCCTCCTCCTTCTAGACCTGTCCTCTGCCTTTGACACAGTCAACCATTCCCTCTACTACAGATCCTCTCTTCCCTTGGCATCAAAGACCTTGCCCTCTCCTGGATCGCCTCATACCTTTCTAACCGCACATTTAGTGTTTCACACTCCTACACTACCTCCTCATCCCGCCCTCTCTCTTTTGGAGTCCCACAAGGCTCTGTCCCGGGGCCCCTACTTTTTTCTATCTATACCCTTGGCCTAGGACAACTCATAAAGTCCCATGGCTTCCAGTGCCACCGGTACGCTGATGACACTCAGATCTACCTCTTGGCCCAGACGTCACCTCTTTGCTCTTCAGAATCCCAGAGTGTCTATCAGCCATATCCTCCTTCTTCACCTCCCGCTTCCTAAAACTCAATGTAGGTAACACCAAACTCATCATCTTTCCTACATCTCATGTATTTTCCCTACACAAACTATCAATTATGGTAAATGGCATAACACTTTATCCCGCACCCGAAATCCGCTGCCTTGGAGTAACTCTGGACTCTGCCCTATCCTTCAAACAGGGCTGTGGAGTCGGAGTCGAAGTTGTGGAGTCGGAGTTAGTTTTGGTTGGAGTCGGAGTCGGTAGAAATGTTCCGACTCCAGCTTTAAAAAAAAATGTATTAATATTTCATAATTGAACTTTCATATGAATTTTATAAATGTTACTCAAATATATATGTTCTATCAAACTATGAACAACAGTGATAAGCAGTTTTGCTGGAGATAGAGACATTTCTTACTTTTTGTGTGTCACTGGTCTCCACTGCCCTTATCTAATCTTATACTTGGTTAACCTCATGCTGCCCTAACCCCCCTACTTACAATGTATGAAACTGAAAGTGAAAATGTGTTGCAAATTCTTAGTAGTAAAGCTCCTCCTCTACACTAGATCATACTAGGTGTGCGTCTTCCAAGCATCTCACAGCTGCCTGCTACTCAGAAGAGGAAGACTGTAAGAAGTATTATCCTTTCAACAAACTTTGCATCAGTTAACTGTGAGTACATGAGGAATAATAACAGTATTACTGACCACTATATCAGTTGTACGACCTGGCAATAATTTTGTACAATTGTTTTTAAGAAAAACAATTGTCATTTGGATTGTGAATGCAGAATTAAAAACCTGAGAATGTCAAAGAAGCGTCACATTAAATCAGCTGTATTTGAACATTTCACCATCACTCAAGATAGAAAACATTATGTCTGTTAGTGTATGACAAATGATCCAGACGAAAACAAATGCTGTGAATCCAAGATGAGTGCATAGTCAGGCAAAGATAAAAATGCTCCTATCTAATCTAAAGAGACATTTACAGCGCTTTCATCCAGAAGTACTGAAAGCAGTGGATGAGAAAGACTGCATCCAAACCAATGAACCAGTGCCCAGCTCTTCCAGCCAAACAAAGGAGTAGAGAAGTTTGCAGCCATCAGTTGCAAGATATTTTGTCAGTGACAAAGTTACTGTGATAATGACAGTAGATACATTTAAAAAAACAGATCATAGAGCTTGTTGTAAAGGATAGTGTGCCTATTTCATTATTTTCACGACCAGCTTTTATGTGTCTGAATGGGGAAATGGCCCGCAAGCTTGGTGTTTCTCTGGAAAGAAAGAGTATTATAAAATTAGTAATCAAAGGTTTTAAACAAAAGGAAGAACTTAAAAAAACTCTCAAGGGACGCTTTCGGTTTCTTAAAATGGATGCCTGCACACATCAGAGTGAACTATTTTGCCATCAATGTCCAATTTGTTTGTGACAAAAATGAAATAGTTACCAAGACATTGGCAGTAAAAGACACCAAAGCTCATCACACCAGTGAGTTTCTCCAGGTCTTGGTGGAAAAGGTTCTGCAAGACTATGAACTTAAAAAAGAGCAAGTTCTTTCTGTCGTAACTGACAATGCTTCAAATATGATAAGTACTATTAAGCTAATGAATGAGTGTAATGAATGGTGACCAGTAGCTAGAAGAACATTCTGGGTCCACAGACACAGAAATGTTTGAAATAGAGGAACACAGTATAACTGAGGAGCAAACTGAAGTTGCTTCAGATGATCAGCAACATGATAGTTTAGATGATCTTGTTGAAACTGTGTCAATATGTTCTTTCATTCATCACATGCGCTGTGTTGTGCATACGCTACGGCTGGCTATAAGAGACAGTCTGCAAGAAGGACATGCTGCTGCACTGATTGGCAAGGTGAGAAAATTGGCTACTGTTGCCAGAACCCCTAAAGTTGACTCAATTTTGAAGAGACGTGCTGGAAAAGGGGCAATTATTGATCAAGCCACACGATGGGGCATTACTTACATAATGATTCAGCGCTTGGTTGAACTGAAAACCTTTCTTGTAGACATGGCTAACCCTCAACTGACGCTAAATGAAAGTCAGAGGAATCAGGTGACTGAGCTGGAAAAATTGCTAGAGCACCCATTTACAGTGACTAAAAAATTACAAGCAGAGGACTTAACTCAAGGTATTTTCTTAAAGGGAACCTGTCACCTGGATCTAAGCCCCTACACTATCACTACCTGTTCCTGCACCTTCCTAGCTGCTTCCTATCTATCCCTCTCTGAGCTAAATCCTCCCCATTATCCTGTGGAATGTAAGTACGCAAGGACAGGGTCCTCTCTCTCCCCTGTACCAATTTATCGTTGTTAATTTGTTTACTGTAAACTATATAAATTTTATATGTAATCTCGTCCCATATACAGTACCATGGAATTAATGGTTCTATATAAATAAATAATAATAATATCCAATGTAACTGACAGCAAAAATGACATTTTTAGGCATTTTAGAGCTCATACGTTTTTGATACCTCAAAAACATATGCGCTACATGAGAGACGGAACAATGATAGGATATATAGATAATAGGATAGATAGATAGATAGATGTGAGAATAGTATTACCAGTCTCCCCACTCTCTGCTACTTCAGGGTCGCTGGGTGAAAATTCATGAGCATAATGAGCAGCAGAGAGAGTGGGGAGACTAAAGCTATTCTCACATCTATCTATCTATCTATCTATCTATCTATCTATCTATCTATCTATCTATTTTCTGTCCTATCACCTTTCTTTGGCTAGGGTCACACCAGCGCTATTGGTATGTTTCTGTCCTATCACCTCTCTTTGGCTAGGGTCACACCAGCGCTATTGGTATGTTTCTGTCCTATCACCTCTCTTTGGCTAGGGTCACACCAGCACTATTGACTGCGTTCATGGGGGTCCCGTTAAAAAAGATAGAATTTTTCAGCATTAATGCAATGTTACTAAGAAGGTAAGACTGCGTTAACGCTGCCAATTCATTCTTATGGATGACGGAACCCCAAACGCAGTTCAAACACTGACATCTAAGTGCGGAGTTTGAAATCTCGTGCTATTTCCAAGCGCATCATATGACGTGTGCTTCCACATCATGTGATGTGCTTTGAAATAGCACGAGATTTCAAACTCCGCACTTAGATGTCAGTGTTTGAACTGCGTTTGGGGTTCCGTCATCCATAAGAATGAATTGGCAGCGTTAACGCAGTCTTACCTTCTTAGATTTTTCAGTATTAATGCAATGTTACTATCTTTTTTAACGGGACCCTCATGAACGCAGCCAATAGCGCTGGTGTGACCCTAGCTTATCATATTGTCTATTACAAACACAATATAATGCAATACTGCCGATATATTGTGTTTGTTTTCTAACAGACTGAAAAACGCTGCACTCCATTTTTGCCTGTGTGTTTCAACAAACGCATACATATTGGTTGGGGACACAGAACACTTTTAACTGGTTTTCATTACAATTTTTGTGGGGTACAATGAATACACTCAGGAATTGGCTTTAATTTGTTTTTCTTCTGTTCACCTTGCAGTAACGTGATGAGACATATTTTCCCTTCATGGTCAGTGTGATTACAGTCACATCAGCTTTATATATGTTTATTTTATATTTTGCTATTTTTGTAAAAACGCCTTTTTTTTTTAGATAAAAATGTATTTGTTTTTGCATTATCAATTGGTATTAGACTTGTCAGTGCTATGCTAACGGGAGTCTGTTAGACCCTACTTATGGCAAGGCCTAAAAATCTACCAAAGCTAGTACTCCCTAAAGGGGCCGTCACATGTGTCAATATCGCGGGCAATATCGCTGCTGCACGTGACGTTGCAGCGATATTGACGTGTGTGACAGGGCGCATCAACCAGTGATAAATCGCTGGTTGATAGTCGCCAGGTTTTCGAACAGGACCAAAACTTGGCGATGGTCGCCCGGTGGACACGCAGCATCGCTGCGTATGACACCGGGACGCGCGATCAGCCAGCTCCCAGCGCCTGTCAGGAAGCGCTGGGAGCTGGTATCCATGGTAAACTGCGGGTATCTAGGCAGCGCGCGCTGCCTAGATACCCGAAATATACCTTGGTTACCAGCCTTCTCCACTCACTGGCTGGTATCCAAGGTACACAGCGGGTAACTACCCGCAGTTTACCATGGATACCAGCCTGCTCCCGCTAACCGCAGCCTGGCAGCAGGAGCAAGACATCCTGGAAACGATATTTAAATCATTTCCATGATGTCGCTGGTCCACTGATTGCTAATGAGTCTGCCTGTGTAACAGCTCACCAGCGATCAGCCGTCAATGACGCCAGCGATCAGATCGCTGACGACATTGATGTGTGTGACGCCGGCTTAAGACCATTACTTGGCCTGGGATTGCTGATGAGGTCTTGATACTGCTGACAGGACGTGAGGGACACTACACTAGATAAGTATCCCTGTTACATTAGAAGTGAATGTGATTTCCTATTGTGGACTCCTGAACCAGTAATAATAGTTTATAAAGCATGCCATAATTGATAACATTTCTGGTAGAAGAAAAGGAAAGGAAGAAAGCGCACCGATCTAAATGTAAATGTATAATCAGATCGTAGGTGGATGTGGATGGCACTCACCTTTTTTAGGTCTTGTTCACTTGCGTATCGGTCACTAGGGACCATTAAGTATCCAGGCGTAGGTTTCCTCAGTAGTCGGTATGCTGCAAATCCCTGGTAGCTTGTTAACAATATACCTGAGGAAGACATTTTATACTGTCGAAACGCGTTGTATGTGCTTTTCTTAAGAAATATTAAAAAACTCTTTATGAAATTATAAGAAGCTTTGGATCATAGACCTCTGGGAGCGCAAATAGCCTGGTAAAAAACTCTTTTGGATAATTGATAACATAGCATGGGTGCCTTTTGATTGGTGTCTACTCCAATGGTTCAGAAATCTGAGGTTTTACTATTTGATGGCCCATAACAGCATTTTTTTCAGTCTTCTATCATTTCAATAGCCATCTGAGATTTTTTTTCTTGGATATACAAAAACATTTTTGAAGATTGATTTGCACTAGTCACTTTAAGGTGGAGGTGATTGGGTTTCTGTGAGGGTGTACTGAGGGCTAGCCGCCATGGAGTGATGGCATCAATAAACCTAGGGTGTAAATCCTCCGCGGTCAGGCACGTATTCCAGCTGGGGTCAGCTTTCCTTCCCCAATTTTATCTTATCAGGGTAGCTGATACTATTGCCCTATAGTGCTCCTTAACAATACTGCACAAGTATATACACTTTTTTGATATTACAGAAAGGCTTGAATGTTTGTCTGTCTGTATATTGATTTTAACTGTAAATAATAAAGTATCTAGTTTAGGGAGTTTTGTTTTTTAGTTGTATACTAGCTGTAGTACCCAGCTACGCCCGGTTAATAAATAACTGATGTTAGCTATAACAAAATAGAATTTGAATATGTCATATTAATGACCTGTAGGAAAATAGAAGCTGAGCTGTGATTGGTTGCTATAGGCAGCCTAATAAATCTCCAGCCAACAGTAAACCCTCCCCTGGCCGGGCAGTATATGTTACCTCACACATACACATAATAGACAGCTCATGTGACTGACATCTGCCTTAATTCCCTATATGGCACATGTGTTGCACATTGGCTGTTTTTAATCAGATTTTTATGTTTGGAAATTAAAGATAGCACACGTATGAGGCGAGTTGTGTGAGGTGATTTGTGCACATCTGTGTCTGTCTGTGTGGTGTGTGTGTCCCTGTGGGGTGAGTGCATGTGTCCCTATAGGGTGTGTATGTGTGTGTGTCCCTGTGGGGGGAGTCTGTGTGGTGTGTGTCTCTGTTGTGTGTGTCCCTGTGGGGTGAGTGCATGTGTCCCTATAGGGTGTGTATGTGTGTGTGTCCCTGTGAGGGGGGTCTGTGTGGTGTGTGTGTGTGTGTGTGTGTGTGCCTCTTTGTGGTGTGTGTGTGTGTCCCTGTGGGGTGAGTGCATGTGTCCCTATAGGGTGGCTATGTGTGTGTGTCCCTGTGGGGGGGTCTGTGTGTCTGTGTTGTGTGTGTCTCTTTGTGGTGTGTGTGTGTGTCCCTGTGGGGTGAGTGCATGTGTCGCTATAGGGTGTGTTTGTGTGTCCCCGTGGGATGTGTGTCTCTGTGTGTCTCTTTGTGGTGTGTGTTGGTTCAGGTGCGTGGTGAGTATCCAATGTTGGGGCTGCACCTTAGCGACTATAAACTTGCTGTTACTCTTTGTGTGCGTGTGGTGTGTATACATGTCCCCGTGCGTGGTGAATATCTCATGTTGGAGCCCCACCTTAGTGACTATATGCTGGTATATGCTGTTAGTCTTTGGCACTATCATTAAGCCCCTCTCATTCACAACTGTCAACTGGTAACTGTCACTTTTTCCCCATTATGTAGATAGGGGCAAAATTGTTTTGTGAATTGGAATGCGCGGGGTTAAAATTTCGCCTCACAACATAGCCTATGACGCTCCCGGGGTCCAGACATGTGACTGTGCAAAATTTTGTGGCTATTGCTGACAGCTGTCGATTTTCCTCCAACACTTTTCCATTCACTTTTTCCCAATTATGTAGATAGGGGCAAAATTGTTTGGTGAACTGGAACGTGCAGGGTTAAAATTTTGCCTAACAACATAGCCTATGACGCTCTCGGGGTCCAGACGTGTGACTGTGCAAAATTTTGTGGCTGTAGTTGCGACGGTGTAGATGCCAATCCCGGATATACATACATACACACATACACACATTCAGCTTTATATATTAGATAATTCTATGCAGTTTTTCATGATAAACAGTGTATAGGAACCAAGTTTCACGCTATAGAAAGCAATAAATATATTTGTGGAGGATATTCTTAAAAAAATTAAGCAAAGAGAAAGGTATTAGCATTAGACATAGTGACTGTCGGATGGGGCCAGCAATGCATCATAGGATGCTCTGGTGGGCCCTGTACAATACGCAAGTAGAACAAGAAAACAGGAATATAGAGATCTAGTGGATTGTAGTGTGTCTAATGGTTACATAGAACTAGAATGGAATATACAGTATATAACCAGCAATGCAGTATTGTCAGGTTTATAGTGTTTTTATTTGCAGGATATATGAATACTTTAGATTATTTAAAGTGGACACTGGAGCTAGCTACGCTCTATCACCGAGTTACAGCTATAAGCCTAGGTGATACTGCGTGTATTCAACCTATGGGTTAGTGTATATTAGAATTGTAGGTGGAGGCCTTAGCTTGAACTCTTTGGTTATGGCTTATGGTGGCTTATGCATGTTAAATATACAGTTAGGGCCAGAAATATTTGGACAGTGATACAATTTTCGCGAGTTGGGCTCTGCATGCCACCACATTGGATTTGAAATGAAACCTCTACAACAGAATTCAAGTGCAGATTGTAACGTTTAATTTGAAGGGTTGAACAAAAATATCTGATAGAAAATGTAGGAATTGTACACATTTCTTTACAAACACTCCACATTTTAGGAGGTCAAAAGTAATTGGACAAATAAACATAACCCAAACAAAATATTTTTATTTTCAATATTTTGTTGCGAATCCTTTGGAGACAATCACTGCCTTAAGTCTGGAACCCATGGACATCACCAAACGCTGGGTTTCTCCTTAATGCTTTCCCAGGCCTTTACAGCCGCAGCCTTCAGGTCTTGCTTGTTTGTGGGTCTTTCCGTCTCAAGTTTGGATTTGAGCAAGTGAAATGCATACTCAATTGGGTTAAGATCTGGTGATTGACTTGGTCATTGCAGAATGTTCCACTTTTTTGCACTCATGAACTCCTGGGTAGCTTTGGCTGTATGCTTGGGGTCATTGTCCATCTGTACTATGAAGCGCCGTACAATCAACTTTGCAGCATTTGGCTGAATCTGGGCTGAAAGTATATCCCGGTACACTTCAGAATTCATCCAGCTACTCTTGTCTGCTGTTATGTCATCAATAAACACAAGTGACCCAGTGCCATTGAAAGCCATGCATGCCCATGCCATCACGTTGCCTCCACCATGTTTTACAGAGGATGTGGTGTGCCTTGGATCATGTGCCGTTCCCTTTCTTCTCCAAACTTTTTTCTTCCCATCATTCTGGTACAGGTTGATCTTTGTCTCATCTGTCCATAGAATACTTTTCCAGAACTGAGCTGGCTTCTTGAGGTGTATTTCAGCAAATTTAACTCTGGCCTGTCTATTTTTGGAATTGATGAATGGTTTGCATCTAGATGTGAACCCTTTGTATTTACTGTCATGGAGTCTTCTCTTTACTGTTGACTTAGAGACAGATACACCTACTTCACTGAGAGTGTTCTGGACTTCAGTTGATGTTGTGAACGGGTTCTTCTTCTTCACCAAATAAAGTATGCGGCGATCATCCACCACTGTTGTCATCCGTGGACGCCCAGGCCTTTTAGAGTTCCCAAGCTCAACTACTCAGTACTTTCCTTGACAAATACATTACAGGGTAAAGCTTACAAAAAATCCATTTCTGTGGGTTTTCAGTTGTTCTTGTACTACATAGGTTCTACAAATATGACAATCTATTCCAAATACAGCCAAATTTGCTTTCCAAAATTCAAATAGCGCTCCGTCCGTTCTGAGTCCTGCCGTTTGTCCAAACAGAACTTTTTGACTACAAGACGCGCTCACAAGAATGTGGGCAACAAATTGTGGGGTCCATTTTATGGTGTTACCTCTTGTAAAAGTGAAAAATATGGTGCTAAAGCATCACGTTTGTGAAAAAAAAGAAAATTTTCATTATGATGACCTATTGCTATCAAATTCTGTGAAGTACCTGAGGGTTCAAAATGCTCACTATACCCCTAGATATAATCCTTGAAGGGTTTAGTTTTCAAAATGGGGTCACTTGTGGGGGGTTTCTGCTGTTTAGGTACCCCAGGGGTCCAAGAAGTGTAAAGATGGTATCTGTCATCTATTTCAGCCAAATTTGCTTTCCAAAATTCAAATAGCGCCCAGTCCGTTCTGAGTCCTGCAGTTTGGGCAAATAGCAGTTTATGACCACATGTGGGGTATCGTTGCTTTCAAGGGAAACTGGTAACAAATTTCGGCATCCAATTTGTCCTGCTGTTCCTTGTAAAAGTGAATAAATTGAGGCTAAAGAAACATTTTTAGGTAAAATATAAAGGTATTTATTTTTCATTCCACTTTGCATTCATTCCTGTGAAGCACCTGAAGGGTTAATAATCTTCTGAATGTAGTTTTGAGTAGCTTGAGGGGTGAAGTTTTTGGAATGGTGTCACTTTTGGGTATTTTCTGTCATGTACACCCCTCGAAGTGACTTCAAATGTGATGTGGTTACTAAAAAAATGGTTTTCTAAATTTTGCTTGAAAAATGAGAAATTGCTGATGAACTTTGAACCCTTATAACGTCCTAACAATTTTTTTTTTTTCCCAAAATTGTGCTGATGTGAAGTAGACATGTGGGAAATGTTATTTATTAACTATTTTGTGTCAATAAGTCTCTGGTTTAACAAAATAAAAATTCAAAATTTGAAAATTGCAAAATTTTCAAAATTTTCGCCAAATTTTTTATTTTTTCACAAATAAACGCAAAAATTATCGACCTAAATTACTACTAACATGAAGCCCAATATGTCACGAAAAAACAATCTCAGAATCGCTCGGATCCAATGAAGCGTTCCAGAGATATAACCCCATAAAGGGACACTGGTCAGAATTACAAAAAACGGTCTGGTCATTAAGGTGGAAATTGGCTCCGTCACTAAGGGGTTAAACTAAAGCTAATTAGGCCTCAAGTCTGGATTAGAATTCAATCTAATGTGCACTTGAGT